>KZ308128.1:1727369-1759805 GCA_000376725.2 Ladona fulva
AGGTTTCGGATCGTCGCTTTGTCGTCAAGCACAGAATGAAGATTGAAGAAAAATATACATATAATATTTGTTTTACTTTGTGGGGAAATTTCAAATTTTTCTTAATTCTTTATTCGGTGCCTGACGATGGAGCAACGCTCCTTTTTGGTTCAAAGTACATATTAAAAATTATTTTTTCATGTAATATTTAAGTACTTACCTATACAATTTGTACTCGAGAATGATGGACCAAATTTTGTTACCCATGATAATGGAAGCCAAAATCCTTTGATTATCACGGTTAAAAAGAAAATCAAAACTTCATATAAGACAGGTACGGGAAATTGATTTCAAACATTTAATGGTAGTAAACTTGGATCTTCCTTATGAAATAACTTTAAAAAACACAGATAACAGGTATTGTGTTTTGATGATTATTTTGACCTTTTCCTACTGTGGAGCATAAACATCAGGCGCTCCACGATGGCACGATCTCCAACATATTATGACGCGCTTCTTTGAAATTATATATTGGGGTAATATGGATAGGCAAATGAAGTAGAGGATCTGTAATAGAATATAGAAAGGTCAATGACGGATTAGAAAAAGCTACGGATGATGGATTTCGGCGAGAGAAAAAGAGAGGGACGGTGAGTGTCGTCGCCGACAGGCAAAAGGGCAGTGACAGAAGGCGGGAAAGAGGGAATAGCAGGAGATAAGGGCACGAGTGGGCGTGGTCAAGGAAGAGAAATTGGATGGTTAAGATGAGGGAAGTGAAAGGTGAGTCACGTTAAGTCACATTCGCTTCCCTCGATGATCATTTTTTCAAAATTTTCCCCCTCGGGCTACCGTCGTCTCTGAGCTTTTCATTTATATAAACTCTCCTTTTATAAATTATGGTCTAACATAGAAATATTAAAACATCTTTAGTTTTAGGGAAATCTTTAACTTTTTCACAATATGCATGCATATTTTCTCAGCTTCGTCATTGATCGTTGCTGATTAAAAAAATGGTAGTTCCCAAGGAGAAAGTATGATGCATCTGGGACTCGAACCTGGATCTCTCATTTTTTGAGTCTGGTCACATTAGACGAGTAACATGTTAGCGTTGATCGTCTCGGCCTTTACTTGGTGGCACCCCATTACAACAAGAAAATTGGAACGGGTATCTTGATTTTTACCGTACCACAAAATATACATACATACACGACCAGGTTTCGGTGCATAGCACCATTATCACCTCCTGATGATGGTGCTATGCACCGAAACCTGGTCGTGTATGTATGTATATTTTGTGGTATAGTAAAACTCAAGATACCCATTCCAATTTTCTTTTTGTAATGGAATACCATCAAGTAAAGGCCGAGACGATCAGCGCTATGTTAAAACTCTATATCCAGCTGTATTGTGAGATAGCTGTTTTGGTGTCGGAACATAACGTGATCATGCAAAAATGGTTGTATGCTTTTATCGAATGCTTAGTTTAATAATACTTTGATCGAGTCTAAACGGCCTTATGGTTAGACTATGAGCGACTACTATGAGAATTTTTTATTTTATGCCAATAGAAATGGAATATGAAATAAATACAAGCACATATATGTCTTTTTCTACAGTACTGATGATCATCAACGCGATGCGGTATTTTCTATTCTTCCAATATTCGGGAAATGAAATTCGGAGACTTAAGATCCTGAAATTTAGGATTGGATGGAATTTTCAGAAATTTAAATTAGATACTGCAGTTCTTAAAATGAGCTTTAAAGCGAACTGAGGTTTTTCACTAGGTTTAATTTCTAGAATTAAGAGTGTAAGTATAACTCAAAAATATGATTTTCGGTTATGCTTGAAGTTTAAGTGTAATTTAGCTATTACTTAAAATTGAATGCAACGAAATTTATTTATTTTCCCATACTAATGAAGACTCTTAACAGCACCTCAATTTTCTTTTATTTGTGCCATTTTTGCATAAAAATATTTTATTAAAATCGGTCTTACTGACTGAATATTTGAGAACTTCTGTAAAGACTGCGATATTTCATATTACCATAGTGTATTATCCCTATAGCATTCATATATCATTAGTATTACGTAAAGCATCGCAACAGCTATACTTATTAATAAAACTCATCCAAAAACGAGCGAACTCTTCTTCAAAAACAATACACAAAAAAGATTCATTTTTCGTTGTATATAAACTGGGAACGCTAAGTATTCAAAACTATTTTATTGAGAGAAATTTTAATTTATATCGATTTTGTTTGAAATTTTTTAAACATGCGCTATGATGTATTTTGCTCTTTTTCTCTCTCATTTGGGTATTTCTCTCTCATGGGTGATTTTACTCTGAATATTTTCCCATTTCTCTCATATGAAGTGTGAAATAAGAAAAATGATATTACTTCTGACTAAAAGCCACAGCCAATATATTAGGTCCACAAACAAATTTCTATCTCTCGTGCAACGAAAAAAAAAGTTATTTTTCATTTCCAAACTTCGATACCATGAAATTGGAGCACTAAAGTCAATTTAAATCATATTTCTAGGTCGACTGGTGCCAAAGGCTAAATAGCTATCCACAAAATAATCAGTGGAAAATCCCTGACAGGTCGTTTATATCAAGAAAGAAGGGATAGCGTTTTTATTTCGACCTGGCAGTCTGTGGAAAAGAGAACTTTAAAAACGACATTTCTGTAGCGGACAGATTATAATGTTTGGCATTGATGAAATTAATTTCTCTTTATATATAATCTTTTGTTTATAAGACATTAATTTTATATTTATAACTCACAGCGTTTAAAGTGGAACAATATTTCTGATGCTGATTCTTAGACTCAGAATTCCCTAGATGTTGATAAATGATATTGTATTAATAAGCAAATAATTCATCAATAATTGGTGAATGATGTTAACGTCACCATTAACGTAAGTTTTAAATGTATTTTAGCACTTCTCTCAGAATTTAGATGTAGTTTTAATACTTCTCAATATTCCTCGTATTTAGAATATAAATTATATCTACAACTCCTTCACAATGCGAAGTTAGAGACTTTCACAGGTGTAAATTAAAAGTTTTTATATGTAAATCTGTTATATAGTAATAATGATGACGCATATCGTAATATTTCTCAATACTCTTATTTATGTGTAAATAACGAATGAGTCTCATATCGGTTGAGAAGATTATCCTGAATCTCAAATGGTTTTCCCGCCAGCGACATCTGTTGCGTGGTATATGCGTGGCATCACCAACGCAGGTGTTGAATTAATTGGTTCTGGCTGGCCACAAACCGATGTTCGAGCGCCCTACTTGTCTTATTGTTTGTTAATACAGCTGTAATTTCCCTTTTCAGACTGAATTCTACCTGCGCAAACATTTCAAATATTTAGAGCGCGGTAGACATGCTAGCGCGTCCCAAGAACCCTTACGCCAGGTATTTCAATCATCTCGATGGCTTACTGACTCTTCTTCCTTCATTTTTCCGCGACCATTCACCAAACAAGCACGTAAATATTTCAAATCAACCTAGCATAAAAATTACGTAATATGCAGTCAAATTAGAATGTAACTAGATCAGTAGTCACCGACATGGTCCCTACCGCCCAGTAATAACTTTCAGGTTGGCGATTAGATGATTCAAGGAGATGATAAAGAGATTATGACAATGGTGTAGCAACGTGAGAAAACTTTCAAGTAGCCGCATCAACTTAAATCTTTCATATATATGATAAAACACTGCTAATCCCGATGCCCAGAGTATGTTTATCACCGCGAGCCTTTTCACTACTTTTCCATTCATCCCCCACAATGATCTCCCACTCTTTCTTTTGCCCTATCAGGCTCGCTATCTCAACTTCTCCTAAATCCCACTTGAGGCTTCCCTGTATCCTAGAAACCCACTCTACCGAAAGAGCTCTTTCCTATCGTCCTTCGCCGCTGTCTCCATTTCTCTCAATCACTCTTTCAATCTCTCTGTCACCTGACCTTCCCACTTTCCTTCCCATAATTTCTCTTCCTCTGGCCCTCTCCATGGCGATACTGCGATCATGGCCCAGAAAATAAAGTGTTACGGGGAAAATAGAAAGGGAATCTTTTTTTATAGAGCCGAGTGAGGATCGGAGGCAAATGGATAGTGACATAAAAAGCGTCTAATTCGCGATAAGATCAAAGTTCCCGCATCATCAGTCGCGGTGTCGCTCGCCAGGCCCTTCAATTTGATTCGAATACATTAAGGGAGGGAGAAAAAGCAATCGTGAAGTTAGACAGCGATTAATTGGTGTCCTTATTTCCACTATATTTCCTATTTACGTTTAGAAAATACCTCTTTACGGTGGATTTATCGAAACTACATGTTCATTTATTTACCAGGCATTAATATCTCAAACTCTAAAACTCTAAAAAAAACAGAAAATTGGAACGGGTATCTTGATCTTTACTATATCACAAATATACATACATACNTGACCTAACCTCGCCGAATGGGTTAAATAAATAAATGTAATATAATTAGATACAATCGTGTAAAATATGTGTATCTATTAACATTACTATAAAAAATGAATATACTTAAGTTATTTCCATAAGCGCTAAATTAAATTATTGAGACGGTAGTGAAACTGTGTGTTAACAAGAGAACAACGGTAGGAGGACTGTATGTAAAAAAAAGTTGGTGAACTTTATAACCTATGACGCAATTTAGAAAAGCGGATCTTCCGTAGACGTAGACGTAGTAAAAATCGAAAACTCGATGGAAAAGGAACTACGGATTGAAACGAACTTGAAAACTTAATCCCTTCGGTAGTTAAGGAAACTAGGCGAGGGTAGGACGGAGGCGCTATTTTTAAAGCTCAGTCCGTAAGGGACGTCCTAAAATTTTTCTCCCGACCCGCATATAGACATAACATTCGATGACGGAATTGGAAGAACTTTCCCGCACGAAATGGCACCCGAGAGTCATTTTAAATGAATCCAGCTACCAAAGAACACGAAAGCAGGAAACACTAAGAGGGAGATACAAGTCTAGCGACGCCAACTGCGAATTAATAATTGAATGGGGAACGGATGTCGTGACGCGGGGAGGCACATAATGGATTAAGATGATAAATTACAGCGAAGGTAAAAACCTAGAAATGAAGAAAATTACACCTTAAGGCATCAACGCCTTTTGAATCTTTCAGTACAAGGGTTGTTTCAAAGGGGGACAACGCACGAACATGGGTCATTTTGCGAAATCCTTCCCGAAGAGTTGGAGGTAAACACCGCTTTCAGGCCCTACTTTTCTTCGATGTGTAATTTCTGGAATGGGGACCCTGAAAGTTGCGTGTGACAATGGAGACACCAATTGCCCACTCTCACTCTTGCCAAACCCCAGCATGGAAGACAATGGAAAACTAGCGTTGCTCGGCAGTGTTCGATTGTTTGCTCAACCTGACCGAGAGGAAAGTACTTTTTACTCGAATGAGGCTTTCCCCGATAAAGTGGAAAGGACGCTGAGGCTGATGGAGGAACGCTGGAGGGATGGAGTGGCTTGATTCAAAGAAAGAGCTGTCATCGCCACGTGACCGGCGTAACCCCTCCACCCCCACTCCTTTACACACTCCCTTCCCATAATTCACTACCAGCCCTCAACTCTCCCCTCCTTCATTTCTACCTGTTGTTCCTGCAATAGAGTGCTCGGGTCACTAGGCGTGCGGCAGACTACAGATTCGACCGCAGTACCTTACGGTTAAATGCTGCGATAAACAACTTCGACCAGGGAGTCGCTCCATTCAAACAGGAAAATACTACAGTAACAAGCTACTCACCGAAACGGCAAATAATCCTCTACTTCGCCGCCACCACGCCTTTTTTCAACTCTAAATCTTTCAAATCGCCACTCTTTTGGGAATACACTGCCACTTATCCACAAATATTCCTCACTCACAATCAGACACGAGCGAACCACCCAACGAAAAACACCTCGGCTCAACTCACTAAACACACAAGAGGCACCAGAAAACTAAAATTCGGTTCAAGAATTAAATCCCAGAGACAGTCAGGCTTCGCGTTGTATCAGCACGCGCGCCCGAGACCTTTCCAAGGGTGACACGTGGTTTGTAGCTTCCCAACCCGCCGCTGTCGCTGGGGTCATATCCCAGATCCGTCCAGCTGGGGCGGCTGTTAACGTTTTGACGACTTTGACGCGGTAAAAAGACGTGTTGGAGAGGAAGAGCCGGAATGATCGATCTCCCTCTGATAGCTGTGTATTTTAGTAAACACCCACGCACTCTTCACGCCACTCTGCAGAGAAAAATATATCTCGGGTAACCTTCGGAGAAGCTTTTTCGAGAGGGAAGAGTGTGAAGAAAAAATCAGCTCCGGGTTTTCTTTTCGGCGACGTGCGAGCGTTTTGAGGAAGGACTCAGAGTGAACTGTGATAGAGAGCGTAGTAGGAAAGCTGCCTGGATCGCCCGGGGCGGGAGACGAAACTGGCTGGCGCGGGAGCGTGGAAGAGAGATAGAGAAAAGGTGCCGGCGACTGAGAGGGGAATCCCACACGGACGGCGCCTTTTACCCCGCGCTCGCGCCCGTGCCTTCTGCGTGCCCATCGAGGGGTAGACATCTTTTTCGGGACGCAAGATTTTTTGATCCCGCATCATTATTTGAACCCGTTTCTTTATTGATAAATGTATGGGAAGCGCATCAACTCCCGCCGTACGCCACACCACGCCCTGTTTCCTGTTCCGCGGTATCCAGGACGACGAGGGGGTGGCGTAGGAGGAAGGGGTTCCTGCAAAATGGCGCCGGCCCGAGGGAGATTCTGTTTTTATTTGTTTGTGACGTCACGGGAGGAACGTGACGCGGTGGAGGGAGCGAAGGAGATGGTGAAAAAGAGAAGGGCGCGGAGATTGTGTATGGGTAGTGTCAGAGGGGTCACGTGATTGCGGAGGGTACAAGGTCGCGATCTTCTTGTTTAAGTAGGGTCATCCCCCAAAATTCGATAACGACGGTGCTCTCTGGTAGAAATGGAGCGGTAAGATATGCTTCGGGGAGTGAGTAGAGGGGAAGAAACAAACAGCACGTTCATTGCTCGATATATTAACCTCTTAACCGATATGTCAAAATAAGATTTTTTTAAGAAATACAAAAAATTATGAATATACGAAATACTTATGATGACTTTTGAAGAAATTGCGATTTTTACGATATTATGGCGTGGTATTATAATGTGTACTGAAAATGTACCTTAAGTAATGTTCCCTTTAAGGTCTGATATCAAAATGTTTTGTTAGAGTGAAAGTGAAGATTATAGCAAATCTCCAATATATATGATGAATTAGCATGGAGAAGCACAATTTCACATTAACTCTAAAAATAACAATGCAATACTGGAATTTAAAGTGAACCTTCGTGAAAGTCCGTTTTAAGTATACATTATAATACCGGGCCTATGAGTATTTTAATTAAATAACTTAGATTGCGAACTTTTGACCAATTAACGTCTTAGCTATTTTTAATAAAAGTCAAGATTTTTTATGAAAATCCGCGTTTATGGAATATACAGTTTTCAAGAAATTACTCATTTGACATAATAACGGTTATTTTTAAGTAATCATCAATTTTGAAAATTATTTAAGTTAAAGTAATTCCATTAATCGCAACTGTTAATATCTTGTTCATAAATGAATTGGATCTGATTAGGAAATATCTTATTGATCACACGAATTAACGTGTCCGAGTCCGCATAATCATCTATTAGAAAGAATATTCTCGTCACTTCCAGGGAAATTGGGTGAGGTTTTGTTGTATTTGTTCTCCATGATTGTAAAGAAGAAAAAACGCAGAAAAATGCAGTTGAATATCTTGGAATCACTCATGCCCACACACTTATAACTTAAATTGGACCATATGCTCGTACATCCGAGAAATCGGTATTTTGTTGTGGTAAAGCGTTAACTGCGGTAAAGCAACTAAAAATCTGTTTTGCGCATCGTAAGTAGTTGCGATGAAAAAGTTTTAAAACGATGTTATTTCACTCTGGACATTATAAGTATTATTAACTGCTATTCGCAAAATCGAGGAGGTGTAGTGCAAGGCGATACGTATGGTTATAAAAATTATACGATAAAAATGCAAGTGCTCTCTGAAGTAAATTGGGAATTCCTGAAAGAAAAGATATTAGAAGCTAGGCTGCGATTGCTTGATTAATTCAGAAAAAATATATTTGCGGAAGACGTAATCATTATCATGTGATCCTCTGCTACTTCAGCCGAACCGACAATGAGAGTAAAACAAGAGAAATAGATGCGGTTACAAGTTGTTTTACATCCCCTGTCACACGCCGAAAAGTGGTTTGTAGGCTATAGATGTATTTATTAATACATTTATAATTTATAAATACAAAAGTAGAGGATAAAACGCCATTTTTTGCGTCGCGACTTCAGCTAGGGTGAGACATATCATCACGATAGAAATCAAAAAATAAAATTGTAAATTGTTCTTAGCATCTCAATTGCAACGTAAGAAAAGCAAATTTTTGTCATCCCTATCCATGGTATAACACACGATAAAAAGTGTATTATGCAAAATCATACTGTTGTTAAAAATTAACTACTTTTCGTTCTACGAGATGTTTGTCGTAAAAAACATGTAATATGACATGTGTTTCACATTAAACGAAGTATTAAATTGTGTTTCACATTAAACGAAGTATTAAATCCCTTATATTAGTCCATTATGGTCTACGAACACTATAAAAGGGTATATCCAAGTGAGCAACGCGTTCGACTTCGGTAAAGGCGGTCCTGGGTTCGATTCCCAGTGGGACCGACGCGTCGGTCATTTCGTACGTCGCGACGTGTGAAATTACCTCAGCTGTCGAAGCACTTTTAACAATACTGCTTCCACGACACAATGAAAATATCACTTTTTACCTATTTTATGCTATATTTTAAGTGTATCTCTACTTAGGTTTTAAACTTTAATTACTTGTTATATTTCGGTGTTGTCTGTTGATTACCTTCTATAAACTGAGGGTACGTGGACCATCGAATTGATAATTACTGACAGTTTACATAGTCACTCAATTTTAAACGTTAAAGAATTTCTTTTCTTGATTTACACGAAGTTCCTCATACCCAGTCCTTAGTGAAAATACTCATTTCCACAATTTTACTTATAAAGTAGCTGGTGGTAGCATAAAATGCATCATAAAACACGACTCAGAAAATGTATCGTAGCGAAAACTAAACATTTAAGGATGATAGCTCCGTACACAAGTCAATAATAACAACATAAGAAGTTGAAAAAGTTGATGAACATCAAATAACACAAAACTTCCAAGAAAGAAAAGAAAGGAGTATTTGACCAGAACTCTTTGCATAGAAAATTAGAGGAATATTTGTTACATGGGTGAAGTCGGTATTGGTTGGTGCCTGTGGAATCCAAAATAAAGTCGTACGTGGAATTTGATAACATTTTACCATACAAAATGGTGTTGTTAGTGAAATAAGATTCAGATGGCCTCAGGTTAGGATATTACTTTATTTTCTGTTTGCTCAATTAACGGACCGTTAGGAGTGCCTGATTTAATGAATTCGCATTTTAAAGTAGACGCTGATTTTTTAAAGAAATTTATTCTTTACGCGAAACCCTATCTTAAACTTCTTTCTAAGAACTGTGACCAACAATTTCTCACTGTGAATCTCCACCCATCCTCTCGAAACACAATGTTGATTAATTGAGGAATCGTATTCCTGAATGAAATTCGAAAGAAAACAATAATCTAGCTTTCATGAGAATTAACTTTTGCCCGTGATGACACTATTTTATAAAGCAGCGATATTGCGAGATTTGAAGTGTTTTAAAGCAATTTACGTTCCTTTTTTGATTGAAGCATCCTTTATTGAAGGAGGACACACAAAATATTGAATAGGCATATGGATGACAATTTCATTGACGGGAAGAAACATTTATGCCATGAAAAATTGGATTTTTAATCGAGTTTTCACACGAGTGATATCTATCCATCTATCAGGCACTTTTAATAGATTCTTAACATCCACCAAAACATGTTTATTCGAAGTATAAAATCCTGATGGATCTAGATTTAGCGTGCGTAACTGTTGATATAATAGGTGTCGAAAGACGAATATCTTCCAAACCGTACCATTAGAGGGTTAATCGCAATGACATATCTGATACGGAGTGTTACCTACATTGATGTTATCACGTCACACACGAATGACTCGCCGATATGAAATGTGTCTATTTTGATGTATGAGTGATCAAAATTATCCCATTAGGAGTATTTCATCGCCTTACGATTGATTGCTTTGGTTATTCATTCAGATGCCAGCACACTGATCAAAATCTTTTCTTTTTAGGATTTTTTTCGACGTTTAGCTAAGTAAGAGGAAGGTCACCAGGCAAAAAAAAAACTAGTTACGGAAATATAAAAATTTCTCTTGACCTTTTCATAAATATTGATTGAAGTAGAATAATTCTGGGGTATATTTAACGATAGGGACTTCTCCGATCGAAATGATTTAGATGTGCATATAAATCTGTACTTTCAAAATCACTTCAGAATAATAAATTGTGAAAAACTAATACAATTTAAATCTTCGTAATCCAAAAACCAAAGCAAATAAAAATTCCCCTAAACCGCAATAGAGTGCAAATTATGATATAATTAAAACGGCGCATAATCAGATAATTTTATACAATGAGAATTTGGTGCATCTTAGAAAGGAGGAAATGAGTACTGATTCGAACGATTCCAACATCCTCATCATAAAATTAATCCAAAATAATTCCTAGAATCCATTGCTAAAAACATTGCCAATGCTTTTCGGTTAGACGGAGAGAATTCATAAAAACATCCTGGTATTCCATCAAATAATAAAACTTGATAACTTTTCCACTGATTAAATTGATTAAATATTCCTTTTCGAACCTGTCTAAACAAGAATGACTCATCCAAAATCCGAGTTATGGAGGATTATGCTACTTATTTCATCTATCATTTTAATAACGATGATTATTTACTCGATATCGTTGATTTATTTACATTGGACTTTTCAACATTGAATATAGCAATAAAGAATCGTTAAAGACAGAACCTATTCCTTTTTCTGTACTCCTAGGATTCTACAGAACTCAATTAATTAATGTAATTCGGTCTCTAACATATACCTTCAATGCATCCGCCAGCGCTCCTCCTTTATGAAATAACAATCCCATCATAAGTTAACCGTTCTCAACCCAAAATCTATGGTAAAATATTATTATTTTTGGGGCTTCCGGATAGCCGAGTGGGCAACGCGTTCGACTTCGGTGAAAGCGGTCCTGGGTTTCATTCCTGGTGGAAACATACGTGCGAAATGATCTCAGCTGTCGAAGCACTTTTAACAATACTACTACTACTAGTATTATTATTTTTTTACATGACCTTTCCACCTTTACGAGCAGCATGTAAGCCAGTGTAGCATAAATAATTAAAAATTAAAATAATAAAAAATAAAATAATTTTAAAAAACTCGAGCCTCGATGCCCTTTTACGTCACTAACCGGAATATCCTCCGATATCAATAAAGTGAAGCATAATGGTTTTCCAATATAAGAGTAATTTCGCTAGAAATTTTTTAAAAACTAATTGCTAATTTCACTGAAATGAATTTTGTTATGAGTAATTAAGATGGATGCTATACGTTTTTGTAAACGAGCAATCCCGAAATGAACATGTAACTTCCTCCATAAGTTTGATTAAATTCTATTCTATGTAATTAACTTCAAAATAATTACCTATCTCGCGACAGGGGGCAACTCGATTGAATTTTGACCTGTTCCTTTACATTTCAAATTTTAAAACCTCATGTAGGAAATAAAGCCAATATTAAGAAATGTTAGTAAATGGTAATCACGGAATGAAACACTCGAGCAATAAAGATTTCGCTGTTAATTTTCAGCAGCCTATAATTTTTATTTTATAATGTAATAAAGGAAAGAAAGCCAATTTAACTAAGATAGACTTGAGGAGATTGGAGGCCTTTGAGATGTGGGTATGGCGAAGAATGGAAAAGTATATCGGAATGATAGAATAAGGTAGCGGTGCTAGAAATGTTTGGGAAAGATACGGTTTTGATTGAAGTAATTTGGCGAGGAAGTGGATGGATTAAATATTGATAGAAGAGGGATGGGTAGAAGAAACTGATAATAATTGGCAAAAAATAAGGCAGAGAGGAATTCAGAGGAAAAAATGTTGAATGACGTAAAGAGTTGGAGCAGATAACTAGAAACGACGAAAAAAGCATTGATAGGGAAATATCATGGCATATGAGCGTACGTAATGTAGAACACAAATATATAAAGATTTCATTTCCAGGAAAGAAAACCTCGATTCATTAATTGATAAGTTGTTTAACGATACAAGCGATATAAAGGTTTTGTGCACAAAAATAATTTTGCAGACTTTGCAGTACTCTTAAACAAATCCCAACAGTCTTTTGAAAACCGCCTTGTATCTTAAGATATCGTTATTGCAATGCTATGGTTAGAGTTTGTTTTGTGGTGTTCTCATAATTTAATAATGTCAGTTGCTTTAAAGCATAACATCAATCTAAATTCAATTCTCTCTGGCCGGACTTCGTGGAAAGACATTTTGAAGGAATACGTAAAACTTTGTAATATCGACAAGACATTTTACTACGACCGTTTTCGGCAATATTCTTTCGCGTACCGCCAATCTAAATTGATCGAATCAGTTTACAGCGAAGAAATAACAATTTATTTCTGCTTAGATCAAAACCTTATATATTGAAAGATGTATTAATAAAGTAAGCGGTTGATTTGCAAAACAAAATTCTCATTGGCCATCAAATTTACAGTCTTTTACTGGCGATAAGTAATACCAAATGAGCTGCTTAAATAACAGATTTCACTCGCTATATTCCACAGATTACTCAGTAACTCAATAAATATTTAATAATTGACAGTATTTTATTCTAATTGTTGCAGAAAAGTAATTAAATAGTCGAAAAGTTAATTACTTTGACTTGAATAAAAAGACTATTTTCTGGGTATTTATATTGCGTGATCCAATCATAACATTCAATCATAGTATCCTATATTGGGATGCGCAACAGAATGCATCCTGTTTGTTTACTTTGAGATATGCAATCACTTAAACACTCTATAAAATCGGGCAGAAATTCTTTCCCTAATAACGTTTCCAGAGAAAGCGATACCTGAGTGCACCCGGCAACAAGGATGAAGCCTCTTTGAGCTCCATTACGAACGCAAACGTAATTTCGACGTTCATCCCTTTGGATTTACCCCAACGTTCTCCGCCTTTTATTCGTTCGCATGCTCTCTTAAAAAATGGCCTCACTCTCCCCGCAAAAAAAGACGCCTTTTCTCCGTTAATTCGGAGGTAATTGATGGATTCTACGCTGTAAACGGTTTCATGCGCCCCAGGTCCCTTTTAATTAGCGTGAGGCCGAGACCAATAGTACCAGCGCTCACGAAAATACTCGCTAGCGCCATCTGACGGCCTCTCCCAGAGACACGGTCTCCCTAACGCCTCTCTTCTGTTTCTCTTCCCAGAGAAAAGGCGCCCCCTATACGTTCGACAGGCAATTAATTGACTCCATTAATTGAGCTCACGTATTCCCTCTGTGAAAAAAGGACGAAAATGCAACAAAAGGAAGAGTCATGAACGCGAGTTCTCGAAAAAATTGATTAGCTGTTTTCCGCCCAGTGTTCCTTCTCTCTTGTTGCATTGCCTTCTGTATTGCGGGCCAACTGTTCTCTCCATTGCCTTTCGCCTCCACTGAAATCCGGACAAATTAAAATTGGGGAAAGGGACGAAGTCTGGTTCGGCACAATATGAAATGCATCGTCACGTTGGTGGTTTGATCGCATCGACTTCTGTAAAAGGGGAACGGAAAGTTTGAACGAAGACAAAATGAGAATTTACTATGAAACAGAAAGTATTGACAAAATAGAATTATAGAAAATTATATAATTATAGAAAAAAGAAGAATAGAGAGAAATAGAAGCAGCTAGGTGAAAGAGCCATACCTTCATGGTCAGTGAATAGTTAAATATTCCTTTTATGATCGTTATGCAGTATGGTTGGGGGATAACATTTTTAAAACATTCCGCAAAGCAAATCGCTTGATCATTTCTTTCTGGGTCTTTAAATTTTATTTTATAATGGTATTAGCATGAATAATATGGCTTAACGGAGATTTGGATTGAATTAGACTGACTAATGGCATTCATTTCGGTTATTCCTTACAGAATGTTATTCTTAGTGTCATATCAAGTCTTCCAAGCAGAGCTCTCTTCAGATATCTTGATTTCTGCCCTGTCATGTCGGATATATAACAAAAAGTCGCAAGAGCTAAATTTATGGAAAGCGTTAAACAAATCGTGAAAATGAGAGTTTCATACAATAAATAGTTAACGTTCAAGTTGTTTGAAATGTATAAGTATGATTTATAACGACATACCACATGATAAAAGGCAGGATTTCATAGATCAAGAAGCACTATCACTCAACTAAGACTGCAAAAAAGAAGGGAAAAAACGGAAGTGCGAGCAAATAGAAAGTAGAGGTTTAAAAGCACTTCGTAAGCCGTCTTCGGCAAGCGGAACTGGCGCTCAGAGACAAACGGGAAGCTCCGGATTACCGATTTCTGTGAAGGCCCAATGATCATTTCGGAGACAAAGCCTCAATCACTTCCTTTGTGGAGACCCCCTGAGGATGGAGGCTTTGTCTCCGAAATTATCATTGGGCCTTATCGGAAATCGGTAATCCGGAGCTTCTTGTTTGTCTCCGAGTGCCAGTTCCGCTTGCCGAAGACGGCTTACGGAGTGTTTTAAAACCTCTAATTCATAAACCAACCTTCCAACCTTCTTTTTCTTACAAATAAAAAGTAATTGCTCTTTTCTACGTGCTTTAGCCGCGCTAAAATCAAATATAATTTCGAGTGAATCAAAGCCTCACCGGGAGCTACTATATGTTATGGTTCTCTTTGATGACCCTCTTTTAGATTGAAAGTTATCTATGGCATTAAAATATAGTTATTGTTTTATTATAATGCCCTGCTCAATTTACACTGGCAATAGTACTAGTCTGAAAAGCATTTTAATTTCAAATCGTACAAAGATATGTTACCTTATTAGAAACGAAGTATTACGCTTGAGAAACCCGCTATAATATAAGGGGTAATTCTGCAAACCAAGTAAAAGTATAAAAGAATTAGACTGAACCGTTAATAATTTGGTTTCACTTCTTATAACAAAATAAAATTGACATGAAAAGGGAAGAAATCATTTTCTTTATCAATCCGTCCTTCTTTAATATTGTAGTTTTAATTTTTGCAAGGTACTCCACAAAACCATACGATGACAAGCTTTTATAGAAAAAGCGGTATTCCTCATACGAGACAACTATTTCACGAAAGCTTTAAATTCTTGGATTTACCATCGCAATTTCTATTTTGGTTTCGATAAAATTTAATTTGACGGTCAGCCTCTGTGTTTGGTAAGATTCGTTCTTCTTTAGCACTGAATCAACAATATCGATGCAGATTAATACATGCATCGAATCGGGTGGTCAAGGAAACAGGCTATCTATACAATAAATATTGCATGATAGAAAATATATGTTTACGTTTAATGACCATGGTGTAATACTCCTGTAATCGACTGATGTGTTTCACAACACCAGAGTAGTGAGAAGCACAACCGAACAACCTTAGTTTTTGACATGTCACGTCAAGTTTAAATACGCAAAGCTTTGTGTATTATCCAAGGTCTACGAACATACCTTCTTCCATCGAAATTAACTCAAAATCCTTGTTGTTATTTCCGACTGAAAAAATATACTATAAGATTAAATTTTTAGATAAGCATTTGTGAATAAGATAAGGTCCAACAGTGATTCGTACGCTTTTTTAAAGAATTGTCACGACAAAACGATAAGCGTTACCAAGATGTTCCTAGACATAGGATGGGAATCGATAGAAGAAAATGGATTAAATTTTAGGTTAATCCTACCCATAAATTCGGCTAGGATAAGCTCACGGAAGACGTGATAGATATTACGCGTCCACTTGGTTACATTGGTCTATCAAATCTCCGGAAATAGATCATATGTCTAGTTGCTTCGAAGACTCATCTTTCAGCGGAAGATACGCGACTATAAGAGAATAGGGAAGTGATCCAATGCTGTTTGCATTCCCTGCCACATACTGAGGGAAGGCAGTGAATTTATTCAGATATAAATCTAGAAGTTTTAATAAATGCAAGAAAATGTATCAGAAACGGTGCCAAGCATGTGAAATAAACTATTCTTCAGGGACGTGTATATGTGGGCCTAGTAATTTTAAGATTTGTTACTTTTCATTTCCTTTTCCAATTTGTAAATACTCTTTCTCTTGAAAAAATAAAGAGGGAGATGACGTAACAGGCTATTGCA
Organism: Ladona fulva; assembly: GCA_000376725.2. Lineage (NCBI taxonomy): Eukaryota > Metazoa > Arthropoda > Insecta > Odonata > Libellulidae > Ladona > Ladona fulva. Next base: position 1,743,817 of record KZ308128.1, read on the forward strand.
AACATTTTGTCTGATACTGAAGAAGGGCGAAACAGAGCCAATTCTATAATGAAGAGAAAGCGGTGAATGAGCAGAGTCGATTTCATGCCATGTTCATTATTCCATAGCTTAATAAAAGGCAAAATTTGCAATCAAAATGAAATGTCTCTGGTAAATCAATTATGAATGTCGATCATTCCAATTTCAGAAAACAGATTTTAGATCATTTTCGATTTCGAGGCAATTTAGGGAGACGGTCACTTATGTATGGTGGTGAGAGATTTTAGTGTGTAAATACAGAATATAAGTAGATGCGAAAATAAACGCAACCGCCCTATAAAAATTGGATTGAATTGATGTGAAAATAGAACGAACAAAGTTAATGTAAAAATTTTGAAACATCTTTTATATTTAACGGTTTTTCAAAGTCAAAGCAGCGATGCGATTTAACTGAGCTCAAAATATTTGGAAAAAATTTGTTAACGGAAAACAAATTTTACGATATTTAATCTTAGAATCTCAATATCTCCCTCGATGCTCTAAGTAACCCTTATTTTGCATTTCACCGGAGTTTACCCTACATAAAATACTGAATATTTGAAAATTTGCATTACTCAGCTGAACTCTATTTTCACGCATCAATCATAAAAAGGCTAAAATTGAGATTCGAGGATTTTGGGGTATTTCCCAGTGAATGGAAGCTCTTTTTTCCATTATCACTGACTGCTGATAACTACTAACACTAACTCACTAACTACTGATCGAATCGCAACTTTAATTTAACCACTAGAACGTTAACGTCAAGCTTTTTATGCTACTGTTGTGCTGAAGAATAGAAAACAGAGAATACCTATTAAACAGAGTCATACCTCTAAGGGAGAAATCATTAACAGTATCTTTTTCAGAAGTTGATTTTGAATTATGAAAGAATACAATATTACTAAAGAGAAATTCGAACTTCAATTTTCCTATCAGATCCTCACCATATGATTTTGATATTACAAATAAAAAATAGAAACTCAGAAAGAGAGAAACTCATACTCTCTACGGAATTTGCTCTTGTTTCTATGTAAGCTATTTGTAAGCACTGGAAAGGACATTGCCCGCTCAACAGTAATATTGCCCTTTTTGACTCAAATTATTTCTATCTTTGGGTGGAAAGGTAGTTGCCATTCCTCATATTTGGCGGCTGGGTCATGATTGCAAAATAAGTATATAGCAAACAAATTTATTATTACAATATATCCGCTGCGGTTTGACTATGTATCAGGTGGCAACGTCATACAATACATTTATATGTTAATGCATGATTATCATAAATACAGAATTCTGTCTGTATGTAAAATTACAATACAAAAAATAAAAAAGTAATGAAACACAATTTATTTATATATACTGAACCACAAACAAATAACATCATCAAATAACGTCGCTCCTACATCAGGCCAGATGTAGGAGCGACGTGTCGCGACGCTCCGAAACCTATGTCGCTTACGCTGTTATTTGTTTGTGGTTCAGTATACATAAATAAATTGTGTTTCAATACTTTTTTATTTTTGAATATGGAATACCACTATATTAAGGCCTCTACCATCCAACGTATAAAAATTACAAGAAATTACAATACAAAAACTCATACAAAAATTACATCATACAATTAAATACAATGAAATAATACATTAAAATATGTTAACATTATTAGACATCATCAGTCATGATTTAAGCAGTATAATTCTGTTCCATTTTTTCCACGTTTATAAGGAATACCTTCATGGATTTTGGGAACGCCTCTAAAGCTCCCGCAATCAATCTATTCCAGTCTTCGACTGTTCGGTTAAGAAAACTTATGAAATGAAAATTTATGATTTTTATTTATTAAATGGCAAAGTGAGCTTTGTTATTTCGAGCATACACTCATTCACCATGTCGAGTATTTACAATTGGCAACATCGCCAAGGTAGACTTGAAAACTGGAGATAAAACCGTTCAAAATTCTCAAAAAATATTCATTATTATCATTGGCTAACAATCTGAATAATGGTTTGTTGCAGATTTTCAAGCCGTGCTCTCCCAAACGAATTGCTAGTTTCTCGATTATAACCTTAGTACTAACCATCTGTTCCTCACAAACCAACCTACGTCTTCCTCAGTCACTTCTCCGTTTCGCTATTCCTACCAGTAATGTCCTCAGGAGAATATCGTGCCATATTGAGTGTCCAATGAAGAGTTTTTTCATGTTTTCATTTTTCACTTCTCTTTTTTTTATTCTATGGAAGACTTTCTCATTACTTATCAAAAATATAGATTTAAAATACTCGTTACAGAGTTGCGCGAGAGTTGACGCTGTTGCTGACAACAGTGTTAACTATCGTACACAGGTCTTAACGCCTTAAGGGAGTGTTTTAAATCTCTATTTTAGAGACAGCCATGACTCTTAGCACATTAGACTTGACGATTTTATATGCGTTATTATTCTACACGAACATATCTCCATTGCTTACACTCACTAAAAATCGCTTGAACAGTATGTAAAAATCGTTAGGCGGTCACACATACGTCTAGGGTAAAGAGAGCACTCACTGGTGGATTTCTATTTTCCTCCGACTTTATTTTAAAAAATAAGTCTATTTTAATTCAGTGTTCATTGAAAATGTCCTTCATACATTAATATTCACTGAAAAGTCCCACGGGAAAGTGTTGTTTCCTTTTCAAATCACTTTCGAGAAAGCCTCTCTATATGCAAAATTTAAATGCAAAAACTCCGGAAAAGAACTTCGGAATTATTTTTCACTCTCAGTCGATCAGCAATCCTTACACGGCGGAAAATATATGGCTGACGGAGGAAATAAATGTGCCGAAAGATCCGACGCGCATTGTAGCGAATTCAAAGCCGAAGGATTTAGCGAAGTTGGAATGTGAGAGGAACGCTCGGCGTGCGTGGAGCTGAAAAACGTGCCCAGAATTGGACGCGTGAGTGAGATAAAGGGTTGATTCCCGTGCGTTGGGCATGCGATCGTCACTTTCATACCATCGATTCCATTATTTTATTCCTTCGCCCGAAGAAAAAAATGCGATTTCTTTTCTGTTTGCGCACGACCTGCCGGCGGAGAATGAAGGGGAGAAAAATAGGTACTCCGAAATAATAAAACAAAATCCGGGCGCGGAAAAAGCGAGCACGCACCGAACGGGCGTTCATTTACATTTCAGATTCCGCGTCAAAATTTTAAATGGCAATATTTGACGTCCCGTCGGGTCGGGAAAGGGGAAATGCATGCACGCCCGCTGCATTTCGCAGATCGTTTTAAAACGTCGGAAATGCGAAAAAGGAATTTCGAAGCGCTTTGAGGGGTGGAAAATTTTGCGAAATCGAGTTCCGCGCGCTTAAATCTAATTTTGTCGATTTCACCGGAATTACCTTTCTAGGAGAGCTGCGCTCTCCGGCTGTCGGATACGTCTATTATGACACCGATAGAGAGCGGCTAAATAAAGGAACCTATTTTTAAATCGAGTGCGGTTGCGTGTTCGGTAAAATAATCGAGTGATGCAGTTCGTTTGTAGATTCAATCACGAGAAATTTATCCGCCAGTTTGGGTTATTTGCGTCTGCAAATATTCAAGCACGTCAAAACTAGATCACGTTCTGAATGTTTGGGCGATTCTGTGATAGAAACAAAATAGCAATCAATGTCACTTAAGTCGAGGATTGAATACTTTTATTTGTTTCAACAAGTTGTCCCTTTAGGTTTTAACCTTGTCGTTTTAGGTTTTATATTTGTTGTCATATTTCAAACCTTACCCGCGAAAACTGATCACCGTTTTATCAAAAAACCGGCTATCAAAAGTCTCCTTTTAAAGTTTACCAATTATAATAATCAGATTATCAGGAAATACCTCTTTTTATACGCTTGCCTCAAATGTAGCATTCTACACCAAATAAGGCTATTGGTACATTTGAAATAAATACTGTTTAGCTGTGTCTTAAAAGGGCCTCTCATTGAATAATATCACGAAGAAGAAAAAGGGTTAAGGTGACTTGGCACGATAAGGTGTTCCTAGGTAAATTCCCAAGGAGAAACGAACATGAAAGAAGTCTGACGGGACTGAGACTCGAACCCGGGTCTCCCAATTGCCGCTTAGTTGCTCCATCCATGGACCCCAGAACTGTTTTCTGGTAGGATATTTCAATGGATAAAGCAACCAACAGACAATTGGGAGACCCGGGTTCAAGTCCCGGTCCCGTCAGACTTTTTTCATGTTGGTTTCCCCTTGAAATAATAATACGAACTTAGGGTTGAAGTTACTCATTTATCATGATCTAAATTCATTGTAAAACTTCAGAATATGATTTTATTAACATCCATAAATAACTTCGTACTTGAAAATCCTACCGCTGAATCAATGACAGAAATGCATCAAAAACATTAATTTCTCGTAACATTGAATGTCTAACTATATATTTTTTCTGTTATCTCAATGTGTTATCTGATTTAAAAAGATCGGAACCAATGAACTAAAGAATTTTTTCTGAAATTTGGAGCTTATGAGTAGATGAGGAATTAGTTCATTTCGACGGAAACAAGATTGTAGTGTGTTTTAGTTTCTTGAAAATGTTATTGCTTCCGAATACATTCCTTTAAAGGAGGGTTATAATCCATCCTGAACAAATTAGATGTAGTTATTTGATAATATTTGAATTTTCAGCTGCATTTATTTCATTACTGAGATTTGAATGTTTCACATGGAGCTTGTAAGTTGGTCATACAAAGTTGATAAAATATTTTGATTGATTTTTGATAAACAATATATATTTTTGGTAGCTATAGTTACAATATAAATTTTCGTAATAAATGTCTATGAATTTAGAGGCATTGGTTGGAATAAAATACTTTCATAATATCTCTGGTTATACGATAAATGAATTCCATAATTCAATCTGAACGACAGAGATTCTATATCTAATTAAATGAAAACTGAAAATCTCTCCGATATCGATTCGCTTCAGCAGGATGAAATGACGGAATATTACTTTAAAATTGATAAAGCAGAGAAATGAGAATGTTTCAAGCAGGAATGTCATTAATCGAAGGGAATTCTGAAAACTAATGACGTCAAAAAACAATTACGTAATTTTTTCTCGTTTTGGCATTTCCTACGAAAAGTAAATACGCTTATGCCTACGGGCCTTAAACGCCAACGTAAGCTTTTTGTTCGAGGCCATCTATCTTGGCCTGGCAAAATGGAGCGAAGGGGAGCGTTAGGGTCACGGATTAGGAAGGAGAGAGAGAGAGAGAGAGAGAGACGTTGATAAGGAGCCCCCACGTGTCATTTCCGATTATCTCAACGCTCTCTCGGCGCCGACGGCTATTCTCCACAAATTAATTTCACTATGAAGGGACCGAAGAAGAGAGAGAATAATGTGAAAGAAGAAACATATTTATAAATTAGTATTTACACATATGTACACCGAAAGTAAATGGAAAAATGTAAGGGAAATGAAGCTTAATTTATACAATATGAGCAAAAAAACTTTGAAAATAAGATCGAAAATATTTCCGTTATGTTTATTTGAACTTATCATGTATATATTGTATTTATTCGAACAAGTAGGACGTAGTAAGGAAAGAAAACTGAAACAAGGCTATTAATAAATTAGAGGTTTAACAACACTCCCCAAACCGCATGTCGCAACATAAAACTTGCGTCTGGACAAAATCCGTAAGCCGTACGTCGACAGATAGAAATCAACTTTGGAGAAAAGATGGGAAATTCCGGAAAACCACTTCTAGAATAAAAATCCAGAATTTTCCATTTCTCTCCAAAGGCGAATTCCATCTGACGACATACGGCAAATTGACTGATTGGTCAATTTAGTTCGATATACGCGTCAATTTAGGCTTTTCATGAGGAGAACGAACGATTAATTGTAATGGTATCATTTGCTATTTAATTCAAGTAAAGAATACTTTCGTTATCACAATGGGAACACCAAAGACGCGATTCAGGGATTCACCTAAGACTTCCAGGGCATGTTCCTTCCTCTAAAATAACAGACACATGACTGACATTTGACACCAAAAACCCTTAGTTTAAAAAAAAAATGAAACCGAAGTCAAGCAACTACAGAATACACGAGCATTACATTGTAGTTCGTGAAACCATGAAGAAAAACCTTTCGTCCATTGCTATTGGGTAAACTTAGCCTTAATTAAAATAAACTTCCTTCTAAATAATCATTGAATGCCCAACCAATTCTTCAAAAAACGTGCTACTTTTCGCTGTGTCTGTTATACGTTTACAGAATACAGTAGTTGTCGGGTCATAAACTACATGCATACTAAATTTAACATTCATTTACGGAGGCTGAATAGCACAAAGTAAGATCGCCCCTACGGTTTTACTTCACCACCACAAAATATTCTTTTGAGAAATTCGAGTTCATTAAGTACTCTTCCACGCAAATTACTAAAGTGGTTACCCCACATCAAGTTAGATTTTAGGTACACAACACATGCTATGCAATACCAAACGCGCAACTTATGACTGGATTGATAAAAATTCATTCATTGATGAAACGAAAATAGGAATCTGATCAAAGTCGCACATCGGGCAGTGAAAACGTTATTGGTACAAAAAGGGTTTTACCGTGAAGTATCGCGTAATCCTCACTTTAATAGAATCGATATCCTCGCTTTGCAAAAGAGCATTATAAGGAACATCTGATTCCTATTGATAGCACGCGAAAAGTTTCTCAAACGTTCAGTATGGAGTGACTTTAATTAATTATCTTAAAATGATACGTGTGCATAAAAAGAATCTAACAGCAGAATTCAAACCAACGTGTGATCTTATACTTTATGCTTCAAGAAGTGATGAGATCAAAAAAGATAGTTAAATAAGATAGTTTCCTTAGATATTAAGCAGATAAGCGCCTCGAAATTCGCGAGTAGGAACAAGCAAATGAAAATAATTCTAATCGCGTAACTGGTTAAACGGAATTATTTTCGTAATCCCAGATCGCCCTTTTATAATGGATTTCCAATGAATGCACCGGTAAAGAAAAGCAAAATATTACTAGGCCTTCAAGAAAGCCCATCCTATAAGTGAAATCACTTCCTCTCATCAGTTTGCAGAAACAGAGAGAACGAGGGTGTATGTTTGTGACGGAGGGAGAAACACAATAAAAGGTAATAAATAAGGGCAGAAAGAAAACTAAATTCAAATGATGCTTCATTTCAAATTAAAATTTTCAATTTCAAAGCTTTTATAGGCAAAAGAGAATAGAGAGGGAAGAATACAGGTGATTAGCAATACAGTTGGAACAAAAAGGAGAAGGGCAATGACTCATAAGATAGGTAGGTTAAAGAGGGTTGCCTTTGGACTGCGAGGAGTATAAGATGAAATCGAAAAATATGTTGATTAATTAAAGTGAATTTAGAATTTTTTTATGGAGAAGGATTTCCAATAATTCGAGTAAATTCAATCAGTGCTTCTACAGTTCAATGTGAATCATCGTAGGAATGGTTATCAAATGTGAGGATGTTTGCGAAATGCGACTTGAATGTCTTAAACAATTTACTCTATGGAAATCGAACGATTGTTTTCCAGCTGAATCATTAACAATATGTATGTACAAACATCATTTGAAGAATATTAAAAATTTGGTATAAAGACTTTCGCTGCACGTAGATTCCATGAAAAGATGATTTTTTTAGGGAACGCTGTGGTGGTCAATTCCGACGACGACATATCGCCAGCAATGCTGTTGGTTTCGTAAGTTTGGAAGTCGCTTCCGACCAGAAGAAGTCTTCAGCATTGCTGGCAAAACGTCATCGTCAGAATTGACCACCGCTGCGTTCCCTAAGAAATCATCTTATCATGGAATAACAAAAATTGTCACATATGAGCAGAAACAACCTCTATTTTACTCTAAACCATTTCTCAGATTCCTTAGATTAGGTAAGCATTTACAATTTGGAAAGCACCGTATGAATTCCTCGCGATGCACAATATCGTTTGGCTATACTTATTGAGCCCGATATCTACATATCGATTGGAAAAGGCAGTCCCATGAATTATTTGTAGAACTTCCTACGTATTCCTTAAATGATATAGTAAAATAAAATAAAACCAATACTATGTATTTCTCCAATAGTGAGGAGAGCGAAACAAACATTTTTGTGATTTGAATTGTTGATAAACATCTACAAAGGTTAAATGCTACTTTAAATGTTTGGTTTTACAATACGAACTAATTTACGATAATTATAAACGAGAGAATCATAAATGTAACAAAAAAAATAAAATAAGAGGAATAAAAGTGAATGTTCACATTACTTGCTTAAGCTATACCTCTGTTCGGATGTTCTTCAAGGTCCCCTGAGCCACGGTTCCGTTGTAGGCACTTTCGCTATTCAAAGCAAGAGCTGACATGGAAACTTCGTAACAGGGGGCAACTCACTTTCTCAAAACCTGCCGAAATAGAAATACGTAATCAATATAATTCTAAATCTTTTAATCAGATATCTCTTTTATTGCAAAGCCACTTATATACAAAATATAAGGATTAGATTAGGTAACCTTTAAAAAATTGGAAAGCACCATATGAATTCTTCGCGATGCACTACATAGGTTAGCTACACTTATTGAGCTTGATATCTTCATGTTGATAGAAAAAAGCAGTTAAAAATTGTAGAACTTTTTAGATAATCCTAACTTTATATGGCAAAATACAAAGGAAAAATATTGTACTTATCTGCAATTGTGAGGAGAGGGAATGCAAGTCCATTTTTAGTTTCGAAAAACGCATCAGAGAGAGCCTAACGTTTGAATGCTTTCCTTTGGAACTGAAGGATTTAATTAACGCCTTCTCTTATGGTTAAAACTTTATTCCTACCAAAAAATTTCTTAACTATCGCAAAATGGACGTAATTTTCTTTTCTATAGCATTATAATTATCAATTTCGATTCTTAATTTTTCTTCTGATCTATTTCCTTATTCGTAGATATCTTTAAAAATATAAATGTATATAGTATAGATTATTAAAAGTAGTTTAATACCGAAGATATGATAATATTTACTGTCTACAAACATGTCAACAAGAAGTAAAGACAGCAACGTGTTTGATGATGGCAGATGGAGATAACGACTGAAATTTGCCATAAGTAAAGGATATCAGTAATCTAATGCGGAAGAAAAGAATAAACAGCGAAATTAATTATAAATATAGATTGGTTAAGTGCAATAATTTTGAAATGTGCCATATATCTGACATAGCTCGAAACCATCGTAGACCTTTCTGTTTAATTGTTAATTAATATGGTAAAATAGTGCACTATGTAATAGTGAGTACAGGGAAACAAAAGTCTACTTTGAATATCGCCACACTCAGTAGTAATAGCCTGAAGACCTCTTGAACGCTCTCCTTTAGAACTAAAAGTTTTAATTGATACACACTTTTTTGGTTAAAACTTAATTCTTTCTTAACTATCTCAAAATGGACAATTTTATTTTCTATGGCATTATAGTTTTTAATTTAGACAATATCTTAGCTCTGATCAATGCCAATGTTTCTTGATATCATCATCATAGGTTGTTCAATAGGGAAGATGTAGATATTGTTGGTAGAGAGTAGTTTATATATACCTCTACAAACATCTCTACAAAGGCAACAACGTGTTTGGTAACAATATTTGCTATAAATCTATATTGGTAAAGTTCAACTTTAGTGAAAGGTTCCATTTTCCGCAAAATAAAACTTTGTAATGCCACAGAATAGAGTAAACTGTCTTTTTAGCAGGTTGTAATCTATAGATATTACATGTTGTTTTTCTTCCTGGATACTGCTAAATTAACCCTTACTGTAATTATGCATGCTGAATCCCCAAATTTCCTGACTATTAGAGTAAGGAGATTATATCGAAGTAAAAACAAATGGCAGAATTTGATAACTTATCAATAATATAAACACATACCGGTAATAAAAAAATGACACAATAATTTAAAATTACATGTTCCCTAAGTTAAAGAAGTGTGAAAGCCTAAATGAAATGTTACACCGCGAGAAAATCAAATCCTAAAATAAAAGTAAGCAGATATGCATGCGACTCAATACTTAAAGTCGACAATAAACGATAAGCAACTATTAAATATAGTATCGTGAATAAGTAGCTGTCGATCACTATTACTAAACGTTCAAAAATTAAGGAGAAAAATATGAGAATTAGTGTTACCTCTATATCAATAGAGGTAAGGTAAAACTAATAAAAATTCTATTACGTTAATTTACTTTAGTGAATATCAAGATTAAGCAAGATATCTCCTATGTTTTTCAAGTAGTAATATTGCATTGTACCAAATTACCTTTATTTCGGCATTAGAGAATGGATTTATGGGATGATGAATCATTATTAGACATAGATAATCTCGAAAAAAGTTTATGCATCACTTCAAATTTTCAGTTTTACAATATGAAAAATTTACGTTAATCGTAAATGGATATCATAAATGCAACAGATTAATAATATTAAATATATAAAAAGCAAAATGTCAGTCCGTACCCCTTCTATCTCAGAAACGGCTTGGTGTGGAGATATGAAACATACTGCATTGTGTTTCTAGGAGGTTGAAAGACCCACGAAAACTACTCACGTCTCTCAGAAGGATCGGATTCGTTATATGGTCAAATACGTTTGCATAAGAAATGCACGTTAAGTTTATTTTCATGTCTTGGACGCTGTTTCTTTAGCAAATTAGAAATAATGAAATTAGAATTAGAAATAATGAATAAGAAATTTTGTAAATTAGAAATTATGATCTTACGAAATCGAAACAAGTTACCAAACCTAATTATCGATTCCGAGTTAAATTTGTTATTCTGCAAGGATATGCTTCGAATTTAAAAAGAGAATTAACGGTAACGAGATGGTAGTATTTTTTCTTACAAATGTCATGGCCTAAAGTTGAAGAATACAAAAGAGTTATGAATGTTGACTTCAAAATGACAATTGATAAAATTATTCTAAATGCATTTAAGTGTAGGCAAATGTATCCCAATTTATCCCTCATCAATCAAACCATATGCCAGTCATAATTATATTTTTAAAGACCAACAATTGACATTTTCTGGATTAGGAAGACCAGGTGTATACAATAACCGATATATTTGAAAAATCAGTTCCTCCATGCATGAAGGGGAAGTTTACCAGTAAGAGTATAAAAGGTGAAAGTTAACACTCCTTACCTGAGCTGTAGCTCCGGTCAGCTGGTGTCCAAGGTCCTCATGGCAACGGTTCCTTCGAAGGCACTTTCGCTTTTAAAACACGGTCGAGTCATTTGTGACGGAAACATCGCAACGGGAGGCAATTTACTTTCTTTAAATCTACCGAAGTAGAAATACGTAATCAATGTAAATTCGTATATTTTAATTAGGTGTCTATATTATTGCAAAGCCGTGGGCAAAAAAGAACTAAGACGAGTAATTTTCAAATAAGGTTTTCCAATACTTACAGATCAGAGTTTCCGTTACCTGTACGTCTCAGATATCAGGAAAGCCACGGGAAATATCATCATAAGAATAACATGGAAAATGTTTCTTCGGTGCTGAAGATAAATACTGACAACTTCCTTAATTCAAATTTTTAATCATATCGACAATTTCGATAGTGGGACAGAAAACGTACTTAATCATCAAGTGATTTCATCAAATACTGAACTAAGGATTAATTCCCGAATCAGGAACTCGAAACCGGATCTCATACCTTCAGGAGATTCTGCTTCGAGTACAAGACACGTCTATTCAACCGTCCACTTAATCTCTCGATATGTTATCTTAAATTAAACACGTAAAACGTAAACTTTTCATTCCTTATTTCAGCCTTAATTGCACTTTTTTGATTCGTTTACAATACTTGACTGAATGGTAAGGAAGGAAAACGTATTAACGGAATCATTTTATTAATAATTCGATTTGAATCGCAGTTTATGGAGAAAATGTACTTAAATTGTTAAAACTCTGAAAAATGAAGTATGATTTTGAGTTAAGAATAGATTGAACAGATCGAGAAACGATCGTTTTGTATTAAATTTACGCAAAGATGATACTTTAGAAAGCTAAAGGAAATGTATGCAACCTACCATACGCAGGAAGCCTTCGAAGGCGAATGTCTTGATTCCTATGGAATTGGCCTACTCTATATTATTAACAGACACCCTTGAAATAAAAACTACTAAGAAGAAAACGTAACGATTTAAAATTTCTCTCGAAATCACGCAGTTCCGAATTCACAGGAGCGACTAAGTTCAAATTGTAACTGTTTATTCTAAAAAAACTGACAGCACGTAATCTCTAGAAGAAATTTTTGCAGCATCTGAGTCATCGATTATTTGAATAATCTATCACACGTATCCAGCTTTCTGATTGCTTGAAAATCGAAATTCTTCCAACCCACCAACTGTTATAATTATTTTAATGTACAATGAATATTATTATATTTATGATCAAGTTTGTGAATTGTCATTTAAATCGAATTATATTTATAGATTTTAGGTACACAACACATGCTATGCAATACCAAACGCGCAACTTATGACTGGATTGATAAAAATTCATTCATTGATGAAACGAAAATAGGAATCTGATCAAAGTCGCACATCGGGCAGTGAAAACGTTATTGGTACAAAAAGGGTTTTACCGTGAAGTATCGCGTAATCCTCACTTTAATAGAATCGATATCCTCGCTTTGCAAAAGAGCATTATAAGGAACATCTGATTCCTATTGATAGCACGCGAAAAGTTTCTCAAACGTTCAGTATGGAGTGACTTTAATTAATTATCTTAAAATGATACGTGTGCATAAAAAGAATCTAACAGCAGAATTCAAACCAACGTGTGATCTTATACTTTATGCTTCAAGAAGTGATGAGATCAGAAAAGATAGTTAAATAAGATAGTTTCCTTAGATATTAAGCAGATAAGCGCCTCGAAATTCGCGAGTAGGAACAAGCAAATGAAAATAATTCTAATCGCGTAACTGGTTAAACGGAATTATTTTCGTAATCCCAGATCGCCCTTTTATAATGGATTTCCAATGAATGCACCGGTAAAGAAAAGCAAAATATTACTAGGCCTTCAAGAAAGCCCATCCTATAAGTGAAATCACTTCCTCTCATCAGTTTACAGAAACAGAGAGAACGAGGGTGTATGTTTGTGACGGAGGGAGAAACACAATAAAAGGTAATAAATAAGGGCAGAAAGAAANAATTTGTAAATTAAACGCGAAAACTATTACTATGTTATCTCCTAGAATAAAACATATAGTTTTTAGGAAACGTTAGTTCAAGGTTTACTTTTATCCCGTAATAATTTTATCATATTAGTAAACCAATGAGATCAATACTACTTTCTCAAATGCCGAATATGTCCCTTCGTAAGATTGGTAATTCTTTTGACATGAATCTGCAACTCGATATTCATACCTGTTGGTTATTTCCCTTTATTTTCTTCCTTAATCGTCCATGCAAAAAATCAGTTCTTGCAGCTGCTTTTACTTTTACACTATCAAAAAAATTGCTTTACACTTTTGCATCACAGGTAAGACTCAATAAAGGAACTGAATTATTCACACATATGTACTTTTTCCTAAAACAGTTTCTCACCTTCGGAAAGAAGTCTCAAGTAAATAGGCTCAGATTTTACTCCGAAGAAACTTCCACTTCGAATATTTCACTGAGAAAGATATTATTCCGCTAAATTCAGTATTCATTGTACATCCACTAGATAACACAGCACGTACGTTCAGAAGTAGATTATGACCGCCATTATTAGAACCGTAACGAAAGCTATTAGTCACCTTACATTATTCACTCCTTAAACACCACTTTCGTGTTTTAGACTTTTCAAGACGATCGTTAAATTTCCAAAAGCGCGGTAACGAGCATCATGTTTGCCTCGTGGTTGAAATTAGAACGTGTGTGAATGGCGATTCTAATGTGGTTCAATCGTATTTCTAATAGAATTTAGTAAGGTACTGTGATAGAAATTTCCTTGCAAGTTTATTAACTAAGCTAATTATTCTAGAATAGTTTCGAACTTTTAAGAAAAGTTATCATTACATTAACATCCGTATTTTATGTACTGAATCTATCGAATCTTTGTAATACGTCCTATTTGTTCTCCTTGATATTGCATCGGTTCATCAATTGCTCGTAATAGAGAACTGTCAAAGAGTCATCAACCGGAGAGTCAGTAGCTTTTCCAACTACATCAGAACTTCGACTGACATCACATTCTTGGAGAACATGCCTTACCATCTCCTTGTTTAAACATGAACTAAATTTATTACCTTCTCATTCAATCACATATCTATAAATACATCTTATTCATATTAAATTCTTCCCTAACTGATATAAACTAAAACGTTTCTGAAAAACCTTCGATTCTTAGATATCTCACCTGAAATTCGTCCATCCTGAGGCTTTGTTTCTTCGAAGATTATCTCATGACAGACGTCAAAATAACACTTTTTCACAGTAACCTAAGAAGTCCCTAAATTCGAGGCTTACTTTCGACTGTCTGCAAATATATCTTAATTATGTATTCCAAGAATGGCTTTTAATGTAGCACATGTACAGCACTCACAGTAAAAATTGAATCCCGTCAGCACCATGATATGATCATTTTTTAGAAACTCACTCCACGTTGATAACGGATTGATGTATATTGAAAACTACTCGAGTAAGGATCGCCATTCACACACGTTTTCAATCCGACCACGAAGCGAACACGAGGCTCAATACCGCGCTTTTAGACGCTTAACGATCGTCTTGAAAAGTCTGACAATGAAACACGAAAGTGGCGTTGAAGGAGTGAATAATGTAAGGTGACTAATAGCTTTCGTTACAGTTCTAATAATGGCGGTCATAATCTACTTCCGATCGTACGTGCTGTGTTATCTAGTGGATGTACAATGAATACTGAATTTAGCGGAATAATATCTTTCTCAGTGAAATATTCGAAGTCGAAGATTCTTCGGAGTAAAATCCGAACCCCTTTACTTACGACTTCTTTCCGAAAGTGTGACACTGTGTTTTAGGAAAAAAGTGCATCAGTGTGAATAATTCACTTCCTTTCTTGTGTGTGATGCAAAAGTGTAAAGCAATATCAATCATTTGGAGGTGTTACAGCAAAAGCAGCATCAGCAACTTATTTTTTGCATGGACATTTAAGGAAGAAAATGAAGGGACAGCCAAAAGGTATGAACATCGAGTTGCAGTTCCATATCAAAGGAAATCCTAATCTTACGTAGCGATATATGTTGTCATTTGAGAAAGAATAGATCTCAAGTATTTATGCATTTGATACATTAATTACGGAGTATAGCAAGAATTGTGTACGAATCCTTTTTAATATTTAATGGTTATATACTAGCAGACACCACAGTCAATCTTTTCGTGTTACTTTCGAAAATTCAATGTTGATTACGATATAATATTTCGTTATTATATCATCAAAAATGTAAACGATAAATATATTGTAACTAACTAGAACATATTATCTAGTAGTTTAATGTTTATATTCTCCTGTTTAGTAAGACACAATTACCTAACAAAGTCAGTGTTAAAGGTAAAAACAAATCCTCGGATAAAAATTGACACGTAATCAATTGCTTTAGATATAAGTTCATCCTAAGGAAAAATAATAAAACTGTACAAGGATATTTTATTTAACTTGTAAAAACATTTATGAGTCACTCATTTATTATATGTGGGAAATAGAAATTAGAGTGATCAGTAATTTTTATCGTCGCCGATCTTTATTATTGCCGTTATTTTCCGGATAAATAATTTTCCGAAAGTTCGATGTATTTCATTATGGAATACTTAATAATAACCATGAAAATCAATGTTGGACGCCGATACGCCTAACCCATTCTTTTGTTTATATGTATGAAAAATATAAGCAATAACTTACGAGTAATTGATAATTAACTTTAAGCGTAAAAAAGTATTTCTAT
>KZ308128.1:1762759-1866791 GCA_000376725.2 Ladona fulva
ATTAAAATAATTATAACAGTTGGTGGGTTGGAAGAATTTCGATTTTCAAGCAATCAGAAAACTGGATACGTGTGATAGATTTTTCAAATAATCGATGACTCAGATGCTGCAAAAATTTCTTCTAGAGATTACGTGCTGTCAGTTTTTTTAGAATAAACAGTTACAATTTGAACTTAGTCGCTCCTGTGAATTCGGAACTGCGTGATTTCGAGAGAAATTTTAAATCGTTACGTTTTCTTCTTAGTAGTTTTTATTTCAAGGGTGTCTGTTAATAATATAGAGTAGGCCAATTCCATAGGAATCAAGACATTCGCCTTCGAAGGCTTCCTGCGTATGGTAGGTTGCATACATTTCCTTTAGCTTTCTAAAGTATCATCTTTGCGTAAATTTAATACAAAACGATCGTTTCTCGATCTATTCAATCTATTCTTAACTCAAAATCATACTTCATTTTTCAGAGTTTTAACAATTTAAGTACAGTTTTTCCGTAAACTGCGATTCAAATCGAATTATTAATAAAATGATTCCGTTAATACGTTTTCCTTCCTTACCATTCAGTCAAGTATTGTAAACGAATCAAAAAAGTGCAATTAAGGCTGAAATAAGGAATGAAAAGTTTACGTCTTACATGTTTAATTTAAGATAACGTATCGAGAGATTAAGTGGACGTTGGAATAGATGTGTCTTGTACTCGAAGCAGAATCTCCTGAAGGTATGAGATCCGATTTCGAATTCCTGTTTCGTGAATGAATCCTTAGTTCAGTATTTGATGAAATCACTCGAATTTAATTCCCAAACTATCCGCTTGATAAATATTTTACGCAAATCCTCGTTAGAGATTAACAAAAATCGGGATTTTAATGTTACCAGCAGTGGCTCATACTTGCATTGGCTATAGAATATAATACTTTAAGTACATGTCATAATATGTTTGTTAATATCTTGCAAGCTGATAATCTTTTAATAGTTTTCCTGTGGCTTCAACCTGATATCTTACATGGTACAGGTAATGGATATACTTATTTCAAAGTTACGCATTTAAGAATTACTCGTCTTAGGTCTTGCGTATACGCGGCTTGGCAATAAAAGAGTAACCTGATTAAAAGATTTGGATTTATATTGGTTACGTATTTCTATGTCGGCAAGTTTTTTTAGAAAGTGAATAGCCTCCTGTTACGAAGTTTCCATGTCAGCTCGTGCTTTGAATAGCGAAAGTGCCTACAACGGAACCGTGGCTCAGGGGACCTTGAAGAACATCCGAACAGAGGTACAGTTTAAGCAAGTAATGTGAACATTCACTATTATTCCTCTTATTTTATTTTTTTGTTACATTTATGATTCTCTGGTTCACAATTATCGTAAATTAGTTCGTATTGTAAAACCAAACATTTAAAGTAGCATTTAACCTTTGTAGATGTTTATCAACAATTCAAAATCACAAAAATGTTTGTTTCGCTCTCCTCACTATTGGAGAAATACATAATATTGGTTTTATTTTATTTTACTATATCATGCAAGGAGAAAGATATCACGTAGAAAATTCTACAATTTATTCATGGGATAGGCTGCCTTTTCCAATCGCTATGTAGATATCAGGCTCAATAAGTATAGCCAAACTATATAGTGCATCGAGAGGAATTCATATGGTGCTTTCTAAATTTTAAAAGGTTCTCTAATCTTAACAGTCGGAGAGATGGTAACAAGCAATGTCAGAGTTATTCCTGCTCATATGTGGCAATTTTTATTATTCGTTAAATGAAGTCTCTGGATGATTTATTTTGAATTATCAAGCTAGAAAACAATCGATTAACTCCCAGGAATTAATATATAGACTTCCTTATGACTATTAAGCTGAACTTCGCAAAACAGGTCATCCTTGGTAACAATCGTCCGATCTAACCCCCACCACCCTTAACACTAAAATGAGAGCCATTGTTTGAATTTACTTGAACTATTGGAAATCCTTCTCCGCAATAAAATCTAACTTTACTCTATCATTTCAACATATGTTTTAATATTATTCTGTCCTCATATCCCCAAAACTACACCCTTTACCTTCCTACTGAATGATTTTCAACCCTCCTCCTTTTTGTAACAGCTCTATTGCTAATTTACTACATTCTTTCCCCAACAAATCCCCTCCTTTCTATTTTGCCTATAAAATCTTCCATCTTTCATTTTTTCTCTGCTTGAAAATGGCTGTTGCTAGGCGAAACTAGTTGCCAACGAAACATATGGTGTGAGATAGTAAACTTTATATATCTTTTGCTGTTTTAAAACTGTATCTTTTTAGCAAGTCTATATTATTTTTGAATAACAAAAAGTTAAGGCTTCTCCCTTGAATTCTATTGTGAACTACAGTGGAATTAAAATATATTTATTCGATAAAATTAAGACAGTTGTTTTCTTATTTTATAAGATTGAACTTTATCGCAACATATTATAATTTATTTCATAAACTTTGAAAATTTTATTTAATCCGTAATATTCGCTCCGTCCTCTTACCCATCTGTCATTCTTTAGTGTAGCCTCTCACGCGCACTTCTGTATAAAAATTTAGTAATAATAGATAATAATATAGATAGATAATAAAACATGTAGTAATTTAGATGAACGCAAATAAATAAAGAACGCGGAGAGTTTTTATTGAGTTTCCTGCGCCATTAATACTCGAAATTTCCTTAGATAGTGAAACATCATTCGATAAAGTTGACAGTNTCATTCTCACAAACTGGCTAGTATACATTCCTTAATCCACCGGCTCCTTAAGATTCCCATGTCCACGGATAGTTTTAAATCTGAACAACAAATAATTTATTATTTGCCTACAAAAAACGGTTATTCCCATTACCTAGTTGATAAATTAATTGCAAAAAAGCAGAGGAGACTTGCACTATCTCTACTTTTCTCTCTTATTCCCGAATTAATCACTCCTCGCTGGTCCATGTTAAATTTCATCGACTCTTGCAGTTATAAAGTTCTAAAACATTCTCCCACAGATATAATTAAGCCAGCATTTTATAACGGCTTTAATCTCAATTCTCTCCTCCGAAATAACAAAGATAAACTAGATTGGTTTAAATCGCCCGGTATGTATAGATTACAGTGTGAAGATTGTAATGCCATTTACATCGGTCAAACAGACCGGAACATTATGACTTGGGTTAATGTACACCACAAAGCATGTGAGAAGAACTCCTCCAATTCCCACTTTACTAACCATCTTCTGGAAAAACAACATTCTTCAACATTTACTCCTTCATCCTCCAAACATGTGAAAAAGCCCCAATTTAGATTCCCTTGAAAAATTCCATATTCTTCAACACAAATATTTCTCCTACTATCTTACCAACGAATACCTTTTCTCACAAAATTCGTCATCCGCCTTAACGTTCATACTACCCTCATTATATATATTATTATACTATGAATGAAAAGATTATCTTATTGGATAGGTTTACAAAGAGATTCTGTCATAGGGTAGAATAAATATATCTCATTCTTAAGGCTTAAATGTTCCCAATCTAACAGAAAATATTTATGTGAAAGAATTCACGCCATTACCTTGTATTTCGAAGATTTATGTTAACTTCTACCACTGAAGATAAGCATTAGTTATTAACAGGAGGAAATTTCATCGTCAATTTGAGTTAGACGTCTTTCCGATGACGATAACGGAGGCGCAGACATATATATGTGGACACAACTTGAGAATTGTATTCAAGCATTCCATACGGAGGTAAATTATATCATTCATATTTTACTCTGACAAACAACTGAATGATGAAATAAAGAGATAAAATAGTGTATATAACGAAGTTATACGAAATATAACTCATTGCTATACATTCAATCGAATATAGGCATTCTGGCTACACTTATTGTTTTACTATATCTTATTGTTACAGCATTAGTTGTGTACCTGTCGTTATACATAGTCTTAACCATTCCGTTATCTGGGTTTATCATAAAAATTTTCTTTGAACTGCCGATTTATATATTTTCTCAATTTATATTTCTTATTCTCTTGATGGGCTCCCGTTTTTTCTCCGTGATTATTACTTCAGGGATCTATTCTGTATTTGCTGTGTATACATGACACAAATCACGAAAATGTTACAGATTAATAGATAAATGATACAGAAAACTTTGGCCTCTGTAGAGAATGAAGTAAATTAATTGTGAAAACAAAATTAATGGTTAACTTTCGACGTGCGATCCTAAAATCCAGTAAGCTTGAGTATAAGCTACATCGGCGTAGGAATATATTTATTCTTAACCCACAGCCTTCATCAATATGGTATATTGTCTTGGTAAAAACTACGCTAAATTTTCAGCTCCATTTAGGGATGCGAGTAATACACAGCGAAAAGCAGAGGCTGGTGCGTTTCTATGATGATATGTTATCTGTGAAAGACAGGGTAGTGTGCGTGGGAAGAAAGCGAAGAAATGTGTTGACGTATCGGGAAACCACAAAATGGAGAGATGCGAAGGACAGTTGGAAAGTGCATAACTGAAAGGATGACCTAAGCACAATCTGCTAATCTTCCCACATTAATCACCTTCACTTCTTTACCCTTACAGTGGCAGACACTGAAAAGACGTAACTCTGAGGGACGTGGATAACACGAAAACCGTTTGATAGACGGCATTAAAACAAAAGAAGGATAAATGGAGACAGAAATGCATTCAAAAAAGGTAAATAAGGAGGCGATCGTTCTCATTGAAATATATTAATGTTGTCCAATTTTGAATTTGGTACAGCACAGTTCCGATTCTGCGGTGTCAGACATGCAAAGTACCTCGTCTACTACATTATTCTATAGCATAGATTCATTAGATATGCAACTGAATATTATTTCAGCATTCGGGTATCTTTTGAGTCCTAGATAAAGAATCTATCCGACATTTAATGAAGTATTTTCTTTTCCTTCCGTCTGGATTATATTTATATAAGAAATCTTCAGATTTCAATAGTTCGTACATCATCGTATTAAAACATAAATATGAAAAGAAAATTTCAAAACATTTTATCTCCTGATATCAAATGGAAAAAATAAAGGATTAATAGACTTCTTTATGAATCCATCTCTTTTATTGGTTCTATCAATTGATGAATGAATCATTTGATTGATAATTTCCTTTGAATAACCGATTTCGGAAATGTTTGCAAAGGGATATGATTTCTTACTAGCAGTACTTTAGGAGAAGAGGAAAAGAGGCTAATTTCACTAGATATTCCATAATGTTACTCTATTATTTTATTTTTCCAGTATATTTAAGCATAAGGGAGGGTGAAGAATGTTCGGACTCAACTTCATTCATAGCTTCATAAATGCCATGTTGTTAAAAAAAATTACAATCTCCCATCCCATTTGATATTCATATGAAACTTAAATGACAAGTAAATGATCGAATGTAGCCAGGGGGCTTGGATATTATTAGCATATATCCAGTATCAGCAAATACTTATACTTCCACTACCAGTTGGGCTTAAAAGGTTACTTATGGAAAAATAAAACTTGAAATTGTTCGAATTTCCATTAATGGAAGGCAAAATCTTATAATTATGTCTCTTGTAAAACAACGGGGAATTTTTCCCAACTGTAGAATATTAAGTAATCATAGAAGAAAATCATTCAAGTATTATCAATATTATATAAATATTTAATTTCATTAACACACTTAGGAAATAATTGCCTTTTTTACTCTTGCAGGAATATTTATTGGTTTTCGATATTATTTGTTTTGATAAACAAATAATGCGTAATTAATAGAAAACGAAGTAAATGCAATATGCAAACTCAATGGAAACGAAGTGAATATATCGAGTAAATTCTGATCTTTGGATAATAATTCAATCGCGTTTTCAGGGTCATACCCTAATGTATATACTACTTTTTATGTTACTACTATAGGAAGATAAGGTGCTTCCGCGATATAAATGTAGGCAAGGATGCACCCATGCCTCTCGGAATTGTAACAATATTTATTGTAAAAAAATATCTCTTTGATCCTGAAGATAAAGCTAGTTTATAAAATAATTCACTATATTTATAAAGATACCATCGTGTAAGTTAATATTTTGTTATGCTCCGGGATGATGTTTTAAAATAATCCCTTAATTCCCGAATAACTGTCTCTTTTGGGACGAGGAAGGAAAGGTCGAGGAAAACAATAACGTTTACACACTTCCGGGAGGATAACTTTGTAAGAATCAGTAGAGAAAGGAATAGAAAAAACATTTTCGGAGCTTCGAATAGAAAAAAGTCTTAAAGGGAAAAAATACTAAACCGCCCAAGCAGAAAAAAGAGTGAAAACGGCGAGGTAGAAAGTGGAGAGACGTATAGACGGGGACGCATAGTTCGGCGTGAAAATGAAGTCCTCCCCCCCATGCTAATGGCTAATCTCCCCTTCATTAATCATCCGACTCTCTAACACACCTTTCCTTCTGGCGACGGAGGTAAATCTGCGTTGGAATACATGTGCATATCCCACACTTGGGAAAGTGGATAGAGAGCGTGCAATAGAGATGCTGATGGAGAGAGAATGAAGGGACAGGGGAACGGAGGATCGGATGAGATTGATGTTAAGTGATTGAGAGAGAGGAAGAGAGTTGGTTAAAGGTTAAAAAATAGTGAGAGAACGACTCACAACGTGAGATGAAATAAATTGAGATGTATTTTTGAAAATAGGATGTAAGAAATGGGGATAAAAGGGGAAATGCATTGGTTACATAGAGAGAATGAGGGATAACTACATTATGAGTAAAACTGCCCTAATCTAAGCCAATAAATCTTATTTTTAAAGCTTTATTAAATAAAAGAATCTAAAAGTAACAGCCAAAAATACCTAGGTCTTTCGAAAGCAATCCTCAATGATGAGCAAATAGGGTTTATTTTCAATTAAACTAAACCTTTAAAAAGTATCAATATATAGAATGAAATATGAAAAGAATTCAAAATTTTGNAAGTAGCGAAAATGACTGGGCACACGCCTCACCTTCGCCTCAATGGATACAAACAGGCTTGCTGTTCGGCCATCTTTTGTGGAAAATACTGACCACTGGCCATCAACCACTTCAAAATCCCTCGGAATTTTCCCCTCTTTTCAGAATCAGTGTGTTGGGGGTACGTGTCCTCCAGATGTCGGCAGGGGGCGAAGGGGAGCGTAGGGTTGCTGGGAAAGTAATTGTTGGAGATGGCATTTGTTGATCCATTGTCACTCACTGCAGGAGGCCCGGAATCGGAAGTTGAAGAAACTTGAGAAAAATTAATGTCAAAGCGCAACAGAATTTTGAACACAAAGAGTAAACATTTGATTGGGTTTCATGAATTTCAGAGATACGATACTTCAAATAAATTTCAGGTAATAGTGTTAAATGTAGTAGTATTGTTAAAATTACTTCGACAGCTGAGGTCATTTCCACCTCGGCTCTCGCCGGGAATCGAACCTGTGACCGCTTTCATTGAAGTCGAACGCGTTGCCCACTTGGCTATCCGGAAGCCAATCAAGAGAATAAGAAATATAAATAGAGAAAATAGATAAATCGGTAGTTTAAAGAAAATTTTAACTGTTAGCAAAGATAATGGAATGGTTATGAATATGTATAATGACACGTATACAACTAATGCTATAAGGTATAGTAAATACAACAATAATGTAATACTACTAAGTAGTAATACTACAATAAGGTATAGTAAATAAATAGTGTAGCCAGAATACCTATATTCGACTGAATGTATAGCATTGAGTTATACTTCATACAATTTAAAAAAATTATAAAGTGGAATTATTAGGAAAATTCCAGGCCTACCGAAAATTATAGTTGCTAGGAAATGTAGATTTAACGATAAAATATATCGAAATATATAAAAACACTGAAACAGAAGAAACGTTCGTGTTTTCGAATTGTAACACGAAATGGATTGCAATACATTAACAAAATTCAAATAAAACTTGATTCAGTAACAAGCAAAGATTTTGCGATATATAAAAACACAACAGAGGAATCAAGAAAAAGAAAGATTATGAAATATTGACATTTAGACAGATTTACATTGAAAGAATTCCAACATAGAATTGAGCAATATATAGGAGAAAGATGATCGGAAGATAGAAAACAAAACATTCTATCATTTTTGCATAAAAGCGTTTTAAGTATAAGCTTTATCTTTTTATCTAATGAAAAATTAGTGTAAATTTTCTCCGAATAACTTAAAATATTAGTTGCCAAACACGAAGTAATGGATAATTGTTTGACAAATCCATAATTAAGTAACTGTCTGCTATGGCCTAACTACTACGGAGTAGAACGTCATATCAAAAAACGATTTATCTTGCATAAGAAATATAACGCATTCCTACTGGAAATTTAATGCAAGAAAGAGATGAAAGATGCATAATAGAGAATGCAAATGAAATTGTTACCCACACAAGAACTGTTTACGATGAGAAAATTGTTAGCCACACAATAATATTTGCGAGTATCTTTTACTTGGTGACAAAATAAATTCTGTTCGAGATTTGGAATGAAGGCGTGAACAAAGAATTCATGCATGAACCTTCAGCATCTGTTGGAGATTGTTCAATATTAAATCTTTCAGAATTTTATGCGGTGATTCAACTCTATCTATGACTCTTACGCGAATAACATTTTTTTATTTTCTGATTTGATGTATTTAATAAAAAATATGCCAACACACATAGAAGTACATACAAACACACACATTTTCCTTATAAATGCATGTTCAATATATATTAAACGTAAATGCTTGTATAAATTTATTTATTTGGACAATCTTACGACAGGAAAGCAATCTTTGTAACTAGAGAACAAATTAAGTTGATGAAAAAATCGAGATGAAGAGTGTATGAAGGGATACGGAGATTAAGATATCCATCCTGTCTCCAGGAACAGATATGCCGTTTGATTAGTGGGAGAAAGAAGGAGAGATTATCCCTCGCTCGCTTCTGGTCACACGCGCCGCGTTATGAAGATACCTGCGTCACGGTGACCGGCCACACCGTCGTCCTTTCCCCATCCCGCAAAACCGATTCCCCCGCGACTATTTAGTAGTTTGCTTCTAAGTCAACCCTGGAGACAATATCCCGAGTATCCCTCCCGTTATCAAATCACCCAGCGGCAATTTGACTAATGGCGACCACGCCCTCCCACTTTAGCCCGTGGTGATTTATGTCCCTTCTGTTGACAAGGAGAGTCGTGCCTGCTTCTCCACCTCTCACCTCGTCCCAATAGACACCAGCAAACTCTTCCCCTCTTCTTTTTCTTAAAACCTGTCGAACTCAACCCTGAAAATGGACCGACGACACACCGCGTCATCAACAAAGCGTAAGAAAGGACCTTCTCCTTGCAAAGCGGCCGTAAAAAATTGCGTTACTCAAGGGAAGGAGATGGGGGAGGTGGAGAGAGGAAAGCGAAGGTTTGAATATTCATTGGGTGACCTTGGCGAAAGGAAGCCGAGTAAATGTGATGAAAGGACAGGCAGGAGAGTAAATAAAGAGAGGAAGAGGACAATAAATGGTGGATGTAATTGACGGAAAGCTTTGAATCTCGTGGGGAATAATGTGTTGTTGAGATTTCGCCTGTATCATTTGCTTTATGCTAAACATATACGTCTTTATTTTGCTTTAATTAAGCTTGGTAACTACTTCTGGTAATTATAGGTTAGGTAGCATGTTTAATGGAAGGCTTTGTTTCGTACTATTTCATCAACTGATGTGTGCAGAAATTGTCTACATTAAAGGAAAGTTCCTTAAATTGAAGTAATAGAGAGAGTTAATATTTGACTGTCAATTGAATAGTAATACATCTTTATCTTCGAGCCATTTTACTCCCTGAAAACTACAAATAAAATTTTTAAATTCTGATCCATCATTTAAGCAAAAGGAAGAATTTTGTTTAAGAACATGTTAAGGTAAAGAATATTTATATCCAAAACCAAACACAACTGGCAAAAAAATGATGTAAGTACATGTACAACCCAGCATCAAATTTCAATATTTCGTATCTATTTTAGATTTAAATTATTTATGGGAATTGGCTAAGATTTAATTTTGAATTAATGTGATTAGTTTTGCTTTTGGATAGAAAACGATACAATTTGCTCTTATTATTGAGGTTCCTAAAATTTCGATGTACATTTTCCCTGAATTTCAACTAATCCAGTCCGGATGGAACAGGAAAGTGTGCTCATCATCATTAAATGTTAAAACGAATAACAGTATCATATTAATAATAGAAAGTCTGTATAATATATAAATTTAGAAAACTGAATCCCATGCAAACAAAAATTCACTGCTTGAGTGACAGATGAAGGACCTTTATCGAAAGTAAACCTCTGTTGTCGACACGCAATACATAATAAATGCAGTCAAGGATGGAGAATTTTTAAAACCTATTAATTTTAACAACTTTTTAACATTTAATGTCTCCATTGGGGTTCATAAATCAGATATCTATATTTTATCCGTTTCATTGAATTATTCAAATGGAAAAAATACTTTATCGTCCATCTGTGTTTTCTACAAAAATTAGACGTTCTTCAGATTACTTTCCTACATTCAACCATTTTCTCCACGGAAAAAACGAACATTTCAGAGAATAAATTGCATTTAAGTAGACATCGAGCATGGACGTGTGAATTGCTTGAATCACAAGATAAAAACAATCTGAGATGCTGAGAAAGATTTAACATCCTCGTACTTAATCGGAATGAATATCTTATCTCGACCTCCTTCATCCTCTCCATCCCATCGCTTCAACCCCCATTCTCGAAAGGGAAGCTAACTTTTAGGGAAGACTTGACATGTAAGAGTCGGAAGAAAAAAGCGCACCCTTGGAGGAAAGGGAGAAAGATCCCCTCTCAGAAACTCAGCCAATTTTCTAGATCGCCGCTCACAACACGTGGATGGAAACTGGAGCTGTCGCTGGCCATTTAACAGATGAGTGTTTAATGATCGGAGAGGGTCGTTTTTATGAGGGCTTATTTTCTCCCGCCAGGGGTCCCCGTTAACGCGGTATGAATTATGAGTTTGTTTGAGGCCGCCTCTCTTCCGGCTTGATTTTTTTTATTTTCAATATAAACAAAATACTTTTTCCTGGATTCGCTGGCTCTCGTATAGGAAGCTGCTACCGCAGAACACATTTCATGGGTACCATTAAATTTTTGAGGAACATAATAAACGGCAGAAACAAACAAAAGAAGGTAAACTTTTTTGTGTACGAGAGCTTCCATAGAAAACGAGATTTATTGTGAGTGGATGGGGAGAGAATGAAAGTCGGAGCTTGAAGTTTTACTGCGCTTTCACTCCAGAATAATAACGAGACCATATTCTAGTAAGTTTACGCTTGAAGATACGCCCAAAAAAGTTATTATTTCCGAATATGAATTACTTTCATAGTAGACCGAATATTGATCCTTTGAGGTAGCTCAATCGATTTATCAACCAAAATTTCATCTCTATCACTTCAGGAAGAAAGTTTTTTTCAAAATCTAAATAGCTGCAAGACCTTAAAAAAAATTCAAAATGGAGAAAATTCATAGATATATTGGAAATTTTTAATTCGAATTGATTCCTCTCTGCTCCGTAGTTACAATTATATGAGAAAATACAATTCAATTGACGTCACTTTTTGTCGTTTTGAAATCATTTCAGAGGTTGGTTTTGGTAACGAAACTTTTTGTAGCATTCAATGAACGAATTTCTGTATTTTCTGTTTCCTTGAAATTTTTTGCGATCACTCAGTAACATTAATAACAAACGTTTTTATGGCGAAATGTTGATCAAAAGTCTCCTCTCCCATCTATCAGATAATTTACAGATGAAGTAAATGTAATTCAAATAAAAACAACCACAATTACATTCAATACTATCAGAGTATAAATGCTTATCAAATGGTAAAACCTTTACTATATTTAATATTAGTTTGCTTCAGTTAAGGTTGACAACTTTTGTACATGTTTTTATCTTACTCAATACTGAAACAGTCTCTACCTCGCAGACACCTCCATTGCCAGCCAACCCCGGAGAAGCACGTCTGCTTATATTGCTGGAGATCGATTAGAAACTATATCCATCGCTTGCCGTACAAAGCCGCGCCCTGTATTTTTCCATAGTTAAAAGGTAAGCAATCACCGTTATTTACATTCGATTTATGATTTATCCGGAAAAATATTATAAAATGTTCTTTTTATGCGTCAAACTTGTGTTTGACACATAAAAGTAAACAAAGTTTCACAAAAGTAAACACATAGTCTCTTAAATGGACTATATTTATACACTATTTAGCTCAATAGTAAATTTAAGTTGGCAGTTACCTATTGATCTTGTTACATTAGCAGCACTGATGTTTTCAGTATGCTTGTATGTAAAATGATTACTTACATAATTATCGAAATTGATTGATTGTGTTTCCAAGAATTTTTATTTCAGGAAAATGAGGAGCAACCGCTTATCGCCTCATAACTGAAAAAATACGAAATTCACTTTTGAATGAAGAATAAATTAAGGCACATGAAGGGGTAAGTTTTACAATGGAGCATAGTTGATAAGAAAAGGAAGGGAAAATGGAGTTTTTCGCGGTAGTTTCGTTTCAAGTGAAATCTAAAATCAGGTCCTCCACTCCTACATTCCTTATTCCATTATTCGATTCAAATTTATTCCCCTTTCTCCTAATAGAAATATCGTGGACGAAAACGCGTGCCGAAGTGGCGAATGGGACTCCTCACAGCCGATGAAGAATACATGCACAATGTGCGAGAGTAAAATGGAACGTTGTCGGAAGAAAGAACGAGGCGATCTCGCGTGAAGATGAAACGGAGTGAACGAAGATTAAGACGGAATTCATGGATGAAAAGGGTAGGAGAGGAATCAGAATTGATGTGGAAGTTCAGAAAGCAGCATTTTCTCCGCTAAAGCCGAGGAAAGGCATCCTCTGCTCGACCGCAAACCTTGCGGGCATTCATTATTTATATGATGAATTGAGCTATTAAGAGATAATAAATAGATGGATTTCGATAAAGATTGATCGATGCGAAAGACCTTCTTTAAAGTTATATCCTAAAATATGTATTCTCTCATTGTTTTTCGACCGTTCAAATTTAGGCAGTGAGTTTCCAAGATCAAGCCCACTGAGAAGCTATTGTCTGTCAATAATTAAATCCACCCTAACACAATTGAAGGATAGAGAAAGGATACTCATTGACTACTACACCTTACCAAAGAATCTCCTCGTCCTCATCTCCACAGAATACAATTAAAGTAACGATCTCTCTTAATTAAAGCCTTCGCTTCTACCTCGACCTCCTTGATATCCTTGTTTTCTCGCATTTCTCTAAAATTACCTGTATCCGATAGAGTATGCAATCCATGTTGTGCGAATGCAACTGACGATCCGTGTTCCTGAGCCCATGCACTGCATTTTCTTCTGTTATTGTTTGAGAATTGCAATTTCTTTTCTGTTTTATTTTTCACGTATTTCTATAGTCGTGGAGAACTGGATCTGATATTCATACTCGGTGCACTTCAGATTAATTTCTTTTCATTTTTAAGAATGCATTTTATATTTTGCTTGCGAAGCCTGATATTTTTTTATAATAAGGCCATATCAGAACGGTCACGACCTTTAAGGAAAATAAGGTTAGAACATGGCTGTTTATGAATTAGAGGTTTAAAAACACTCCGTAAGCCGTCTTTCGTCAAGCGGAACTCGCGCTCAAAGACAAACGGGAAGCTCCGGATTACCGATTTCCGGGAAGGCCCAAAGATCATTTCGGAGACAAAGCCTCCATCCTCAGGGGGTCTCCACAAAGGACTTACAATGTCTGATTGCAACAATCGTATCGTGGTTTCTAACATATCAGCAGATATCTTAGAGGACCGCACACACCGCAGTGCTATGTATTTTTGTGTTCTAAAGGATATTCATATGAACTTTCCTTAAAATTTATTATATAGTTATTACAAATGGTAGTCTTCGAATGTTTTACCAACGCCTTTCTTGATGCTATTACCTACTGAGATGTTTCTTTCCCAGGTATTAGTTTTAGATGAAGTTGTTTTCTTCTTCTCTTTCCCTTTCACTGCATAAATTCATAACACAATGACCGCTTTTCTGGGTAATTTAGTTATCATATACGAAATACTCTAATTCTCGAGTTTATGTAAATATACCTTGAAAATTCAACACCTTCTTATAGAACTCTTATAATTATTTACAACGTGCAAGAGATAATATAAGATATACAAATATACGCATTGATTATTTATATTAATTAAACAGTATACGTAAAAATACAAGTCCGTTTAGTTTAAATTACTTAGCATATACAATAAAGTTTGAATTAAATAAAAATGCTCTTCTGAATTATATAATGACGACATCCGGTAGTGAAATATTTATAATGATTCATAGAATTTAAATTAATCGGCAGAAAAAGCATTTCTTTTTACGATTTTCGTGGAAAACGAAGGGCTTTTTATAATACCTTTATCAATCTACTATTATTATATATTATTTAGCATCTATTTCGTATTAATATTTATGTAAAAGCGATTCCAAAGAAAATTTCGCTTCACTGTATTTAATATTTAATTAATTTACTAAAACGTTAATTCGAAATCTAAACCAATTCTAATGAGACTTAAGTTATTCGCTGCTCAAGCCCATCATCCCCTGCGTTTATATGAAGAAATACTCGGTCAAATTTCCCGTGCAGCCAAGTTATCATAACACGATGCTAACTATCGGTTACCTGAGTAAGTTTGATAATGTAAGTTTATCGGTTACCTAAGTAAGTTTGATAGTTTGGCTATAGGTCATATACTTATTGTCTTTGATTTAACTTAGGTAAATCGATATTGAAATAAGAGTGAACGGTTTTGCTACTTTATTTTTCTCTTTGGAAAATCTTCGCTACTTTATTCTTGTATCACCTAATAAATCATTATTTCGGAATAAGAGTAAAAGTATGAATACAGAGGTAGCTTTTGAGACGAGAGATTTCGTTTGATGGATGGAAAACGAACTGTGGGAGGGGTAAAGAGGATTTGAAACGAAGGAAAGGCTTCTCAGGTGGGAAAAAGCGAAGTCGTTCCTTCTTCTTCCCCTTGATATAGTTCTTTTATTTTTAAATGGGATCTCTTCTTCAGACTTTACCGTTCACCTGGACTTTCTCACTCCCCCCATCGCGGCCGTCTTGGGAAATAAAAGTAAATCTCACTATTCAAATGTCGTCAGATGTTGGGAATCTCTTCTAGAAATCTACCTCTAAGGATGTAAGGGAAAGTAAAATGGATGGCATTGTCATTGGTTATTGGATTCATCGCACAGTAGCGCAGGACATCTCCGATGAAATAAATCGCTTAGTTGAATCAGCGTTTTCTTTTAGGAAAATTGAATGGTTTGTGTCAGGTGGCGGAATAACGGATCGGCCATAACAGTTATTCTTTGCTTAAGGTGTTTTTGTGGGAGCTTAGAAATACGGATAATCTCGAGTATTTGAGAGTATCCGCTTTAAAGTAACTGAAACTAGTTCTTCCGATTGCAACCAAAGAAAAAGATTTTAGGCGTTGAATATTTTTCTAACTCCGTTTTACTCTAGTTGTAAACAACTTGTTACAGGTTAGAAAATTGGCACAAATTATGTTACACTTTCCGTTACCTGTTTACTATGAACTCTCGCTCCGATAGCTTTCAAGAGTAAAAGGTAGCTGATGAGACTGCACAGGTGTTATAAAAAATGAATGTATAACTGCCTGAATAGGTGGAACGCCGAAATTTCCGTGCACTATGTGGGGAAAAGTATATTTTCAAATGTTAGAAGGAGAATTTAAACATACTTTCATCTATAATTTTGATGATGCTTATATTTTGAAGGTATTTCTAACTATTGTACTTCAAAATTCTAACAAAGACAAACAAACATACACGAAAAGCGACGTCAGTCTCATAGGCAATCATCGGACTGAGCCAACGATTCAGGACGTTACATTGAAGAGACTAAGAGTTTAACGGTAAATATCACATTCAGCACCACATATAAGAAGAATAAATAAAATTTAAAACATTTTATGACAACTTTTATGTAGGTACTCATTCTAAATTATTTATTCTGATTATACTAGTTTGACGTTTTTTAATTTCTAAATATTTATTTCAATTTAAAATTCTTTTGATGTTATTTTACTTTCTCATCGATTTATATATAAATAATATCACTAAAGAAACAAAATCAGGAAGGGCAGATTTCCAACATATAATTCTTTCCACTATGTAATATTCCACCTATGAAGCGGTGCATTATAGCTACCATAAAATCGTAAGCAGGAACTTCATAGGAAAATATTTCTGACTGAAATTTAGACGATAAAATGGAAGCCGTTTAAAGCAAATCTGCCGCTACCTTTGTTGTTGTTTCGACAGAAATAACAAGTAAATTAACGAAAATGGAAACATCCATCACATTTCTATACCATATTTACATGCAACCAGTTTTTGGTATCTTACTCAGAGATCATTCCCTATTATTTCCATTCTCCTTTGCTAAAAATTCTCCTGCCTCTATTGCTACATCCAAACTACACACATAAGATCCTACGGTTCTCAATTCCAATTTCTGCTGACGGAAAAAAACCTCTCAAATGTATTTGGTGCGAAATTATCGAGTAGATTTTTTCTTCCGCCTCTCTTTCCAGATAACAACACCCAGTCATTTGAGCGAAATCCCCCCTCACGCCTTGGGAGACACGCCAAACAACGACGAGTACTCACAGCTGACAATACTTAGCGCTTCTCCCACCTTCCTTCCCTCTGGCGGAGAAGGGGAGACAAAACAGAAGAGGATCGTTTAAAAAAAGGAGATAGACCTCCTACCACCACATTTCCTTCCTAAGGGATAACAAAAGTATTCTTCCTATGCCGCTAACACACTCTACGCTTCCTTACCACACCCTCCTCGCATTTTCCGCTCTTTTTTATTCTTTCTAAACTCATACCCATTCAATCCTTGCCTCCCTTCTTCCATCCATCCTCATTCTTTAAGCAAAAAATGATAAAAACATCCTCGGAAAAAGAAGTGCCGTCCTTTTGATCGTACCCTCTTAAGAATCAAACCTTCCCCCCTCCCGTTCCACCCACTATTATTCCCTTCTTCTTAGACCCTCCTACTCTCTGCCCAAACTCTCCGGTGTTGCCAAAAGGAATTTTCAAATGTCGCCCAGAGAAAGCGATCTTAAATGTAGTCGAAATTTTCCAGATAATTCTCGTTACGTCTGATTTTCAACGTCTCTCTGTGGTATCTCGGTATCGTCTTGGGAGTCTGGCTGGGAAAATCTGTTTCCGATGAAGGATTCTTCGCTGGCAGACATATCACACGATTAATTCGTCGTTAACTTGTTTCATCATTCAAATAAGACTTCAAACAAATGTGTCGTAAAATTTGACCTTTGTAATGGTTGAATAATTTCTGAAGGGGATTTGGATAGGGATAAACTGAACGATATTTCTGTCCATGAATTATGTCTGCTTCAGCAGTCTGGGAAAAGGGAGAAAGGATGGGTGGAAAAATATTGAAATTAACTGCGTCATTTCAGTGGTAGAGTAACCAGATGGATAACATATTTAATTCTATTACATTAGTGAACATTTAGTTCTATATTATGAACACGTTATATTAGTGAACATTAAATTGTATTATAATGTTCACTTAAAATAGACTAATTTTCACTTTAGGAGCCAATATATTAATGGTCTGTTTGAGTTAAAGTGAATATTTAGGTCAATCTCCTGTCTATATACTGAATTAGCCCGGAGATTAACTATAATTTTCACTTAAATTCTAACAAACCATTATAACATTGCTCCCTAAAGGGAATATTGGCTAATGTCCATTTTAAGTACACATCTTAATACCGGGCATAAGTGACATTTCTAAATATATTGACCTTTTACCTCCGTTTCTTGCTAACTTTCTATCGGTTGAATTAATCTCAAAAGTCATAATTACGTAGTTGCATAAAATTTTGAGAAGTCTTTGACATTTATGAAGTCTATAAATTGAAGTCAGACTTTCTTTGGAAATTAATTTCACGATTAAATTGATTTAATATCAATTCAATATATGAAAAATTACATAATTGAACTGTGAGTTATATATTTGTTGATTTTTTAATTTCTAAGCGTTCCAAATGAAAAATGTCTAATAACTTGAATTGATTCACGTGACATTAACAGAATATTATCCATGTTGAGTTCACACATGATTTCTTTATTCTACTTTGTGTTTAAATTGAAAATATCTATATGTTACGGAGACACGTAGATATCCGATAAAT
Organism: Ladona fulva; assembly: GCA_000376725.2. NCBI lineage: Eukaryota > Metazoa > Arthropoda > Insecta > Odonata > Libellulidae > Ladona > Ladona fulva. The sequence goes on from KZ308128.1 coordinate 1,781,117, forward strand.
TCAGTCAATCTATAATAATATAGATCTCGTTTATCCAAAGAAAGAAAAATAAGACATTTGATATAGATTCTTTGAAATTTCCAAAATATTGAAGAGAAACCTTAAATAAGGTCAACTTATGATATCCACAGCTTATAAAAGTTGAAGAAATTAGGGTATTGATAAATTAACTTTGATATTCTCAATTTTATTCAGTAAAAAATATAAAAAATTAGTGAGATTGGAAAACCACATCCAAAGCTTTAATTCTTGCTAAAGCAAAATAATGAAAACATGAGAGACTCATAAATCTTGCTGTATTATTCGGAAAATAATCAACAAATTGGCAACAGTGCTTCCTCACCCTCCTATCCCTGTATCCTTTGCAGTCCTTTTTCTTGTGCCCCTCTCCTTTTCCTTGCAAAAAAGAAAATCATAAAATATCTTGCGAAGGGAGAATGGGATAAAAAGCAGGGGGAAGGTGCAGGGGATGGGTGGATCTGTATAGAGAGACGGGAAACATAGAGAAGAGAGAGCCTGTGAAGGAGACGGGGAGAGGGAGGGTAACAAGTCAAATCAATTAGGCAAGGATCTCGGAAAAAGGTTTCTCTTTTGTAATTTAATTTTTTCCGTCCCTCTTTTCCTTTGCCTCCCACACTTTTTTTTCTTCCGTCTTATACATTTTTGTCCCTCCTTTGAAGAAGAGGATGGAAGTTATTACACCCCTCTGAGCCCAGACGTGAGGTGGGAGAGTTGTGGGAGAAGGGAGTGGTAAGTTAAGGGTGAATTGTGAGCAAAGAGAAAGTGAGTGTAACGATGAATAAGGAAGAGATGAGTGAGATATTCCACGGTTGATACGCGCGAAGAAAAACCCCTTCCGAGCATAATACACGATCCCTTGAAGAACAGATCGATATTTTTGAGGGAATATCGAATATCTCCGTCTTTACCGACGCAAGTGTTATTTGCGTTTCCAACTTTATCTTAAATGAATACAAAAGATAAATTATAAGAAAATGTCTAGCTTCCATACCTAACGAAGATCTTAAGTCCCCTTTTCAATGCCCATCGAGTAGCATTACATTACCAACTAAATAATAAAGCATATAAAGTTATTGAAGTTTTACATACTCCTACTCTTATCCGAAATATTAATTAAATATAATATATGAATCCAACGTAATTTTCTTAACAAACAGCGAATTTCAAATTGCTATTAAATTCACTCCATTTGACAGGACTTGGGCGGCTTTAGCCAAGAGGATTACTTCACTGAAATTTACACAAGAGCTGCTATATGTGAATACTTGCTCGTTGCTAGAGGAATTAGGCATTACATTATTTAGATGCCCTTAAAAATAAGATCGCATCATCTTCCGGTTGCTATTTTCACTTATTCTTTTATATCTGTTTCATAAAATTGTCCCATATCTAATGCACTATACTTGCACCTTTGCTTTAGTAAAGACAGAAATAATTGAAATGCGATAGCTTTCTTGCAACATGTAACTCTTCTAAATATAAATTTAAACAAAACCAAAATAAAGATTGCATCATAACCTAATATAAATCTAAGAAGGATTAAGGTAAAGGTGTTAAATTTTGCACAATGAAGTTGTGAGGCTAAATCTCAAGGAATAACAAGTGTGAAAAATAGCGATATAACTGAGACTCAAACCCAGGTGTCCTACTTTCCGGGCAGGTATTCTAACCACTGAACTACCATGCCACGTCAATTCCACACTGTTAAGGGAATGCTTTGTGAACAAGGCGGGCAGTCTCCAACTTAGTGGCACGAACTGCCGCCTGAGGTCCTCACTGAGGCAGCCAACTCACAAAGCAGGTCTTATAGGGTAAACCCACCTAAAGGGAATCACAAGGATTGAGGTAAAGGTGTTAAATGTTGCACAATGAAGTTGTGCGGCTAAATCCTAAGGAATTACAAGTGTGAAAAATAGCGACATGACTGGGACTCGAACCCAGTTCAGGTCAGGCGACAGTTCGTTAAATCTAAGAAGTATTATGGTTGCAATAATATTGTAAATTCGCAAAGAGAAAATGATGCACTGTCTACTATCCAAACATTACTCGGCTCCATCAAATAAGACTGTATTATAGACGAGATTCTTGAAAATTCTTGGCATTTTTGCTTAACTGCCAATGCAAGTACTTCGTATCACTATCGCTGCTATTTTATCATTACCACTATTTTCACTTTTAGAAATATTTAGAAGACGTATAAGAAAAGAGGAATGATTGGGAGGTAATTTAAGATTTTAACATATTTTCTTCCTATTAGTTCCGTGTTTTGAATTTCGTCGGTTAGTAAGTAACTGACGTGATGTGCTGTGGTGAGATATCTGTGTCGACGCCTTGACTTGAAAATCAACTACAATCAACTCGCATTACACAAAAACAACATTGCAATCACCTGACAAGTGCTTCGCCTATACAGTCATTTTGTGATACCCTTGTTTGTGATAATTATTCTATATATAGCTTTTAAGATTCACAAGTGAAAATGAAGATGAAATGCTTCATCCAAAAGTAACTACTCAATGCTGTAATACTCAATAATATTAACCGAAAATATCTCGAAGTATTTTCATAGCTTTATATTAATTCATGAGTAAGAATTAGAATCTAGGATAAACTTTGCACCATACATCGTGCAGCCTGAATAACATATTAACAGAAGTGAGAAAGTTAAGGTTGCAAAGACTTGATTTTCAATTCTCTGGAAGGATACTAAAAAAATCTAGCTATCACGCCCTACTGTCTCACTGAGTTCTTCTATATGCTACAGTTCTATTATATGCTTTTTATAGAAAGTGAGTGAATGCTCCCACTTAGCACAAACCACCATGGTCCTCCTTAAGCCATCCTGCTTTCAAAAGCGGTCGAAGTGAGAGCCCCCTTATGTCCAAATCTTACTTCTTGTTCTATTTGTGAATTTTTTTTATCTTACAACCCATTCCTACCAAATATTGTGATTTATTACAACCAAAACACTTTTGAATTCGTCCAAATTATAAGAAAGTTGTAATAGTGACACATTCTCTACGCCATCTTACCCAGCGCTCAATAATGATGGCAAGATAAACAAATACAACAATACCGCCCATCACCAAGGAAACCGTTCTAAAGCATCGAAGCTTCTCATTTAAATGCCAAACTCCTGAGTCAAATCTGACTTTGAGATTTTCCCGTAAAAATAAGGATCCTTGTTTACTTCCTTTTTATACGCTACTCATACGAAAATCGCATTCAATTACTTTTAATTTAATCTCGCGGAAAAAATAAAATGAGCCGTTTCTTTGAGATGGAAATGAAGGACGATAAAAATAAACGATATGCTTCCAATTTCGTTATAAGTATGCGATGCAGATAAGAAAAGTTTCGAGTGGTAGAATCACATTCTTTGCGTTACCTTACATTTTTAAGAGAGGGAAACATCACGTACGCCAAAGAGGACGGAGAATGCGGCTTCACAGCGGAGAAAAAAAAAATCCTTCTCGAGTATAATCTTTGTATCCTCTAAGCCCCCCACCCCCTAGTGTTCTCCGCTTCCTTAATTTCATCTCGCAGCAAAGAGGAAAAAAATACACGAGGGTGGGTTTCCCTTAGACTTTCTTAAGGAGATGACAGTGGGGTTTTCCTTTGGGGAGAAAGAGTGGAGCTCTAAATGAGTGTAAAGAGACGACGTAAGATATGTTTGAATTAGGAGAACTCGTACCATTTTACGCGTCGAGTGCTCGCTTCCCTCTTCGCTCGTTCCCGTCTTCTATTCTCTTTCCAACTTTTTACACTCTTTTCCCTCGCAATCACATCGCGAGAGGGGAAAAATTCCCTGTTTTTCTCTTTCTCTTTCATCCGCTTTGTAATTTCGACTCAAAACGATCCGGAATGATTTGTAGTGGGGTCCCCTTTATGGAAATGGCCGGATCTCCAGAGAGTGCACGAGAGAAGGTAAGGGTCAGAATGCTTATTGTATACACTTTTAATTCACTCGATGGAGGAAATAAAAACAAAACTTCTTTAACCCGCAACACGGATTATTTTCTCTGTAAATTATATGGTTTTCAAAGCTTTTCCTGTCCGAGTACGGAATGGAATATCTCTTCCGAGCTTAATTAAGGAGGTGGAATATTTCGCAGAACCGTTGGCAGTTAATCTTTCATCTCTTTTTTAAACTGTTTTCCTATAAGAATTAGGGGTAAAGGGTTCGTCAATCGGGAAGAGCTGTTTGATCTGCTGATTTTCAATTTACCGTTTGGTCAGTAGATGGGCGCGCTTGAGGTTCGGCTGCTCAATCCTTTTTACGCAGAGTTCAGAAGAGAGGCTCATTTCACAGGACCCAAAGATAAGAAAAATTATCACTTTGCCACCTCGCTTCGACTTAGTTCCAAAAGAATCCGTGGGTTTGCTAAAACCAACGGATGCATTTGCTAAAACATGTATCTATTTTGCTAAAACATACATCAAATCCTGATGTATTCTGCGTTAACTGCAACTCCACAATAAAGTTGACACATTAAATTTAATCTTTTTCATTTTTTATAATTTAATCCGAAACTTTATATTCTTATTTATAGCCAAAGTTACAGCTGTATTTAGCCATTTTATTGACTTACTAAGAATATAGGACCACATATTTAAGAGAAAAACTTGGTCCCGTATTTTTTATACAATCTATATAGTGCTTATTAAGAAATATAATTTTATTCACCGAAGAACACATTTAGCGTTATTCGTTTCCTTTGCCCTCTATTGTACCCGGCGGTACAATAAAATCTCTCTTATTATTTACCTTTGCATATGTTTCTTGCATAATTTCCAACTTTCTTAGGAATAAAATACTTTAGAAGGGGATACATATCAATGTAAAGCTTATTAATCGATGTTACTTACATTCGCATTGCATCCCATTATAGCAGCAGCTTCTAAGCAATGTAATTCGCTTTAAGGATATGTTGTCAAAAGTTTTCAATATATTATTGTAGGGCAGGTGCAAATGCATTAGATGAAATTATATACGATCCTCTTAAAAATACTTCTTAGATTCGTAGAGATGCTTCCCCTTGAGTAATATTTCACGCCCATTATTAGGATATTATTATCCATGTGTTTACAACAATAAATAATTATCCAAATATAAAATGTGAGTAAAAACCATAAAAACATTCTCTGAAAATTCTCGTTCCCCAGATTCTCCCCCTTCCAGCTCATCGACTCGAATAAAATGAAAATCGCGCACGTGAAACACCGAACGCATTCCTGTTATGCGTCGCTTTTATTCCATCAGTTCCCGCTCCTTGAACGCGTAAATATTTCGCAGACTGCGGAAAAGATGAATATTTTATGCGTTCTTGATCTAACGACCAAAATACATTCGCCGCTGTTTTAAAACCATAGAGGATGGGCGAATTTAGAGGAGGGCGGAGAGGCTGGAGTAGAAAGTCATCTTCGGTTGGGAAGGAAGATGCGGGTGAGGCGTAAAGTAGATGTTTATGGTCTTCTCGGGGTTGAGAGAGGCAAGCCGGATCAATTACGCAGGGAGGAGGGAAAGTGCTGGAGTAAGATGAATGTTTTCTTGGTGGCGGACTTAAATAATGCCTTAGACAGAGTATATGAGGCATATTAAGGGAAACAGCGTAGAAAGGTTAAGTCTAGTGTGTGCGTATATGGCAAAAAGAGTAAAATTTTCCATCCGTAACTTTTTATTCATTTTTGACATCTTTAACGTTTACTTTTGAAACTATTAATAGTTTTTTTATTTTTAAATATTAAAACATTATCGTACTCCATTCCAAAATAGTTATGGAACAGGAAAAATAATAGGTTCCACCTTTTCAGGAAACTAGATCCTATTTAATGCAAAAAAACGCTGCAATTTTATATCATATAGAATCTAGTTTCCTGAAAAAGTTGTTCCTGTGTTTTTATTTTTCCTACTGTCATGAAATACGTACGTAAGTGTTAATCCGTTGAATTAATTATAGTTATATAATATAAAACAAAATTAATACTATTACATATAGTTTAATAAAAAGGAATCAAAAAGATACCAACTTATTCTCTTCGGTCCAAATCTGTGCTTTCTTAAAAATGTAACTTTTATTTGCACTAGTGTCAACTTTTAATTACACCAAGTGCTACATAGTACGAAATAGAATTCGATAAGCTAATGAATGAAGACCTCGGACATAAGGCCTTCAGCTTTCTCTGGTTTCGGTAATATTCATTAATATTATCACGATGGGACCTCTGGGTAGCTATTTGGGTATCGCGTTCAACTTCGGTGAAAGCGATTCCGCGTTCGATTCCCATTGGAGCCTAAGGTGCGGAATGGCATAAGCCGTCGATGCACTTCTAAAATTACTACTACGTACTAGTGATTTCTCAAACCAAATGAAGCAATGTTCATTGGCAACATCAATATCACCAAAGTCGTGTATACCAACGACAATTGAATATTCTTAAGCGGAGATGGCAAAATATTTCATGTATTATAATCCCTGTGCTTTCTAAATATTAATTTTGTCAATACTAGTTACAAAAACACTAACTTAAAATATGTAATAAATGAAATAGCATAAATTAAAGGGACAGTACCTTGCGGAATATCTGGGTTATCCATTTTCACATTAGATGCAATTTCAACCTTGACATTTATTGTTCTTGATGGAATTGAAGTGATCCATGTTAAAAAGCACACAATACAAATGTCGGTAGAAGTGGATGGCTCATACTCGTGCCGACTCTTACGCTGAAATCAAAAAAATAAATCAACATGAAATACAATTTTCATGGTTCTTTCGTCTTAGAAATGAATAAAAAGGCTTTCGTAAATTTGTAGTTTTAATACATTGCTTTTATTTCAAATGCCCATAGTCATAAGCTTTAGGATGAACCGAAAATAAATTAAAATTTTCATTGGTATGAAAGATATGTTTTCAAAGCCGTGTCAACTACGTAACGATTCATTAATGCAGGTCACTTTATTGCCCCCACAGTTGCTGTTTACTTGAAATAAAGAGGCGAGTAATACTTTAAAACAGTTCACTTAGGGATGAACCTAGTCTATGACATAGACAAATATTGATGTTATTCTGAATATTGAGCAGAGTGACTCAGCTGTCATGTTCGCGCTTTAAACGGTCTTAAATGTCAAAAACTGTCTAAATTTCAAATTACAAAAAAATTACAATTAAATTAATTACATTTTTTTACAAAAAATGTTGTACACGTAGACAAAAATAATAGACATATTTCACTTAATGACCATCGAAGGATTTTAGAGACATACAGGAATTATATTTTCCTTACCGTAAAATCCAATCCCGTAAATAATTGACCAATGAGTTCAAGGAGATTTTTTTACGTTTCATCATTATGAGCGAATAATGTGCAGAGAAATATGTAATCTTCCTATCTTTAAGTCGCCTGATGCGATTTTGGTAAGTGAGAATCTAAACGGATCCGCAAGGGTTATATTTACAAAAACTCTCATTTCATTTCAGATTTTGTATCTAATTTTAGTAATTGGGAATTAAATATATAAAACTTTAAGAAAAGCTCTCAAAAAAAATCTAAAAAGCTATTAAGATTAGAGTTATTTTCGTAAATTAAGCCAAAGAAAAACTGAGCCCACAATTACCAGACCTTATTTCCTCTGCGTCATAGAACAAGTAAAAGAGATTGAAGGTTACAAATGTTCCACTTCCAAGCCTAATAATCTTCTGGTTTTCTGAGCCGTTTGAGAATTCTTTCGGAAATCAAACCCAAAACAATAAACACTTCTGAATCGTGATCGGAACAAAACATTTAGAGAGTCAGGCTGCTGGGATACAAACCAACCCCACGCTTTTCACTCGCGATTTAGTAATTAATTTCCCGGAAATTTCGCCTTTCGGCTTAACGATTTCTCCAACCCTCATACACCCACCGCAACCCGCTCTTCCTGAACTCTCACCTAAGCACTCGAACCGTGTCGCCTTCACCTCAACGTCAAGGCAGCGTTGAAAAGTCGCCTCCAACGCCACCGACATAGTCGGAGACCGAGTGTTGAGGGCGCCGTTAATTAAACAATATCGGAAGGATGGGGAGGCGTTGCGAAGAATCCAGCGATGGGATGGGGTAAAAACCACCCCACGTCATCCAGACCACCTGCCTCCCCCAAAATCCTCCACCTGCTGCAGACAACGGAAACGAATGGGCCCGGAGAGAGTCTAAGCGTGGGACATTTCGAGTGCGATGGAGGTAAAATGGGGCTGAAGAGAGAGGTAAAATTGGGCCGAGGAGCGTGGTATGGGAAGAGGAGAGAAAGAAGGATGAGAGCCCCATTGAGCGAGAGTTTTCGGTCGGAGGATGAGAGATTGCTTCGACAAAATAACGTGGGTTTTTGAGGGTTTCGAAGTTGGGGAGAGGAAAACGGATGTGTTGCCGTGGAAGCGGAAGGTCGCCTTAGAGAGTGAAGTATTTATTGATGTTATTTACGGGTTCTGCCGACCCCATTTGCCCCCACCGCACTACGTGTTTGTCATAGTGCGAGTGCGGGAAGGGAATTGAGAGTGCGCTTATGAACGGATACCTGCTATAGCCGCTATTTTCGGCGAGGAAACGCGATAAATTGCCCTTCTTTTCGTTCCCTTTAGACAGCCTTGGCTTCGGCGTTCGATTGAATTAAACGGCTAATAACTCGCAGCGGGCGTTGATTAAATTCTGGCGTTAACTTTTTTGCGGATTTATCACATATGAGCCGGTTGGGTGATTAATGCTCAACTTATAGCCCGCATCTGTTGAAATTGAGTTGGACATGACCGGATTTCATGAGTGTCGATTATCGACTGTTAAATCGACGCCGAATCGTAAACGAACCTTGCCGTGCACTTTTTCCAATTCGATTTCCTTCGATTGGGTAAGAAAGCTTTGCATTTTTACTTAATCATCCCTAGTCTCCTGTAATCTTATCTGCTCGCTAAATTTCCTCTCTTTTAAATATTTTTAGGACCATATGTTACTACGTAACGATTTTTGTTCTCCTATGTCACCTATTATTTAAAAGGCCCATTCCTCTTCTTCCTCACAAGATTAATTGTAGTCTTCCATCCTCTCAAGTCCCGTTTTGTCGATCCTAATCCTTTTTTCCATCGTCTTCTCTCTATGTTCCATTTGTCCGTTACTCTGTATCTCTATCACGCATGACCCAGCACTGTTTGGCTATCTACCTTGACTTGTTTTCCCAAGCAGTCTTTGTGATACACCCCATGTGTTGTTTGTCCTTTCCGTAGGTGCACGTTTTGTATGGTTTGCATTCTACACGGAAACAATACAGAGATTGAGTAGTGGTTCTACTTGACAATAAATTCTCCACCTTTGAATCCTGCATTCATGTGTTTCTTATTCCATTCATATCTTATAAAAGTAAGTCATTTCATATTTTTATAATATTTATGGACTACATGTAATTTTCTCCGGAAGACTGGCTATTTGTATTATTAGCATTATTTATACTATTTCCTTGTTAATTAAATCATACTTCGCTACTAAGAGATATAATCTTGGTGCAAATCACCTTAAATCTCGAGGCACCAATAAAACTACTACTAGCAATGAATATAATCCTGAATTTTAAGAAATGGTAAGGTAATTGACCAAATAATTTTATTCTTGGGCTCTTATTATATTTCAACTTTATCCTAAAAAATCTTAAGAGAAAATTTTGAAGCTAATACCTGAGAATTACAGAATAATTAAAACTCCAGTATATTTTCTCTATAACTGTTAGATTCTAATAACTAGCAACTTGAACATGACGAAGAAATGAATCTGACATGATAATAGTGAGCCTTCTGATAAGTTGAGAATGAATTTTACGTAAAGGGAAACGGGCTCAATTCAGAATCTTCACCAAGGTTACCAAACAACGTAAGAGTTGTAAATGTACTTTAAATTGCATATTTGTGCATTTGGAGATTCTAAACCTACGATTCCCCCGTTTAAGTTAATACCGCGCTTTTGGCATGATTTTTACGTTGTTTCTCATTCCAGATGTGAATTTCCCCAGGGCTTTTTAAAGAAAATGCAAAAAATGTTTTGTCTCATAAATGAGATAATGAAGTAGACAGCAGCACTTGATGACATACTATTGTAAGTTATCGTCGTCACGGGCTATTTGTTACATAATCAAAAAAGAGTAGGAAACTTTCCTATTCAGGACATGAGTCTAAAAATGTAATTCTCCATTTTTATCCATAATCCTATGAATTCGGAGATAGATTTTTATATTCATTCCTCTATTTGCCCAGTAAACTTGACAAATTTTCCCTTATCTTTAAACTTAAACAGCCAAAAAAGACACGTTTGTATAAAACCGCGATCCTGATAAGGATTAAACTGCTCCCGCTATCAGCTCAAAAGAGTGCGAAGGTAGTCATCAAAAAAATAAAGCCGATCGTACAAAAACTGCAAGAGTAGCATACTGATGACGGCATTGACGAGCAAACAAGCATGGGTTCACAAATAAGTACATTTTTGTGGACAAATTCCCCGTATATTCCCTCGGCGTTTTTTCTGAGGTAGATAAATGGTAAAGAGCGAATGAATGATGAAAGCGCACTCATGCAAGAATGAACGGAAGGGAAAATGAGAGGGATCGAGAGGAAAGAGAGGCGTTATGCGGAAGGGGAAAACGTAGCTGGTGGTGCCTCAAAGCTAATTTGTGTCGCAAAACAAGCTTAATGTATTTGATGTCATCAGCGCTTTGCTCCCGAGGGAAATACCCGCCTATTTACCGTCTTTAGACATCTTTTTCCCCACCCCATCCCGGGGTACCCTTTTCCATTCTCGTGAACGTGATTTACAGCGATTCGGAAGAACTTCAGCCCATTCCCGCTCATTCAAGTTCCCTCCAACTTTCCCCCTTGGTTCCGCATCCTCCACACAAGTTTTTCGCTTTCTTTTCGCCCATCTCCTTTTGAGCGCGGGTTTCTGCCAAATCCCACGGACTTAGTTTGATAGACGTCCACTGCGCGTCGCTCGGAGCGGACGTTAGGCGAATTAGCTCCATCCGTTGCGTTGCTCATCGTTTTCCCGTCTCACTTCAGTGTCGAACAAAGTTTTTGACGTCCGGTATCCATGGTCTATCTCTTTCCGCCTCCTTTGCTTGTCAAATCCTCCACTCCGCGAGGCAACGCTTTTAAAGTATGTCGGGGGAATTAAACTCTCCAGATCTCTATGAAGTGGATGAGCCTCACGAGGTACGCTTTCGCAACCGAAAATTTATGAGATTCTTTGCAATACAAACAGAAAATATCCGAGCCTTTAGCACTACTTGCCCTATACGTATTTGTTAAGTTCGCAAAGATTAAAGATCTAATTCTTGAAAATCATTCATATTTATTAATATATTACGCATTTACTACCTATGCGAATTTTTTTCTATGATTTTCCCTAACTCAACAATACATTCATAAAAAACCATACATTCATAAAATCAATATGTCCAAGTAAGACTTTAGGGAACTTAACGAGCATATTAAAAAAAGTATACTTAGTAATTTCCACAGTAGGTTTTTATTCGATTAATTTGGTCAATGAGTTTATCTGAAGAGATCTGAACGTGACTTGAACTGAGATTAGACCTGAGAAAGTAAATGACTGGCACAACTAGTCGAATAGAAATCTGCTGTGGAAATTACTAAGTATTCTTTCTTTCAATATGTGAAGAGATACATACGATTTTACTCACGGGTAAGTTTGGGACTAATTACTCGTAGTTCCGTCTTACATTTAACTCATTAATAATAGAAAAATATGAATAAGGAATTTCAAATCAATTGCAATTAATTCATAATGAAAATATAGCTCAGAAAGAAAAGGGAATCACTACATAAGCATTAATGTTACATTTTAAAAACGTATGAAATACAGGGGGCTTATACAGTGGCCACTATAAAAGATAGCGAGGGAAATGTTTTACGTGATCCAGCCATGATAAGGAGAAAATGGAGAGAATGTGTAGGGACATGTATGGAAAAGGCAAAGCATGACAATAAAAAAATTTGTGAAAAGATAAGTAGGAAGCAGGTCAAAAAGATATTGGGCAAGGCGGTAAAATTAAAGAACACTGATTGGTTCTAAAGGTAATAAAGCATATCTAGTGTTGACGATATCCTAAACGAGTTTCTTGGAAACCTTTGAACACAGAAAATAACATTTTAATGCTTTGGGTCGGAAAGTTTTCGAAAGAAGGTAGCCAGAGAATTTTATCGAAGAAATTCCAATTCCATTTAAGAAAAACAACAATGCTAAGGAATGATCGATATTGTGAAATCGTTTTGACAGGTTATAAAGCAAAAATCATTCTATGATTTCCAAAGAGAAGGATAGAGGAAACAATTAACAAGAATATCAGTGTGGACCAGTCTGATCTTCGAAGAAAAAAAGGAACTAGGGACGCAATCGTTTAGTGAGTGAGTGTGGTGAGGGTCTTTATGGAATGAAACCACTGTAGGGTGGATAAATGGTCCTGTTATGTTAATTTAGAAAAGTTTCAGAAGACTTCGATAATCGATATTAATCGGAGCACTTAATAACATTGGATTGAAACGGCAAGAAATGCGATTGATGTGCTTTTTGTAATTAAATAAACAACACTAGTTAGGATAGCTAAGAGGGCATCATAATGGGTAAATTTTGCAAAGGATCATTATCATTATAATTTAAAGATTTTTAAAATACTTAATTTAGGTTGTTTATCTAGATGAGTGTGAAACGTGGGAATTAATAAAGCAGGGCATCGGGAGATTGCGGACGATAAAAATATATGTCGCGTGACATGAAAAAATATGGGTTGATAGAAAAAATAATGAAGAATTGCTGAAAATAGTCGTAGAAGAAGTACTTTTGATCGGAAAAATAAAGAGGTGATAGATTACTTGCATCAGTAAAATACTGACAAAGGAATGATGGCGAAATGAAGTAATGGAGGGTTGGATGCAAGTCAAAAGACAGAGGAGGTGTCAAAAACAAATGTTGATGTAAAAGGTGGCATAAGGTATCAAGAGATAAGTAAAAGGGAGTTAAATGGGGAACATTGAGATACAACAAAGAGATGGACGGCTCATTTCCTACGTGGGAACCACCAATGAATCGATAGGAGTTATGGAAAACGAACTCAATGACGAGCATGAATATGATTTATATATATTCTAATGATACAATTGGCATGAAAATTCGCTAACTTACATGCCTTGTTAGCAAAACGTACTGGCTAAATCCTATTGACATCGAGAGTCAGAATTTCCGGTAAAGTGACCCAGCTGGCAATTCACTGCACTCCTTCATCCTGTCCCAACTGGTTTAGCCAAGAGTTGAAATTGGTCGCAAATATAGGCTGGAGAAATTTCTATCGTCGATGTGAGGTACGGAAAACTTACCCTTCATGGCTACACCAGTCAACTTCCGGTGAAGCGATGGCGGAAGGGAATGACATTCTTCGAATTATTTCCCAATACAGTTGGTAGACGTCGCCTATGGATGTAATGGCTCCGAGAATGAAAGAGCGGGAGAAAGGAAATAATATGAAATGCAAAAGCCTGGATGACCTGAGGAGGAGAAATTTCACGAGCAAGTTGCCCGGGCAACGATCCAGGCACCGTCCACCAATGGAAATTCCTTTCACGATCAGATTCCAAGGAAGGGATATGTTTTCCAGAATTGAATGGAAGTATAGAAGGAAACGAAAAGGAGGAAAAATAAATGATCTGAAAAAATAGAAATTTAAATGCGACAAAATATCGTAAAGAACTACTAGCTCCTTATGTAAGTACTTAACAATTTGAGGATAGGCTGTTTTCATTGTCCAGGCCATTCTGTTTACAGCTAAATGTAATTCCCTCATAATTCCTAACCAATACTTTATCCTTTGCGTAGCATTTAAAATATCAACTAGATTTTCCTCTATAATACTTCCCTTTTATCATCCCTTCCAATACTTTATTCGGCAAACTATCGTACCTGCAATAGTTCTCAAATTATTTCCCCCATTTTCCCTCACAACTCTTTGTTTTCCTGTCAAGGCTGGTAGGTATGGAAGAGAAAAACGACTCAAATACTTATGCCAGCCAAAATTCGCTAAAGAGGAATGACCACGGTCATTTGCTATCATTCCAACCTTACTTAGTTGAAAAGAACTACCATTAACTCTCAAATAGTACAATCTGACCCTCCCTGGAAAGGCATCCTTCTGTTAAAAATTAAAGGAAAAGGATGATTTCCTGCAAAAGTTAATCAACCTGCTGGATTCGGCCTATATAGACATTCGGCCTATATGATCTAGTCAGGATAAGAGGATGGTCGCCAATAGCTTCCCCGAAATAATGTTAACACGTTCGCGATGTAAGCCTTTTTTACGTTCTCTCCCAACGGACGTAAATTGTCACTAAACATTTCTGTCAACCGATACTAATGAATTTTGTGGACAAGTCTTTTGCATAATTGTAAGATGGAATATTATTCAACTTGAAGCTATATTTATAAAAAACAGGGCAGCCATATTTTTATGTTACATTTTATGTAAATTTTTTTTCGGATGAATTTTAAAACCGTTGAAAAAGACAAGTATTGAACATGTGATTATTGACTAATTTTCTAGCAAATCAGTAGATAGGTATGCAGCCTTAGCATCCTGGGAGTTATGCTTCCTGGTTTTCACTTGTGCTTAGCGGGTTGTATACCATAAGGGGATCCCTTATACATAACTTATAGTAGATTTGCCGTATTTTCATTGCAAGAAACCCAAAAGAAGTGAGGGGCCTATGAAATTTTGAAAGGTGCGAAACTGGGACATTATCTTAAAACCTACTCCTTTATGTGCTTTAAAGACAATACGTGCTTAATAGCATCATGACGTAATGAAAATTAGCTCTTAATTTCAACTGTAAAATCTCTGTATCTTCCATTGAATTCTTTTTTAGAGTTTTATATTCAAACCGGTATTGCTGAGAAATTGACCAGAATCAAGCGCCACAATCGGTACAGTTGCGGTCAAAACAAGACATACGGTAAGCCTATATATTATTAAACGTTCGAAAGGGAAATTATAGATTTTCGTCAGCGTTGAGAAATGATGAGAAGATGAGTGACAATTGCAGTAATAGTCAAATGGCTGCCAGCCTTTTAGTCCAATTACTTATCTATAAAAAAAATATTTTTGAATAATTTAGTTGATTTAATTCTTTTGAAAACACCCTGAAACAGGTGCTTTCCATTTGAAGTATGTACATATCCAATCGGTACACTAAGAATCAAAAATTTAAGCAAATGTTCTTCAAATCGTCTATTGTGGATGCGGTTGCCAAATCGAGATAACAAAGGAAAGGGATAATTCAGGAAAGCAATGCTGAAATCGAACCATTAATTAAAATTAAATTTGAAAAATTTGATCATAGTGGTAAAAAATATACACATGATAATATCACAAAATTAAAGCGCTTATGAAAATACTTCCTCTTTGTCGAGGTTCAGAGAGAATTACTAAAGAATGCCTGCGAAGTCATAACGCGAACTGTTATTACCGTGAGTAATTAAGTGATATAAATAAAAGAAAAGAGCAGCCCAACGCTATGTATGATTTGCGAAGTATCATCAAATAGGTTCAATATATAGAGGTATATTTAAGTATTTTTCCATTTAGACAGCGCTGCGTAGTTGAGGCGCCTTTAGACTTAAGACTATTCATATTGCTCCATGACTTCTACCGATATTCTACCTTATATTTCCTATATTTTATATTGTGATAATAAATACCAACTGTAAAATCAGACCGTGGATTCGAGAAGACTCAGATTCGTGCAATAGACGATTTTAATTTTGTTTCATCAACGAGTTCGTTACCAAATTCTCAGCTGCAAAAGTGGAAAATTAGCCTCAGATACTACATCGCTGCTAAATTTGTTCCCCTCAGTTGACAACTTCATTTAACAATTGCAACTTCTATTTCTATGCAACAGCGTTTGATCTCTGAGTCCTTCCTACAAGTATATATCTCGTATCGTGGAATAACAAGGTTTATTTCGTATCACTTGGAATGACACATCGATATGCAAACATGTATTCAGGAAGGGTACATAACTGGTTTCGTCTTCTTTCAGAACTCAAAATAAAGCAAAGAGATGGACGAGGGAAAGACATCATCGACTGATAGAGAGATTGCGGAGGATATGGGAAACTGTGGATTTTCCTATGGGACAAAAGGATTCGAAAACTCCGCCGTCCCACACCCTTCGGGGGACATCGGGGTGCGTACGCAAGAGCGGAGGGTGACAAACTCTTCCGTTACGTATTCCGATCAACTGACAGCTTCATTCCGCCGGCGTGCCTTCTTTTTTTTGTTAGCGCCCTATTTTTCGATTTGTTCCTTTGCTTGATTTTTTTCCAAAAAATCGTGCGAATTGGCGTTACAATTCCGTGTATCATATTTGCCCTTTTTCCTCCCGGAATAGATTCACTCGTCAGTTATTTATTGTTTTTTCCTTGCTGGATTCGCCACGGGGCAAAAGATAAAAAAAAACGTTTTGGTCTTCGATCGATTTTGTTTACAAGAACTTTATGGAATGAGAAGGCCTAAGGGAGGGAGTTTAAAATCAACCGCGCTGATTGGTTTGGAGAGAAGAGATGCAATGCGTTCTTCCAGTCGCTTGACGTTTGTTTAATTTTTCTGCAATGAGGAAGTATTTATATTCAAAGAAACGGTAATGGATGAAAATCCGTGATTATGGAGTTGAGCGGAGAACACCTATCGTCCAGTATCCAATTATGCCAAGTAGAATGTTGCAATTAATGTGAGATAATTACTGAGAATGGTATTTATTCAATACTGCTGTTCATTAACTTAGTAAGAAGATTATTTCTCCAACAAATTCAGAATATGATCAATAATAACGAAACAATTCATAATCTGGCAAAATTTCGCAAAATTCGATTAGGTACCTTTAGTTAACCTTTAATGAACCTTCAGTTAACTTTATTTTACGTATTACATACCCAATATTCATTTTCGGATTACAACAAATTTTTCATTTCCATTCCTAATTGGGACCTAATAACTAACGAGATATGCTTAGAAAACGGGTCTAGCGCAAGATCAAGGGCACCCAGGAAAACTCCAGAGGAAGAATGGACTTGAAAAAAGTCTGACGAGACCGGGAATCGAACCCGGGTCTCCCAACTGCCGGTCGGTTGAGCTATCCCGGCAGAACAGTTGTTAGACAGATAGCTCAACGAACAGAGCACCTGACCGGCAATTGGGAGACCCGGGTTTGATTCCTGGCCTCGTCAGACTTTTTTCAAGTCCATTCTTCCTTTGGAGATATCCTTACTTATGAAGAAAGCTTAGTATATCATAAATTTATTTACGTATGACATTTGCTTTATTGTATAAATTTTTACGATTTACATTTACTTATAACACATCTTACTGTAATTAATGCAAATTGTCTGATTCGCCTTGCTTAACTGACATTTTAATCTCAAATATCATTATGATGGAATTAGTAAAAATTTGATCAATTTTGTCACTTCCAAGCGCCATTCCTTTGACAACCAATGCCATCGTTCAAGTTTGTGTCTTTTATTGCCCCCTTGTTTAAATTGCGTTTCAGAAGAGGGTATAGGAAAAGAAATCGTGAGATGGGTGACTTCCATTGTTGAATTTAGACGGGACAATTTTAGGAATTCATTTCCTTACACACAAAAATCGCACGATGAAAACTTAAAATCTTCTGTTTTTAATCATTGAATCCGCATTAGATGAGAAATTAAACCTTTTTTGGAAATTCATAGCACTTCGCTGTTTGGCTATAATTTTGACTTCCACGAATCTGCACCAGTGCATAAAAATGAAAGACTAATGGAAACGACAATATTTATCTCTTACAACGGCTACGCTAGGTGATAAATAAAATGGTTCCCAAATTTACCTTGAAAACTTTACGAAGCCTTCACGTCAGGCAAGAAAGCTACCATAAGTTGATATCACTTAATA
The DNA here is from genome assembly GCA_000376725.2 of Ladona fulva. NCBI lineage: Eukaryota > Metazoa > Arthropoda > Insecta > Odonata > Libellulidae > Ladona > Ladona fulva. Next base: position 1,799,145 of record KZ308128.1, read on the forward strand.
ATCTATGAGATGGTCCCATCTGGGTCTAAAAGTCTCAACAGCGAAAACTACCAAAAATTTCGTAATATATACCATAGAGGCTACAGCCATAGAATAAACCAGCTACTTTCTACTAAAATTCGTGAGAAAATTTCCACTTTCACAAACTTGAAGATAAAAAAATCGTCACCTTGAATTACAGCTTCGAGAACTATTGGATTGAGTGACGCTTGAAGACGCTCATTGTATCGAAAGTTCGCTTATTGACTCCTTCCTTTTTCCTGTTCTCCGCATGTGATGCTTGAAAGACTCCTCTTTTATAGGACTGACACATTTATTTTTTTATTTCGTCGCATGTCAATCACATGTCTCTATCCTATAGAAGAAGGTCCTTCATCTTTTATTAAGCGCGGCAGTTAGCGATTTCTCGATAGGCACAGAATAGAAAGTATATTTAGGAAAAAATGGAGAGTGGAGGTAAACGCCATAATGGAGCGTTGTCAGGTAAACTGATAAAAAGAGAGGAAGATTATATAAGGAAGGAACAGTGGGGGTAAGTAAGAGAAGGTAGCGGAAGGAGCCTTCTTTCTCGAGCCGAGGAAGGTTTTAAATAAATCATTTTCCCCCGACAACCGTCCATTAGTGCCCATCCCCGTTCTGTAATATCTGCAAAAAGACGAAATCTCAGCTTCGGAAGCGATAGAAGATGATGGTTGAGTTAAAAAGCAGAAAATCTCATATTAAATTCTGAAAGGAATGCAAAATACACCGCGCGGAGGAGAGAAGATGAAAAATTTCCGAGGGTTGCTCCTCTCCTTAGAGTGTCCCTTTCGGTTTCTTTATTAAAAAATAATTCCCTGAATTCCTTCATCGTACATTTTATACCGTCTCTTATTGTATCATCCCGTCTTCCCTTTAACAAAATTCTCGAATTTCGGTTTCATTATTTGCATCAATTTTGCGATAATCTCGTGGAAGATTTATGGAAAAACTGATTTGTTTCCTTTGGAAAGTTTTAAATCCTTGATTTGGAAAGACGCTAATGGAACTGTCGTAAGGGAAGTTACATCTTTTTAGCAGAATTTTCATCTCTAGATGTACATGAAGTATATTTCGATATATTGTTTGTACTGCGAGAGAGGAGTGGGAAAGAGCAGTGAATCAGAATGCATTCACCATGGTAATTAAAAAATGCATGAAAGTACGACTAACGAAGCTAAAATCGTCCACCTTAAGCCAATGAACCATAGGACATATAATTTACAATAGACTCAAATAGATACGAAATATGTATTTCTCCGACTAATTGCTTTCATTCGTAATGTAAAGAGCTATCAATACAATCAACACTATTGCTTTATTCATCAGCACTACTCATCATGTACACATGGAATAAATTTCAAAGAAATTCAATTAAATCGTGTTTTGATGTTTTTCTACCTAAATTATCACTGATATGAATAGTCTGAAGAGAAGTTAAAACGAGGCACATAATACTCGTATATACCACTCCGCTATAATAGTGTACGCGCACAGATTTAGTACCTCTAGCTCCAATGATTCATTAATGAACCTCTAGTACGGTTTTAATCCGTTTACAGAGGTCATATCAATTCATCTGGCTCAAAAGTTTTACTAAAAATAATACAAGGCAATTAAGCACGCGATAATAGAGTTCAAATTGTAAACTGATACATTTGTATGAAATTATCACCTAATCAATTGATAATTTAAAAATTGATTCGCCTCAAAAAGGGTTTACATTCATATATTAATATTTCATTATATTTTCATTTGTATGGCGTCCGTTGTGCTCATATCTCAAATATATCGTGATATGGAAATAGAGGGAATATATCCTTTTCCACTCACCAAACAGAAGCTTTTTGCTTACCGGTATTTATGTTACCTGATAATATTTTGCAAACTGAGCTGAAATAATTCAATTCGAAAGGAGTTATTGGAGCGTTCAGTAGTAAGTTTAAAGAAAGCATTAGAAAATTTATGAGAAAAATCGTTGCTTGTTGAATTCCAAGGATGGAATTCCGATATTGACCGCTATGAGTAAACGAATGCTAAAATTGAAAACTAAGCGTGAAGTATTCATTCTCCGTGTGCAATTTACCCAATAAGAATCTTTCCACTCGCCTTACAATGAACTTCTTGATACTCGTGTAAAAAATAAAGCATTCAAAGCCGCGTCAGATGTTAAAGAATTTAGTAGAGTTATCGCATACATTTAGTTGGTGGAAAATAATATTTAACAACATTTCCTTCCGCTATTTTCAAATGTCTTCCGTAAGTGTCTAACTCTTTTCCGCAAACAACGAGAAATAGGCATCTCAATGAAAAATACAGCGCTTTAAAAAAAGTTAGCCTTCGCTGTAACGGAAAAGCAATATTTTTCTTTTGTTTTATAAAGAGAAAACTTGTGCGAAAGGATCCAAATGCATTACACCTGTGAACGCCTTAAATTAGCAGAACAAAAGGAGCTCTTGACCGGTGCTTTGAAATAAAACAAAACGCGCACAGCCGCCGCTCCGTTCATTGTTTCCCACACCTCTCTGTGAGATTAAATGTGGGATGCTGCGTTGTTAAGTTCCTACGAAATTCTTTCCTCTCTTGCGTGAAACTCTTTGGCTAACGTCAGTGCAAAGCACGCGGAGGTAAATGGCAAAAAATGGAAGATATATGGCCTTTCAGCTCATGCATTCTGTCTTTACACTTGAGATATCTCTTTTGTGCAGAGATCACGAAACCTTTACTGGAAATAATGAAAATTGACTTATTACACGGAACATATTTCAACTCTCTACTTAGACTATCATATGGTTTCTATTATATGGCTTCTCCAACTACTATGTCTACACGGTTAAAATTAACGGAAATATAAGCACTTAGAAAGGAGAGATGTATATAAATAGGTAGGTATCTCCTTAAGTAGTCATATTTATAAATGTACAGCTTATATAGTGTTTTTAAACTTCTTTCTTTGCTCTCTAAACACCTCAATACGTAACGTATCTGCAATTAGCTGTACTCGGAACGCTTTTTAAATTATGTAATCTAGCTCTATCTTCGCATGAATTTAGTTTTCTTCTTTTCTAAATTATTAAATATAAATTCAATTTTCACTTTTCTACATTTCTGGGGATGAATTTAGGGGCATAGACTGGAGCCTCAAACAACAAGAACTTAAGAATACGATTAATCTCCGAAGACGAGTACAAACCATAAAATCTAAACAACGACAAAGCAAAATTACGGTTCTTGGCCGCATTCGTCTAATTTGAGTGAACGTTCCTGAATCGCATACAGCCAAATGGAATATGCTCATTTACACTTGCAAGAGTTGTGCACATCTGAACTTTTTTTACAAAAACATTTCTAGGAGATCGGTAGGTATCGCTATAGGTGATCAAATTTATAAATGAATGTTTATCTAGAAGTATGCTATAAAAATTATTTTTGAAAATCATGATAAAATAGGAATTCATACAACTGGAAAATATGTAATTTCATCCTTCTACTATTATGTCATGAGATTTACTTCTGAACTTTGTGAATAGTTTGAAAATCATTCAGCAAGAAAGAGCGTAAGAAATTTTCCAGATTAATATAATGTCTTCTTAAAATTATTATTTCTATTCGCAGACTGGACAAAAAGTATGCAATTGTATGGAAATATTGAACCTAAAAAATCATACCTACCTTATTACCACATATACAGAAGTTTGCCATATTAAGAAACCTAACAAAATTAAGGATCTCCCATAAATTGTAACATATAATTATAATGTGCGCGTTGTGTTTGTACATATGCCATAAGATTAATAGATAAGACGATAAGATAATAGTGTCTGCCTTTAAACACTTCATATCATCTCTGTAAGATAAAACATACCTAATTGCAAACAGATTTTTAAATTTAGATTTAAAAAACGAAATATCCTTTAAAGAAATTTTCAGAATTTTCAAAAGAGAAACAAAATCATCGAGAAAACTTACTGTCGCTAAAACAATAAGTTCATTATAATGTGATTCCCATTATAAAAACTTCCATTATCATCTTATTGATGGAGGAAGCCAGGAGGATATTACGATATAACAAGTTTGTAGATATTGCGAATAAATCACAGATTATTTCTAGCGATAAAAGATTTAGCATTTAGAATTGAGCTCAGTGAACGCTTATAGAACCCAAGAAAATTGCGTATTCTAACAAGATTACAATTTATTTTAATAACGACAAATACTACTTGTATTAATGAGTTTTTCTTTGCTTCTTCAGAATAATGAGAGACGTCAATGGCAAAAACGTAACCGGAGAGAGCTCATCGAAAGCTAATTGATCAGTTTATTGTTTCTTAATTAGCACTGTTCAAATTCCTTCAGAGGTGAATCTTTAGTTCTAAGGACAGTTTCAGCTTTGTCTGACAAATTTTTCAAATTCTGTCAGGAAAGTTCCTGGGGGAGATTTCTTTACTTTAATTTCCGTCAATTATGCTCGGATCCGAGTGAAAATCAAACAGAAAGTTAGTTTGCATCAAAATGAATTTGACATTTTGAACTAATCAAAGACATTTCACTCAAACAATAACATTATGAACGCTAAGAAAATTTCACTCTTCCAAAATATATTATCATGGTGCATTGCAAGGAATACCTAAATTAAAAGTACTAAGTGAAATCTGGTGGAATTTCATTTTAAAAAAAACGAAGAAGAAATCAAAGATTTACTTTCCACAGTATTTAATTTATGCGTCTATGGTTTTGGTGCAAATTTACAATACCTAAATTGCCCATAACAACTCCCATAAATAATTATATCAATGTTATTTCACTTTCATATTAATTTTATACGGTAATTATTTCCAGGTAAACCTAACTCATTTCATTTTATTACATGTTGCTTAAATTTAAGCTAATTTTTGAAAATATATTTATTTATCACCCAACGCCCCTACAAACATCCATTTACTGGACCAATACAGTGGTGAGCTTCAAACAATAACAAAGGATGAACACACACAAACATTCCTTAACCGGAAAAATCCAAATAGCCGGGCTATACGTAAGATATGTGTAAAATAATACCTAATTACTTATAAACGCAATTAACAGCTTCATTATACACTATTAGTGAATTAAGATTTTTATCTGCCAGAACACTGTGTTAAGAAGTCGGCTAAAATTGCATTTAAATGATTTTATCAAAAGTTGCGAAATCGCAGTTTAATTTCAAGTTAATTTATTCCTCAAATGGAGAAAAATCTCTCAAGAGCTATTTCCATAGTTATCATTTATTTCTTTTTTATTGCATTACTATATTTCTCTCTCCTCTATCACCGCATTTTTGCCTTCTTCAAATAGTCCCTAATTAAAAATGTATACACTTTTAATATTTTATTTCCCACTCTTATTCTTCGCCAACGCCTTCGTCCCTTCCCTACTTTATCATCCATACATTCCCACTATTCCTGTCCTTTATCCCTTTCTCTTTATCTCCCTCTTCCGTTTCCTCATCTCTTCTTCTTTCTTTGCCCTCTTTATCTGCCTCCTTCCCACAAAACCGCGCAGTGATGGTCACGAGAGTTCCTCGGGGACTTCGGTGGTCGTATGCCCTTGTGTCCTTGCCCCCTTGGGAGGTATTCAAGGGTCAGAGGCATCTCTTTCCTCGTTTTAGGGGTCAGAAAATGCCAAAAAGCTTACTTTAGGTCATAACCGCCCATTACTTTGCGTATTTTTTCTCTTGCAACCGCAATGCTACACTTTTTTGAAACTTCTGTGGAGCAAGTGCATAAAATATTCGACTCTTAGTCTTTATGAGATTAAAAGGATTTGATTCAAGAGCCAATTCGCTATTTTCTTTCATTTACCCACAATTTACTAGAAACGAACATCTGATGATGCACCATAGTCGACAGATTTTGGCTTTAAACTTGTCCATGTGCTTGTTTCATACTTTGCCCTGCGTTCATTAATCAGCTACTAGACATTTATTCAATATAGATTCATTAGTATAGAGTATACTATTACAATAATAGGAGTACAAATTTTTACTAAACTAACAATTCGAACGACCCTGTTTAAACCGTGTCAAGCGACCTAAGAATACGTTAAAATCAATTGTACCGATTTCAAATGCATAATAAATCATGGTGAACCATGCCACGTTTTAATTATATGATATTATACTACATTTCTAATATATTAAATATATGAGAACTATATTGTTGAAATTTAAGAAGTAGAAGAGGAATTATCTAAATGGAAAGTATTTAACTAGGAGAAAGGTGTAATTCAGAAAGGTATTCATCACAAATTACTCATTAAACGAGATATATATATATACAACTTATAATTGCGAAATTTATATTAGACCAATTTAAACCTTAATCAGTACATGTGATACAAAAATAAAATAGTAATTACTCGCATTCCCAAGAAGAAACGGACATGAAAAAAGTTTGACGGAGCCGGGAATTATTTTTATGTCCGTTTCAAGTTAATACCTTTACCTCAGTCCGTTTCTCCTTGGGAATTTTCCTAGGTGCACACCTTATCGTGCCAAGTTACCAAAACCCTTTTCCTTGTGAATAATTACTCGGTTAAATATTATGTAGCCTCACATTTTAACTAATCCGACACCGTATAAGCTAAATCTGCTTTCATTAAAATACTTTAATTAAATAGATATAGTATCTCAACTGTGTTACCGTAAAAGAAAATTGCATATTAACTACAGTTTTAACTGTGAGACCAATTTAGAAATGCTCTAGCGAGTGAATATTAAATTGATATCTGGTAGATAATCGCTTCGAATCAATGAAAGGGAAGAATAAAAATTACCTTTTGGATCAAACCTAGGCCATGAGGGCATTATACCTACAATCTTACTCTCGCCTCCACTCAGATCCCGACTTAATACCTATCTTCCTCAATAATTTGAATCCTTGGAATTAAGAACATAGGTTTTTCAATCAGCAGAGATAGAATCTCGCCCAAATTAACGATTTGTTTCCCCCCATATCTCGCTCCATTTTCATCCGAAACCCAATTAAAAATCTTAAGACGGCCATAATTGATCGTCAGAAATCAAGAAATTCTTTCTGAAAAAAAAGAGAGGACGTCTAGGTTTTTGCGAAATATAACCTCACCAACGAATCAAATCAACTTTAGAAAATTAACTTTCATTCACGCAAATACAACCTTTTTAATTCCGCTGCAAAGTTTCGAAGGGATGGCTGAGGAGGGATAAGGGAGCAAAAAGGGCTTAGCAGGAGGTTAAATTTAATTTTTCCAGCAAATTTGTTGAGGATTACCAGATAAAAAGGGGGAGTTCCCTGATAAGCGAAGATATAAATGCAAATTAGAAGGCGAGAAGGGATGGGGGATAGGAAAACGATGAGGGTGGGGAAAGGCCGGGGAAATTAATTCCGACAGAATTATTGCAGTCCACGAGTGGGAGAGAAAAAAATCCTTATCTTCCCCGTACGATGCCTTCCTCTACTTTTCCCATGCTACCACGCCCTCCGTCCCTTATCTCTCGCAGCATCCCCCTTCATATCCTTAGAGCCACCGTCGCCTGCCCAACACCCTTTTTTCTCCTTCTCCTTGTTTTCTTTCCTTTTCCCTCTTTAACGATGCCTTCCCATTCTTACGAACTGAATGTAATTCCTTCCATTTGACTAACTCTCCACAATTCGGTTCACTGTATCACGGATATCAGTATCATCTCTAAAAGCCTTATAATTATCTTCCGTTCAATTCTGTATCTATGGTAACAATTGTTTCATTACTATATTCTTTATTTTTTCGTTTTATTTCCTGTTAATTTTCTTATGGGAATAATAATCAAGTTATTTTATTTATACCAATTACTTACAATCATAATTTATTTTTAAATTGCTTTATTCTTCAACAGTAGAAGAAGATCTACTTAATTGCATAATGACTGATGTTCTTCTTTTTCATAGTTATTGCAGTACTTTGAGTACTAAGTATTTTTTCATATCCTATCAATTAATTATATTATCGAGTAAACATCTTACTTCATTATTGAAACTTATTAGAAATTTTACAGAGTCTTTTGGTAGTATTTTCCTTTCACACTTGGAATTGAACTCTTCACAGAAAAATTATCGCCACAGAAAAGTTTAGACTAGCAATAGAATTTTTTTAAGTGCTTCGACAGCTAACTTCATTTCGCACGTGAGCCCCAACCGGGAATCAAACCCGGGACCGCTTTCACCGAATTCGAACGTATTACCCGCAAGGTTATCCGAAGGCCCTTTTGGTATGATTTTTATTTAAAGATGCACAGATAAAATATAATGCATAATCCAAAATATAATACTTAAATCCACAGATATAATAGTTAAATCCACAAATATAATACTTAAATCTACAAATATAATACTTAAATCCACAAATATAATACTTAATCCACTTTTATCTGTTCTGATTCGATCTCACCGCCTCAATGTTAATTTTAGACAGATGTATTCATTTCATACTTATCTTAAAACTTTGATGTTAAAGATTTTCCTCTATAGAAGATTTTATTAGAGATTTTGTTGGAGATTAAATGTATTTAATAGAAAACATAGATGATCTACAAGTATATAGTTGATAAAGATCACTGAAAATCTATAAAATGAATATCCAGGAGAATAACTTTCAGAAAATTATAACCAGAAAGATATGTATGACCTGTTCCTTTGGATGGAGTTACTCTAAAGAGCAGCATTCCTGAGTTAATCGGGTATATGTTAGTTAGTAATCCAGAAACTCGGCTGCCTGAATTCTTGCTTTCCGCAGTACATGCTAACGAAGTAAAATTTTGTGGAACTGTTTAAATTTTCCTTCAAAAAAGGAAGGAGTTTTAAGATAGGAGATAATTCTCTTTCGATCCTGTGGATTCAAGGATCCCTTTCGGCTACAGCTGAAGATAATTTCCGCGGGGAATTCTATTTGATTTATTTTAGAGATGAAATTTCGTATAATTAAGGGAGTTAATCAGAATTAACTGTGGATATGAAGATCCCTTCCCGAAATGAATTCCTCGGAGTACATCTTCATTAACCAAGGATGAATGATATTCTTCTGCTACAGTTGTTAGAATTATTAAATTTCGCATTGTTCGGCTAACTGAATAAACAAATAAGATTTCACACAGTATGTGGTTAGTAATATATCGAAGATCGAATTATGTGTTTAAGTAATTGAGTTAAGAAAATTTAATTAATGGATAAAATAACTTGAGATAAAAAATGTCCAGAGGAATTGTTTATCATCTATAAATAGTATGGAATTTAACTGTTATTCTCTTTCTACTTATGGAATCAAGTGTTTATTGACATAGTAACTTAATTAAAGTTCACTTGGAAAATTATAACGTAGTTTATTAAGTTTCCAAGTAACAATTTACTTGCTATATTCTACGTATTTTGATCAAAGGTAACCAGGGAATGTCGCTCTTATTGGTCTGAAAAATTAATCATCTTATAAATATAAGAGGCGAAACCGGAAATTGAGAACAAAAGAAATTGAGACGCAAGCTTTTAAAGACTGCGCTTCGGCGACTTTGAAATTTCCCCTTATTGAAAATTCCACGGAAAGAGAAAATTAATCAGCTCTTGTATTTCCTGAAGCAAGAGGTAGAAGTCGTTCTTTATTGAATCGGCAATAATTCAATAAGCTACGGAAACCTTATATTTCATAGCTAAATAAAAATTGATGAGGCAGAGAGTAAGTGCGATGTTAAGGAAATCAAGGATATATTAATAATATGAACAATTCTTAAAGTACTGTCTCTTAAGATATCAAGTGTGAAGATAATTAAAATGGGTGTTCGTATGAATACGCACATTATATTAATATTATTATACATTTGAATTGGTTTGTAAATGAAAATAGTAATGAAGGTCGAAATGATGAGTGTGGAAAAATATTTCTTGGAATTAAAGTCGGTAATAAATGTCACATGTATGAACAATTCCTATCCAGATGTAAAGAGAAGATAAAAATTGCCAGACGCGTATAAAAAACTTAATTTTCACAAAAACATAACTCGGAATATTGTAAGCGCTTTGGCACTTCCTAGGAAATCAATTAGCTTTTATGGCTCTTTATTAAGATTCTATTCAACTAATAATTTGCTACACTGATTAAAAAATGCCACATTTATCCAATGCCTGTTTTTTCTCATAGTAAATTTTCTCGAGCTTTCCATTTTCTCCCTATAGCTTTCTTTATNATTATCGATTTATGCCATAATAGCTACTCTTTTATCAGTGAGTTCAGAATGTGTTTATTTTTAAAGTAATAATACACCGCTACAACCATGAATATTATCTACACTCGGATGCTAATACTAAAACATTCTAAGCATGACTGAATTTCAACGATGAACTCGATGATATTTCCTCTTCGCCCTCCAAAAAGTTCAGTTATTCGGATACCAATCATCGATACTGAACATCTGAAAATTATATCATTATTCAACCCGTACTCGGCAAACCTCGATAACTCAATCATCGGCAGATCATTCCACGAATTTTATCGAAATTCAGATGCCAAGCCGAAACATTCCAGATCGTAATTTCCCACGAATGACTTTTGAAAGCTTCGTTGTTCGCAATCAAAAACAATTGGAACGTTGGCCAATTCTACAGATTACATTCCCTTGGTCTCTTTTCGGATGAATCTATCTTCTACAAATACCGCGAATCGTTCTAAAAATGTTCGCCCTCTCAATGATCTCACATGCTTTACACTTTGGCAAAGTGGTCACATGTTCCAGAGGATGAGGAAGTGGAATTAGGACTGAGAATCGCGTACGATCGTGGCACCACCTGTCATTCTTCGAAGGAAGTCAAAACAGCCGCCGTGCGGCGTTGCGAACCGAAGTAGCGAATTATTCTCCTCGAACTTTGGAGTTCGAGGAAAATAATGCGAAGCGCGTTTCAACCAAACACTAGTTTCGGAATCTTTCAGAAACTAGCTACTAGCTCTCAATTTTTATCTTTTAACAGAAGGACTGGTACAAAGCGGAACATTGTAAAATCGGGAAGATGAAGACGAGATACACTGGGAGAGCCAATGGAAAGGCAGGGCGAGAAGTCAGAGACGGCTGTTACACGGCTTTTCTATTCTGCCCACTCTATCCGAATTTTTCCGTCAGGGTTAACATCCGGGATCCAATATAAGAGACACAGGAGGAAGACGTGATCGGATGCACGGTCACCCCATTATCAGTATTCACCGTGCGTTCAGACCACAGCTGACATTTCATGATCTTGTTTTGCAGTCTCTTCCGTTCGAAATTTTAGGAAGTTCAGTCGGAGCAACCTGATTCCTTTTTCGGATTCATAATCTAATGTTTAAATAAAGCTTTTCGAAAAAAATTAATTTAATTTGTTGAATTCACAGTAACTAATGCAAGAAAGAGTTCGTTATAACTCAGTATTGTTTAATTTGAAAAGAAAAAAGGCCTGGAAAAAGATTTATTAATTTACTTGCTTCAAGCTCCCCCCTGATTAGCGAAACGCCCATAGAGGTGCATACAACATCCTCCTATTTGAGAATCACAGCTCCATTAAAAAATTAAAAAAGAACTATCAGTCACCTTAGGCACGACTTGTGGTAAGACTAAAGAAAATACTTTACCACATTCTTTTCTCCTCGATTTATATGAGATAATATACTTCACAGGTTGACCACAAACCTGTAAGGCCTGTTACAAATCTGAATGATCTGTTAGGTCTTTTCAAACTCTTTCATTATGAAAGATATTTATTTCTAAAGTTATCCCTCTATGTCATGAATATCTTATCTGCCGTAATCTTTCTATTTATTTTCAGACCTCCCTCTCAAATACGGAAGAGTATGGCAAAGATTACCTATTCACCATTTTAGTCACTAGATAATATGATCACTATATATATTTTATTTCATTCATAATAAAATACTAATCACTATCTTTTCCTAGATAACTTGCTTATTTTGAAATAACTGTCTATTATTTAAGTATCCCTGATATATTTTATTTAAACTATTGATAGTAATCTTTTAGTAAATCTTTGTAACTGTGAAAAGTGTAATTACTATGCTGTTAATATTTCTTTGCATATACCCGACAAATTATAGATTTTGTTTATGGCTTAAAACGGTAAACATGGCTTATTTTATTTGTGGTGCATTATACTTGTAGTATATAGTGTATGTAGAGTAACTTATGTGTGTCTGATTTGTACCATCTTTTTATCCCTAGGTCCTATGATACGGGTATTCGTTTTTCTACCTTTTAGTTGTCACTCTCATTAAGTATGCAGGTTTTTCACAACCCCTCACTTGGGAAGTTTTCCTACTATGGATACTATTTCCTATACTTAGGTTTTTACTTCCTATCACTTAGGTTTTTTTAGTCCACAAATAATGATTTTCTATTCCCTAGTAACTTAAATTACCTTTTTGCATTATTTAACAATTTGATCTAATTTGTATTGACGATGGGTTAAATGGAATAGATTTTGAGGTCTCAATTTCACCCAAAATAAAGATGTTATTTATTTATATACTAGTAAACACAACCGTCAAATATGACGAAACTCAACTTATTTTAAAATACATCTGTTATTTATTTAATATTACGTTGCAATTTGGTCGGTGGACCAGGTGTATACCTCTGGCCCTCTTATACCAGATAGTATCAATTGTCAGTCTAAGATTTTGTGACCGCTAGATAGTCTATGTCTATGAGATAGCTTAATTGATAAGGGAAATATTTTCTATACACTTACCCATAATTAAATGTAAGAAGGAACATTTTGTCATTTATCATTATGAAGTCAGCATTCATAAATCTTTTGTATTTTTCAACTTTTAGCCATAAAATTAAGAAAAAAATACTATCATGTTTTAACCTGTAATTCTCCATATAAATTCCAAGCGTATTCCTCTAAGTTAGCATGACTAGCTCGGCATCAATAATCGGGTTTAATAAACACCGCCATCAATCATGATGGAATTACTAATAACGATAAAATATTAAACAAAGATTATTAACGTAATTCAAAAAACATACATACTCGATTTCGTTGAACATTATGCAGCACATGAGATTTTCATAAGCTCGGGGCAATAAAACCTCGTTTGCGTTCGTCTCCCAAAAGTCTTCCCTTTTCTTACCGTAATAATTCTTTGTCATATTTTATCGTGATAAAGTGACATATGAATGTCCTTAAGAAAATCGGGATGATTAAGAAGCATTCCTACATGGCCTTATATTTGTCGCAACGACTTGCATATCGTACTTTGTATATGCCGGAAATTCAGAAAATAGCCTACTGTTAAAAAATTCTATCATTATTTTTTACCGTTTCGAATCCATATCAATATTTCGAATCTATACCGATCACAACTAATATGAGAATCTATAATCAGTTTCCTCTCTTCTGACACTTGTCTCGATTTCGTGGGACCATTATTTCTAATTTCATTTTGCAAAATATATATAGTCTGCAAGTCATGAAAACGTACCTTACATGCATTTCTTAAGGAAACGTATTATGGGCTCCTTGGTTCGAACCCGAGCCTTTACAGAGATGAGAATAGCTTTCGTGGGCTTTTCAACCTCGTAGAAACACAATGCAATGTGTCATATAATTATATATAAAACCATTTCCGAAATACACGAACAGACAGACGGACAGACAGATTTGGCGTTTTATATAAATATATAAAAGAGTCACGTAAGAGGTAATATTTCATCACGTACTGTTACTTGGAACGACAATAAATCTAACGATTAAGGCTCAATTTTGAACTTGGAAACTTATTAATTACCTAACCTGTTAGCTTGAGAATCTGGATTAGCAACTTCAAATGATACATGCATATATAAATATTTCTTTTCGTAAAAAGAGAAAGCGAGCCTTAGAGGGCCAAAGATACATACGATGTAAGACAAGACATCAAAAAAGATCGAGCATATTTAAATTGTTTTCCACTCGCTGCAGAGTGAGAATCTATACTATGTAGGACTTAAGCAGAGAGCTATGGAATGCGGATCACGAAGTCAACAAAATAAAAGCCGTGAAAACGAGCAAAAGCAGCCACGTTTTGGCCATTAAGAGCAAGTGCCGCACTCATTTCTTTCCCTCGAGTTGTTTTCCTTTTCCTTCCTGAAGTAATACACTTTTATAACGGAATTCAGTACTGAATATGCCTACAGCTATCCCTGTTTTACTGAGGTGATACCCTATAAGTAAATAAATCCCTATCTAATAGTCGTTCGGAGATCTTCTCAATACCTTAAAATAAAACAAGTAAAGGAAATAGCCAACCTTTCCTGAAACAATTCTTGTAAAAGGAAGAATTGTAAAATATAGATAATAATATAATATTTGCTTAATTTAGAGCAGATATAAATCAACTGAACACCTAACGAGTACATCCTTAATATGGTATTGCCTTAGCTCCCGTTCGTGCAAGTATTTCCCCCAAAATCCAGGCCGGTGAATTTAATAATTCTATAAAACAAAGTATTTTATCTGATAACTGTTAATCAAATTGTTATCTTTGATCAGGCTGTCTGTTCATATCCCTTTCGTCAGGGAAATAATCCATAAGTGGTGTAAGAATTCCCTTCTTTTAAGGAGTATAGATATATGTGCTACGTATGTGATGTTGACGTTTCCACGAAAATTTTCTCTTCTTTAGCAAAATCATTGAAAATTTTATGAAAAAAGTCTGGCAGGACCAAGGTTCGAACTTGGAATCTTCCGCTTCCCGGGTAGATGCTTTATCCAATTATGCAATCGAGCCAGAACATATTCTCCTTGTGTGTTATCCTTAAGGGGGTACTCCTTTCCATCACTTTGTATGGCCGGTTACTCAGCGAAGACATTGGCCATGGACAATGTCGCACAGTCGGACGAAACTATTTTGCCCTTTTCTACAGTCTCCCAAAACGGCTTGAGAATATGTTCTGTTCGATAGCTTATTTGGATAGAGCATCTTCCCCGAAAACGGGAGATTCCTGGTTCGAATCCTGGTCCTGTCCGTTTCCTCGGTGCACTCCTTGACCCTCAAAGTTACCTTCACCCTTTTCCTTGTCTCTATAATCTATAATACATGTATGATTTGTGGCTATTTCTATGTATTTTCAGTTCTAGAGGCAATTACAAATCAAACGAGATTGAAGAGGATAACGGTTTTTATGAGAGCAGTATATTTGCATACTCAAAGTACATTATCGTGGATATGCAATAAATGTAGATGAATTTTCAAATTGTTGTTTACAAACATATTAATTATAAGAGTAAAGAAATGAATTTTTTGTCGAAATCTTTCTCATGTATTGTATTTGTTCTTGTATATTACATAACATTTTATATAATACAAGAGGAAAACTGCGACGAAGACAAGATCAAAGAAACTCTGAAATTCGTGCTTAAATTTAACATAAGAGAATTTGCCAAAATTTAATATTTTAGTATTTTGAGGAAAGATGAGGATCCGTTATTTATTAACCGCAAAAGATAAAGGACTACGGACACCACAATCGCAAGCACGAAGGAAATGTAATGCTAAACAAATGCATTAATTTCCTAGTCTGATTTCCGTATTGTATGTAGTGAAAAACATGCACTCCACGCCTTTATGAAAAATTAAATGACTTTTAATTAAATAGAATGCAGATCCCATTCCACAGCACTCCCTTCCGCATCATCGCCGAAATGTTTAGCAGCTTTTAATAACCGAATAATCAACAATACCCAATGCCTCCATCAACCAGATAATTTAAAAGCCATGCTGCATTGTCGGGCAATGCAATTAATTAGCTTATCAAATTTGATTCGTTGTAAATCCATACATGTACGAAGCGATATTTCAAAAATAACGCGAGGGCGCTTTAATGTTCACAATGGAATTCCCTCGCCCATCAAATCTTTTTATTTTAATGCATTACTCAGCCGCAAATCACGGAGAGCGCTGAGGTGAACGCGTGAGGGAGTCACACTCGCCAGAGACCGAATTCGGATCGGCTTTGATTATTTTCCCAAGCGTAAGCACGGTGCACATGATACATGAAATATTATTAGAATGAAGTACTGAAACAGGCATAATTTTCTCTTTACTCGTATCTTAAGTTTCAGAAGAATGAGCTTGTCCTGTATGCTAGTCGAAAGAATTAGTCAAATCGTTGCTGATCCACCCTGCAACGTTTCGAGATTTTGTTCACTGAGAAAATGATTACTACTTACTTTTGTTGCTGAGAAAATGATTACTACTTAACACTGAAATGCGTATAATTGAAACTACAAGTTAATCAAAACTAATTTTCTACTCCATATCAGTGATATCATTCTATCGCGATGAAGAAATTTTCCCTGAGAGTTCATTTTTTCTTCAATTTTTACTTCCACTTTTAAGTGAGTTTTTCTTGGATACATGCCGAATCTTTTATTTACTTTGATATTCAAGAGCCCAGCGAGTAAGATGCTTCAAAATGCTTTAAGCTTCTAAACAAAAAGTTATTGTCTCCATATTTGGGGAATAGTCTGTCAAGTTGCTTAACAAATCTATCAGTATTCAACATTGATATTTAGAGAATAATGCTTCGCTAACCATCCTAGATTAATAATTAATAATTAGAACTGATTAATCGAATCTTGTACCTTGAGAACAACTGAATCACAAGGATAAAGGAAAGGAAGGTAACTTAGTAGATTAATTCTTCTATAATTATTACAACCTGATTTACGGTATATTCATTTTTTCCTAGAAGAACTTTTAACATCCAAGTATTTTATCCGTTTATATGTAAACAGATGATAGGCGTCCAGCTTCTAAAATTTAGAATCATCTTCAACGCCAAAAGAGTGAGATATTTTTACTCCAAACGTTTGAAAACGTTTTATCTTAATGAGAGCATTTTAATTATTCCATTTCTCTCATTAAAATAGCACAATGGGCAATACATTATTTATATTTTTTATGAATAAAGTTAATAATTTCATACATTTAAGTTTTTGAATCGTCAAATGCTCTATTTAAACAATTCATTATATTTCAAAGCACACTCCATTCCTTTCAGAGCCCACTGTGAAATGGTTTAGCGGTATTACACGTGAGAGCATCTGTAAAACCCTCCTCCTCCGGGAGATCCTCCGGCCCTATAAACCATCTTTCCTCCCGCAGATTTTCTCTTTATCGGGAACGGTATCGAATCAAACGGCAGTTCACCACCGTCTGCACCTGAGCAACCCATTCCAACCCGCTCCCAATCATCTCGCATCCTTAATAAACTTTTTATTGCACCCTAATCCTACCCTGGGAAGCAAATGTAAAAGCGTTAAATAACATATCGGGTGGATTTATGGAGGAAAACGGTGCCATCCGAATATTATCTACCGAATAAAAAGACATTTTTCGGAACGAGAATTCCGAAAGCCGCAAATTATTTTCGTCCGTTGGTGCGAGTTTAGAGATAAAAGCGGAATTCGCGTTTACATAAAGAGGGATTCTAAGCGAAAAGGAGACGCATCAATTCAGGCATTACGAGGGAGAGCGCATTCAACGGCGATTCCAAAAATACCTGGGATAATGAACGCAGAGACTTGGGCGAGCGAGTATAATCTCCGGGCAAACTGCCTGCCCCTCCCGTGTTTGCGGAACGGAGTCAACTCCTCAAACACGACCTCTATATAAAAATAAGGGAGGGCGACGGGAAAATTTCCTCGTTCGATCGATCAATCATTTTGCGTTACGGAATGTCGGGGCTTGTATCTTTACACAACTTTCCTCTTCATCTTCCCACAGACTATCGCAGCAATCTTTATTATCACGGCAAGGTAAGGGATCGAGGTGAAAAAATAAAAATTCGGGCGTCATCCTCATGGATCGAGAAAATCAAAATTGGGTAGCTAAAATGGACTAAGTGAAATATTTCACTCACGCGATTTGTTTATGAAGATTTTTTTCGGGACCCCTCTGAACTATCACCAGCTCTAATCTACTTCTTCCACGTTTCACGTATTATGCAATTGACCGCCTTTTCCTTTCATATTTCTGCTTCCTTATTCGTTACTCATGGCTTTTAGTGCTAGCCTATCTTTTTCCATCTTTCCTCAAGTTCCTTTCATTTTATTCATCTACATAAATACCCTGCAAGCCCCCTTAGGCGTGTGATAGGGGTGTAAACAACAAGCGTTCGAGTTACCTGTTCAGCATATTGTTATTGCGTAACATTCGCGGAAGGATTTATTCCTTATTCTTTAATTCCTTATTTCAGGCTTTATACTTTTAAATCGAAGACCGCGAAGAATGCCTAGAAAAACCAAATGTGACCTGATGGCGTGACTTTCCCCACCTCTGCTCTAGGTAGTTATCACGAATAAGTATGTTATACATATGCTTTGATATACCCTTATGGCTACTTATGAGAAATTTTCAAATTATCATTGCAGCAACCGATCTGAGGTGTTACCAGCTTTACGATTTTCTAATTTACGTCTTCCTCAAAATAAGCATTACCTTTTGCACAGATGAACGTTTATGGCGAAGAATCTTATAGTCTGGGAAATCAATCATTACCATTATAAATTCCTATTTATTAATTACAAATTAATATTGTAATGACGGATTAAAATGGATTGGATTAATTATATAGAGATCTATTATCGATTTATGCCATAATAGCTACTCTTTTATCAGTGAGTTCAGAATGTGTTTATTTTTAAAGTAATAATACACCGCTACAACCATGAATATTATCTACACTCGGATGCTAATACTAAAACATTCTAAGCATGACTGAATTTCAACGATGAACTCGATGATATTTCCTCTTCGCCCTCCAAAAAGTTCAGTTATTCGGATACCAATCATCGATACTGAACATCTGAAAATTATATCATTATTCAACCCGTACTCGGAAAACCTCGATAACTCAATCATCGGCAGATCATTCCACGAATTTTATCGAAATTCAGATGCCAAGCCGAAACATTCCAGATCGTAATTTCCCACGAATGACTTTTGAAAGCTTCGTTGTTCGCAATCAAAAACAATTGGAACGTTGGCCAATTCTACAGATTACATTCCCTTGGTCTCTTTTCGGATGAATCTATCTTCTACAAATACCGCGAATCGTTCTAAAAATGTTCGCCCTCTCAATGATCTCACATGCTTTACACTTTGGCAAAGTGGTCACATGTTCCAGAGGATGAGGAAGTGGAATTAGGACTGAGAATCGCGTACGATCGTGGCACCACCTGTCATTCTTCGAAGGAAGTCAAAACAGCCGCCGTGCGGCGTTGCGAACCGAAGTAGCGAATTATTCTCCTCGAACTTTGGAGTTCGAGGAAAATAATGCGAAGCGCGTTTCAACCAAACACTAGTTTCGGAATCTTTCAGAAACTAGCTACTAGCTCTCAATTTTTATCTTTTAACAGAAGGACTGGTACAAAGCGGAACATTGTAAAATCGGGAAGATGAAGACGAGATACACTGGGAGAGCCAATGGAAAGGCAGGGCGAGAAGTCAGAGACGGCTGTTACACGGCTTTTCTATTCTGCCCACTCTATCCGAATTTTTCCGTCAGGGTTAACATCCGGGATCCAATATAAGAGACACAGGAGGAAGACGTGATCGGATGCACGGTCACCCCATTATCAGTATTCACCGTGCGTTCAGACCACAGCTGACATTTCATGATCTTGTTTTGCAGTCTCTTCCGTTCGAAATTTTAGGAAGTTCAGTCGGAGCAACCTGATTCCTTTTTCGGATTCATAATCTAATTTTTAAATAAAGCTTTTCGAAAAAAATTAATTTAATTTGTTGAATTCACAGTAACTAATGCAAGAAAGAGTTCGTTATAACTCAGTATTGTTTAATTTGAAAAGAAAAAAGGCCTGGAAAAGATTTATTAATTTACTTGCTTCAAGCTCCCCCCTGATTAGCGAAACGCCCATAGAGGTGCATACAACATCCTCCTATTTGAGAATCACAGCTCCATTAAAAAATTAAAAAAGAACTATCAGTCACCTTAGGCACGACTTGTGGTAAGACTAAAGAAAATACTTTACCACATTCTTTTCTCCTCGATTTATATGAGATAATATACTTCACAGGTTGACCACAAACCTGTAAGGCCTGTTACAAATCTGAATGATCTGTTAGGTCTTTTCAAACTCTTTCATTATGAAAGATATTTATTTCTAAAGTTATCCCTCTATGTCATGAATATCTTATCTGCCGTAATCTTTCTATTTATTTTCAGACCTCCCTCTCAAATACGGAAGAGTATGGCAAAGATTACCTATTCACCATTTTAGTCACTAGATAATATTTTATTTGAATAAAGTATGTAGTGCGGCACTATTGCGGTCCAAAGTTTTCTTACGTGATGTTGTTTGTATATCTACGATTCTTAAAAGCGTTTCTAACTTTAACAGTGCATAGTTCTTGAGTAATATTTCATTTATGCGTTTATTTTCCATAAGCACCCTTGAATTTCCTTTTTACTTTTTCATTTAAAATTTCAATATATTTTGGGAACTGCATTTTATTACGAAATGGCTTTTATATATTTTTAAGTTTTTATTCACTATGTTTTCGAGGGTATTTTCCCTTCTTTGCGGGTGTTTTCCTGCAACTTGGGTTTCTTTTCTTAGACAACCTTCAATTACAAAGAACTTTTCCCACACTCTACTCTTTCCTTTTGTTTTTAATTGCTTATTGTATATATAATAACGACATACTAGGTTACGAGGAAGAGGACCATATCGGACTAAACTCGCCAATAAAGGGTCAATATATCTATCTATTTATATAGATCTTGGAACAATATCCCAATAACTGACCATTTCATTGCTTCATATAAAATCACCAATCCTTGTCAGTGCACTTACTTTGATGCTATCAGAGAGTGAAAATGGAAAATAACGTTTAAGCAGGAAGTTGTACATAAAGTATTCTCGTCTTCGACGCGACGTCTCAAAATATTACTACCCGTCCGCACTCATTCCACGACTGGGAAAAGGACGTTCCAATAACCACGAAAGCCTTCTCCGCTATCCGGATCCCTCTTTCACCTCCTTTTACTTCCTCCTCATCTCCTTCCGTCTGCGCCTCTTTACATCGTCGCAGACACCAACGCACCCAACGCTTCCGCTCCTATCCCGTTCTACAAAACGGTGCCTCCGGTGAAAGAATCGGAAAAGCGATGGTGGGCCAAAAAGCGATCAAGCAGAAATCGAACGTTTGGCTGCTTTCGATAATGAGACGGTAGTTTGGCGGGACATCTTCGAGGCGGAATCGGAAGTTATTTCGTAAGGAACTAAGGAGATCGTTAAATCGCGAATGTCCAAATTCATTGCTATGCAGAAATAAACTTGTCGACTTGGATTCCTTTTACATTCTGACTTCATGCAAAAGCACAGTCATGCATTCAGAATTCTACGTCTACGTTGTATATATATACCCTACAAGCCGCCTACGGACGTGTGGCAGGGGCAGATAAATTCTGGATTGAAAATCATTTTGTTTTAGTTGTAGTGCTCTTAATGTGCTTTGACAGATAAAGTCACGTAGCACATACAGGCTTCCACTGGGAGTCGAACCCCAGACGGCATCACCAAACGCGAACGCGCTACCCACTTGGCTCGCCGCGAGCCCCGTCATTTTATTACTGGAATGGTTGAATAAAGTTGAGTCAGAGGCATAGAAGAAACTATTACGAATATCGATGCTAAGGTTACCTTCTGAAAGCCCTTTAAGCTATATCTACCTATTTAAATAGCGGGCCCCAAATTAGTAGTAGAGTGTATTGATCATAGAGATAGTGATAGTGTAGGTCCATCACCTCCCTCTTCAAAATCAGTATGTAAAAGATAAAATCCAAAGACATTTCTTACGAAATAAATTCATAACTGATCATTGGTATGTGCTGTAAAGATCGTTGAAATATTCACTTGAGAATAAAACCACGTTAACCCAACCCTAATATTAAGTCTTCGAATAATATATGTTTTTAGCAGTATGATAGTGTGGATTAAGTATATAATAATATTACCGTGCTACAATTTTGATCCATGTATTGAAGAACACGTCACTCGAGGAACGTTTATGAGGGTCATAAAAATTCATTTTCACTGTTTTATATCGCTAAGACTCTCTCTCTCTATTAAAAAACCCTTTAGAGATATAATAAACATTGTCTCATTAATGTTATAACATTATTATTATATGTATGACCGTTTCAGTTATTATTCATAATGTTTTCATTTTTTTACCTTATTATTTTACCTTTATTTTTGCGCTTTCCTCCCCCCTTGTGTGGTAGATTTCCTGCATCGTACGTTTTTCCACGTAAACCTTTACTCGAGGAAGTTTTTACAACACCCAAATTTTCTGAGCCCGTTTGGTGTTTTATATAATTTTTCCGGCAGTAAATTACTTGTAGTCTATTGCTGTTATTATAGTTTTGGCTACTATACTAATAACTGTATATTGACATCAGAGGTTAAAGAAAATTCGTTGACCCTCAACGTCGGAGTTAAATACAAGCAAGCTGTATCACTTGGTCAAATGTCTCATTAAAGAAATTGTTCCACGAAGACACGGGTAGTTAATAAGCTGAATGATTTTTAACTGACGTAACACATGTATATAATTGAAGCACTTCAAAAGAGTTAAATGGGTATGCAATAAAGAGTACCCTAGTTAGAAATCGTTGGTAATTATTTGCCGAAGCATAAAGTAAAAATTTTACATCCGCGAGATAAGGGAAAAATTTCCTCCTGAATATCGGAAGAACTTTTCGAATAAACGATAGTTCTCGGAAGAGCTACAAAAATGCTTCCTAACGCTCCGAATCACTCAGGCAGCCGTAAATATTGATTTTCGAAAGATTCGATCCGAGATAAATGAAATTTTCCGCTGATCCGATCTTGAAATAGTTCCACCCATGGTCCCGTAGATCCGATTGGCCATGCATCCAGATAAGTGCAGTGGCTTGATTAATGGGGCGGAGGAATGCGTTCGGAAGCAATGTGTTTTCGGAAGGAGATCCGGAAGAGGGAGGAGTATCATCCGGGAACAAAAGATGAGATAATAGTGCAAGGCATAAAAATGATGAATTTTGGGAGTGTCGCAGAGTGGAAGAGAGGAAATGAGGAAAAATTTAGTAGAGAAATTCGTTAGAATTACGACGATGAACGATTGAACTACGTACGGCTAACGGGAATCTGACTTTTACATCATCTAGATTGTTTTAGGAAGGATAACCTGTTTCACTAAATCCTACGTCGTAATCGTAGTTGCCGCGACCTACTTACAGTACTTGCTATCTCCGATTAAATAGATTAAGACTTTGGAAGTCAATATTCGGGACTGGAAATCTCTCGTGTACCGCATGAGGGAGCAAGGCAATGATTCGTGCTCAATCAGCTGAATATGAGCATTCAAAGTAGTGTTGCTGTTTTGATCCTTTAAAAGTGAATAGCGCTTATTGATCTTAAGCTATAAAGGTTAGTACCAACATTCAAAGTTAAAAGAAACTCTGCAGGATGAGGCATTCAGAGTACTTTGTCTTTGTTAAAGGAAACGTCAGAAAGTACAGAATGCCATCAGAGTAAAGGTACAGTCTATAAATATGATTATAAATTATGGACAAATGTGCTTTAATATCAGCTATATTGAAAAGGTGTTCTCCCATTTAGCTCTTATGATTGCATTTCAAGTAAATCGCGATAACTTATCCAAGATTTTAGTCCCAATTCGGTACTATTAAACTGTCTATTCTACATAAAACAAACATCTTGCTCATTGCCTCACATTCTAAATAGTTGATAATAATACGAGGGTCATCCGGAAAGTAGTACCCGTTAGTGCCGCATGAAGTGCTGACGACGCGAGTAGCCGCTGGACAAGGTCAGATAGCTTCAGTGGCTTGTCTGCCTTCTCTGAGCCAAGTTGCGTGACGCTAGCATTGCCTGTGTTGTTTCTGTGATTGTTTACAATGTTTAAAAAAATTGAGAACGCCGCCAGTTGTGAAGTGAGGGCAGTGATTAAATTCCTCAATGCAAGAAACGTTCGCCCATGTGATATTCATCGCCAATTAAAGGAGGTGTATGGAGACAATGTAATGGACGAGTCGTCTGTTCGGCGGTGGTGTCGCAAGTTCAACATGGGGAGGGGGAACACACACGACGATGAGCGTTCGGGGAGACCGTCTGTCATTACAGACCAACTGGTGAGCTCAGTTGACGAATTCGTGAGGAACGATCGGCGCGTCACAATTGATGACATCTGTGAGCATTTTCCCAATGTTTCTCGAACAATTGTTCATGAAATTGTTAAAGACCATCTGCATTATGCAAAAATTTGTGCAAGATGGGTCCCTCGCATGCTTACAGATGAGCACAAAACCAAGCGTATGGCTGCAGCACTGACGTTTTTGGGACGTTATTCTGATGAAGGAGACTCTTTCTTGACTCGCATAATTACTGGTGACGAAACATGGGTTTGTTATGCATCACCTGAGAGTAAACGACAGTCAATGGAGTGGCATCATGCTCATTCACCAAACAAACCAAAAAAATTCAAGACAGTTCTGTCCACCAGGAAACTCATGGCAACCATTTTCTGGGATCGACGAGGTGTATTGCTTATTGATTTTATGGCCCGTGGAGACACTATTAATGCCAATGCGTATTGTGAAACATTAAAGAAATTACGGCGGGCAATACAAAATCGGCGGCGAGGTCTATTGTCTACTGGTGTCATTCTCGTTCATGACAATGCCAGGCCTCATGCAGCTGGGATAACACAAAGACTTTTGCAGCAATTCAAATGGGAAACTTTCGACCATCCACCGTATAGCCCGGACTTGGCCCCTTCAGATTTTCATCTCTTTACAAAGCTTAAAGACTTTTTGGCGGGGAAAAGATTTGACAGCGATGAAGAACTTAAAGAAGGAGTGACCCTGTATCTCAATGAGCTGGCGGCGGAGGACTATGCAGCAGGAATACAGAAACTTGTCACACGTTATGACAAATGCCTTAATTTGCTTGGAGATTATGTTGAGAAGTAGTTTAAAGTATCCTCTTTCAAATAAAATTTTTTATGTTTGTTAATATTTACTTTTGTGTCTTTATTTCACGAACGGGTACTACTTTCCGGATGACCCTCGTAATATTATTTCCTATATGATTAATTAAAGCTAGTATGAAGGAGGAAAAGGGTGAAAGGTAACTTTGCACAATAAGTTGTGCGCATAGGAATATTCCCTAGGAGAAACGAAAAAGTCTGAAGGAACTGGGACTCGAACCCAGATCTTCCACTTTCTAGGTAACTTGTAGTAGTATATAGTAGTATTCTTAAAAATGCTTCGACAACTAATGTCCTGGTGGTGGCCCGTAGGCCACCACCGGGAATCGAACCCGGGACCGCTTTCACCGAAGTTGAACACGTTGCCCACTTGGTTATCCGGGAGCCCTTCTGGATGACTTCTGTCGCCAATTGCCATCGTTCAGAACTGGAGGATCACCCAGAAAGTCGAAGACCCAGGTTCGAGTCCCAGTCCTATCAGACGTTTTCCATTTCCGTTTCTCCTTATTATGAATGTATATGGAACATTTTGAGGCTACTTCAGTAATGACTTAAATGACAAAAAAATATTGTATTCAGGTTAGTGTTCCAGTGGGAAATATCAAATTTTGATTTAATATGGCCACACACTATCCTCTCTTTTGAGTCATAAAAATAAACGATGGATAGCGTCTTGATCTCTTAATATACAAATGGAGGGGAAAGAAAATATTTGTAATTTTTCCACACGAAACTTTTTCTTTCTCTTCTGTGACAGCTTTCCACGAAGTAACGACTGAACACATTGATTTTATACTACAGATGCAGATTTCCTTCTGATAATCCTACATTTTACCAGTCCGTGTAACTCGAATTATAAACCTCAAATAATACAAGAAACATAGAACGTAACGGCTTAACATTAGATCATTACCATGAAAGATTCATAGGCAAGTAGAGATAAATCGGTGATAAATAATCAAATCCTTAAATCTGAAATTAATTACCTCTCAGTGTATTATAATCCTCAGAGATCTATCACAAGACGTTTCAAATTGTAAATAATTGTAGTTCAAATAAAAGTATAAACAAGAATATTCATTCCAATTCGGCGAAGGTTTTCCCCGACTTCCTACACCAATGTTACTCCTCACAGTCACAGATATTCAAGTAAAACTTCCAATCTCTGCTCCACGTCATTTCTACATCCCTCCCGAGATGGAGGAGACAAATTAAAAATTAACCAGACGAAATTGTTCCTGTCGGAGGCATGAATGAGAAATTTCCTTCGAGGACACAAAAGATTTTCCGTAGCAACTCGCGCACGCTATCAGAGAAGGGTTAATTGGAAATCGTACGAAAATTTTCAATTTTTACCTCGTCAGATCGGGGGGTAAGGAAAAAATGGAAAGATAAACCAATGGAAGGTTTTTTTAAGGGGAAAAGAAAGAAAATCAATCTGCGAACTCAATCGTTTTCTCGCTCCAATCCGTGTGGCAGATAGAGAAGTAGCTGTTCCCGGAGTTTTCCTTAATTTCCGCTCCGACGTTATTCCGACTTGTCCCGCACCTTTTCGACTTCCCTCCGCAAAATTTTCCCTCACTCCAACACCCTTTCTTTCCCATGAAAACACTTTTAAAACGCCCTTTCTCCAATCTCCTTTCTCTGCCGAAGAGTATTCGCTTAAATCATTTTCTACGCAGCGAAAAATAACATAAAATCCTTCTTAAATGAGTCGCTCTTCCAGATACTCGGCGCGGAATAACTAATGAAGGGAAAAAACTGTTCGATCTGTTTTCCAGGTGGAAAATGTGAAGCGAGAACGAACTGAATACACCTACGTGCTTTTCTTTGAAATAACCGATGGATATCTCGGATTTAAGACCGTGATTTCTACGCAATGACAGCGCTCACTATTGATCTGGGGGTAATGAGGATTCGGAATCGGTGTTCCCACTTGTTAAACTCACCATCAATTTCGGTTAATTAAGTTTTCTTTGGTTTTTTCGATTTCATTTTCATTGAAGCCGGAATAAAATTCAAGCAAGGGCAATGTTTATCGATACGGTTTTTGTAAATTTATCCCTCATGAAAGTCGATCTGCAATCTAAGAAAAGCTAATTAGAGCGTAACGGGAAGTTACAGAGCATTTCATTCAATTTCAAAGAGGAAGAAATATGATTATCGACAATATGTGTAGATATTTTTAAACCTTTTTATGCTCGATATTATTTTTCAACTTCTGCATAAAAATTAATTATTTTAGAGCTCAGTGGCACCAATAGATATCGTTAGCCGAAATTTAAGGTTTGATTTCAATACCCCATAGATCGACAATTAGGAATTAATTTGATCAATTTATCTGCTGTTTACGTCCGTAAGAAAGGTAAATCCATGAACCATCAGAAAGTATTGAACAAAGAACCATTCTTACTCTGAGATCAAGTATAGTAGTATAGTTAAAAGTGCTTCGACTGCTGAGGTAATTTGGCACGTAGGTCCCCTTAGGGAATCGAACCCGGGACCGCTTTCAATAAAATAGGACGCGTTGCCCACATGGTTATCCGGGAGATTTCTGAGACCATAATTTTTTTGAAGGCAAAATTACCGATAATAATAAAACATTTTTTTATTTAACATAATTAACACTCAAGAAGGATTTAGTAAAATGATTCCAAGACCATCATTTTGCCAAATTCTTCTTGAGTGTTAATTATGATAAATGAAAAAATTGGTTTATACGCATTAGGATAATACATACATTATTCAGTAAAAAGAAAGTTTTGGTTTATCGTTGTTTGATATACAATTACTTACAAAGTTAAGCTGAAATACTTTTTTCTATCAAAACAACTTCCAACAAACAATATTTCTTTGTTGCATGCACGTAAAAATGATAAATTTTAGCTCATAGAACTGCCAGTGTTTTATATATCTATATGTTCGATATATTTACATCTGTTTAACGTTCCCCTGTAAATTANAAGTTAATAATTTCATACATTTAAGTTTTTGAATCGTCAAATGCTCTATTTAAACAATTCATTATATTTCAAAGCACACTCCATTCCTTTCAGAGCCCACTGTGAAATGGTTTAGCGGTATTACACGTGAGAGCATCTGTAAAACCCTCCTCCTCCGGGAGATCCTCCGGCCCTATAAACCATCTTTCCTCCCGCAGATTTTCTCTTTATCGGGAACGGTATCGAATCAAACGGCAGTTCACCACCGTCTGCACCTGAGCAACCCATTCCAACCCGCTCCCAATCATCTCGCATCCTTAATAAACTTTTTATTGCACCCTAATCCTACCCTGGGAAGCAAATGTAAAAGCGTTAAATAACATATCGGGTGGATTTATGGAGGAAAACGGTGCCATCCGAATATTATCTACCGAATAAAAAGACATTTTTCGGAACGAGAATTCCGAAAGCCGCAAATTATTTTCGTCCGTTGGTGCGAGTTTAGAGATAAAAGCGGAATTCGCGTTTACATAAAGAGGGATTCTAAGCGAAAAGGAGACGCATCAATTCAGGCATTACGAGGGAGAGCGCATTCAACGGCGATTCCAAAAATACCTGGGATAATGAACGCAGAGACTTGGGCGAGCGAGTATAATCTCCGGGCAAACTGCCTGCCCCTCCCGTGTTTGCGGAACGGAGTCAACTCCTCAAACACGACCTCTATATAAAAATAAGGGAGGGCGACGGGAAAATTTCCTCGTTCGATCGATCAATCATTTTGCGTTACGGAATGTCGGGGCTTGTATCTTTACACAACTTTCCTCTTCATCTTCCCACAGACTATCGCAGCAATCTTTATTATCACGGCAAGGTAAGGGATCGAGGTGAAAAAATAAAAATTCGGGCGTCATCCTCATGGATCGAGAAAATCAAAATTGGGTAGCTAAAATGGACTAAGTGAAATATTTCACTCACGCGATTTGTTTATGAAGATTTTTTTCGGGACCCCTCTGAACTATCACCAGCTCTAATCTACTTCTTCCACGTTTCACGTATTATGCAATTGACCGCCTTTTCCTTTCATATTTCTGCTTCCTTATTCGTTACTCATGGCTTTTAGTGCTAGCCTATCTTTTTCCATCTTTCCTCAAGTTCCTTTCATTTTATTCATCTACATAAATACCCTGCAAGCCCCCTTAGGCGTGTGATAGGGGTGTAAACAACAAGCGTTCGAGTTACCTGTTCAGCATATTGTTATTGCGTAACATTCGCGGAAGGATTTATTCCTTACTCTTTAATTCCTTATTTCAGGCTTTATACTTTTAAATCGAAGACCGCGAAGAATGCCTAGAAAGACCAAATGTGACCTGATGGCGTGACTTTCCCCACCTCTGCTCTAGGTAGTTATCACGAATAAGTATGTTATACATATGCTTTGATATACCCTTATGGCTACTTATGAGAAATTTTCAAATTATCATTGCAGCAACAGATCTGAGGTGTTACCAGCTTTACGATTTTCTAATTTACGTCTTCCTCAAAATAAGCATTACCTTTTGCACAGATGAACGTTTATGGCGAAGAATCTTATAGTCTGGGAAATTAATCATTACCATTATAAATTCCTATTTATTAATTACAAATTAATATTGTAATGACGGATTAAAATGGNTATAACAAAATATAGGGAAAAAATATTTTAAGCAAAAGAGGAAAATGAACCGACGCTAGCCAGGAACGAAGAACTTGGTTGAAGACTTGAGTTGTAAGAGTTAAGAGCTTCGCATTAAAAAAGCCAATAGAAATAATCACTTTTTTCCCGGTTACAAATGTAAATCTATAATAATTTTGAGGCCTCTTGGATAAAGCCTGTATAAAATTAGCGCTCTTAGTTAATACTAAAACTAATTCACTTGAATGAAAATCACTTACAGAAAGAGATACCGAATAGAGAGAAATTAACTCTTTTTCTAGTATAGATATCCTCTCACGTCTGATTAATCCAACTTCATTATCCATCTCATGTGTTTTCCTTTCAGTAAAACCATATTCCGAAGCATGTCGTAGAAAAAGTACGCTACGACCGTTACAATATTTGTCAAATTTACGGAATAATTATAACAAAAATGTACTCTTTTCTTGCACGGCACATGTTCTACCACCGAAATAGCACGGCAGATATTCAGCTATCAAATAAAGACGGACTAATTTTTTTTTATCGTGCTAAAAGCAGAGGAAAGGTTTCTTTTTCCATCCCGTCTTTTCTCTCCTTTGAACACATCTTTCCGGTTAATAACACTCCCTCTGATGGTATAGGAGCGAAGCTCGCTCACGCAGTACGCTAGTAATTATTACGGAGAAGAATGCTGTCGCGCTAGAGGCAATGTGAGCATTCAAAAAGATTGTTCGAAACGCTCTCTCTCTTTGTTTGTCGGGGTGTTTAATATCTTCGTTATTTTTCAAAGGAATGTCTCCCTTTTCTTCCTCTATAAAAATGAGGGAGGAACCGTGACAGTGAAAAAGGAGGGGTTGGGGCGTAAAAGGAATTGACGCCATTTGATCTTGTGCTGCACGGCGAATCGATGATTAATATGGTAATTGAGTTTTCCTTTCTCCGCTTGGCGACGTGTTTTGCAGTGGCTTCGCCGCTAATTCAAAAAGTTTAGGAGCCTTTCAGAAAAAAGTACCGGGAAGCTCCTCGACGAAGAATGAAATTTTCATGCGGGTTGAACGACCGTTTTCCCCAAAATTATAAAATAGCTCCTTGATAAATAGAATTTCGCTTTTTTTTATTTTGAGCCATGCATGAATAATTATGACGTCTAATTGGTAATGTGTAAATCAAATACTCGTTCGTGACCTTTTCGCTAATGAAGCAGATGAGAGATGAATTGGTGATATTAAGAATTTGAAAGAAACCAGCGAAGTGGGAATATAACTTATCCGTTTCACTGGAAAGTATACTGATCACGCGCGTAATATTATTTTGGAAGTGCCTTTCTTTGGAAACTACGTAATTTCATTAGGAAGTACACTATTTTAATGTATCGTATAATAACGAAATAACTTTCTTAAGTAACACTATCTACATAATTTGCTAATTCACTATTTACTGTACATAATGTACAGCTCTCAACACCCAACGTCAAAAAATCCTAGCCCAAAAATGAATTGTGTATTATCATTTCCTGAACTTCAGATTTCATTAAATTACTATGTCCGCAATCATAAAGTTAAGAACGTTTACCATTACATATTAAAGAATTATCAATCGGCTGTGATACATAAATAAATAATTGCACACGGTATTAAACAATAAACTCATGTAGCCAATGAAAATCAATGCAAAACTGTCCTCACAAA
The DNA here is from genome assembly GCA_000376725.2 of Ladona fulva. NCBI lineage: Eukaryota > Metazoa > Arthropoda > Insecta > Odonata > Libellulidae > Ladona > Ladona fulva. The sequence goes on from KZ308128.1 coordinate 1,830,554, forward strand.
TTTTTAATTAACAGTTCCTAGATTTTTCCGTTCGAAGTTTTAGTTAAATGGAATTACTAGAGTGAAATATAGCGACATGACTAGGAATCGAACCCAGGTCTCCCACTTTCAGGGCAAGTATTCTAACCACTGAACTACCATACCGCGTCATATTCTTTAGGATTCAGCCGCATGACTTCACCGTGCGAAGTTAAAACACCTTCCCTCGTCCCTTTAGTTAAATAGTCTAAATTGAACGAATAAACGTAGCTATTACACAGTTTCCGTTGCGATATGAATCGAAATATGGATGCCTCGGTCCACTCTTCGTATCATAGGATGTGACTCAAAATTCATCCCCGCGCCTCAGTTATGAATCACTCGTCCGTATTGCAGATTCGCTTCCCTGAATCTGAATTCATCCTCTTCAAATAATTATATAGTCGACCGAAATACACGAAGCAGAACCAATCTCAAGCAAACCTCAATCAAGCCTTATTAAGGAATAGTTAGCATAGACGTGTGTTAGTTAGTGTGCATAGACGAATGAATGTACCGGTTTATAACATGAGTGCGTGACTATTATTTCTACTCCTTGTATTATGCGAGACTTCCATTATTGAAGGCGATAATTGGAACACGTACATATTAGTGATTGTTTTACGGTTAGTCGCTAGGGAATCAAACGAAAGTTACATCTGGAATTGGGTGCTTGATTATACGTGAAAAGGTAATTATTTGCCATTATATGAAGTAGGCGTGAGATGTATTTAATAGTAAGGGATGAGACTCTTGGGAGAATCCATTTTCGTAATGACAGTATTGGGATATTGAAGGAAAATATTAGGACAGCTGAGAGGTTGAATCCTCAAACAAATAAAATATTTTTCAGAATATGATTGCCAATTATGTTACCCTCTTCAAGAAACAGATCAAGTTATTCGAATTTAATTCCTTGGATGCATCAGGGCTAATTTTTTTACCCATGAAAGTGAGCGTATCATTGTTGAAATTTACTCTTAAACTTTTGCAGTCCCACGGCATTTTATTGGCTTCGTTTGCTATCCGTATAAAATTATCTAAGACTTAAATTTTTATTTCATTTAGAAAAAATTCCGCTAAAGATTAAACTTACGATAAAATTTCGAATACCGAGTCAATGTTTTACGAATCATCAATGCAGTAAATTCGTAAACTATAATTCCTAAAATATTGACACGGTATTTGAAATTTTATCGTAATTTTAATCTGAGAATCGAGCGGAAGCATAATTATGCTTTTCTAAATAAAATAAAAATTTATAAATGTTAGATTATCTTAGTTGGCTTCCAATAAGGTTGCATAATTGTTAATGACCATTAAAACAAGAAACTTTAAAGCCCTCGATCTACTTATTTACCTGCTACCAGTTCTCCGTCATCAATACATCAGCAGTCCCCACCTTAGCGTTTAATCACGGATACGAGCTCCAGTTTTTATTTACTTTGAATTTCATTTTCAGAAATATCAAATCCTGAACGGAAATATTTTCCTTAACTATAATAGAGGTATTTATTTCTTACTGATACAAATAAGATAACTATAACAAATAGTAAGGATAATCTCATAGACTACTTTTCGCTTCCTTTTAAACTAAAGGAATTCAAATGCCTAGTTTCCCTGAGAGTTCCCCGTAGTAGAAGAGAAGAGGTATACATCTAAGAATTAGCCAAGAGAACAAAGCTTTCACGAAAAATAAAGAACCACCGCTAAAAACAAAGCTTATATGTATAGAAACAGCATCTTAACACATATTCTTTTAATGTAGCGCCACATAGGAACGAGCGTTGGAATTTTTTAACTCCAGAAAAGAGGAATTGAGAGACATTTGAGATGTGGTGTTCTGAGCGGTTGTTAAAAATTCGATGGGCATAAAATACGATTAAAGAGGTACTCAAACAAATGAATTGGAATAGAACCTTCTGAAAGACTTCAATGCAAAGAAAAGATACCCTTATTGGATACATTAAGGCATGAAGGGGATCTAAAGACGATTTGGTGAGGATTATTGAAAGGTGGAGCTAAAGAGGTAGGGGTTGGCTGGAGTTGGAACTAAGAATAGCCGAAGAAACAAATAAATAATGATGAAGACAAATAATAAAGATTTTGGAAACTCACTGCAATTCAGTGCACGGTTTGATAACATAAATAATGTTTTCCTTACGGTCGGTCAAAGTCTATTTAGGAAAAACTAATGGAAAGTTAATTTTTATCTGATTTAGAAGTGAAATGCTACAAGGGTATCTCTCCAACATCGCAGACATACGATCGTATTTTTATTTGCCCTTAGTCAATTTAACAGGTCTTCTACGACTCATGCTTCCTACTTAACACCATTTTATTCACTGTTAGCTAAGCCCGCCTTTTGAGTAGATACGAGTATAATTTAATTAAATGTGGTAATTCTGTAGATACATTAACAAAATCAATAATTTACTGGAGGTTTAGAGTCTTTGATGAAATACCTGAAAGACGAAATCAATGAAATACGTGACGAAATGTATCTGAACTCACAAAATGATTCTGTGAAGTCATGATATTATTATTTTTATAGGTGAATAAATTGCTGATTAGGGATATTTACTTTAAAATAGTAGTGGTAAATTAAAATAGTTTACGCATTTTTCATGGATAAAGTTTTGGAATTTCCCTCAGCGTGTTTCAGCGAAAGCATCCTTTAAAAGTCAACGAAAAAAGCTATTTTTAAATGTTGCTTTTGATCGTTTTAGGTTGCATACAATAAACTGCTTATGTGATACTTCTATTTTTGAACGCCCATTTCATGACGTGGAAAGCAAAAAAACTTCCTTTATCGAAAAAATTAGGTCAGTTTGAGCAGAGCGAGTGGCAACACGCTAAACATTTTGAAGTAATACTTGATTTGATAAGGCCATTTGTTTACGAAACGATCAATTATACATAAGTAGCGATTGATCGATTGTTCTAGCATTCACCGATTATCGGATTAAGTGAGTGACCAGGGAAGATGGGGCACTCAAACGAGATGATTGGATATCCGGATAATTGGATAATCCTTCATTATCTAACAAATGAGTTTATTTTGTAATCCAATTAATTAATTATTTGGTCTTTCATGTTTTGTTGGATTAAGAATTACCCAATAAGGGTCGTTATCTTCAGACCTAATTTTCCAGAAAGCTTTGAGCAGGTTTGGAAGCTTTTCGAAAGTTTTTTGACTGATTTTCATCAACAATCGAGGAATATTGTGCCATAAAAATAGACAATTATGTTAAAATGAAACCTCCCATGTACATAAAAAATAAGTTTTAATTAATCACAGAACTTTTCCATCGCATCATTAACAACTTTGCTTTCTTGATAAATCATTCTCATTTATCCTTAATCCACGCCCACTTTCCTCTTGGAATGGTTTATTAAAGGAGCTAAAATCCTCTGCTATAAAGATAGTTAATTATAATTTGATTTTACCTCCATAATTACGGGGAAATATGCTGTGAGATGGTTCCCCATGATTGCTCACTAGAACAAGATGACGCCCCTGGCAGATTTAAATTAACTGGAGGGCTTACCTAACAAGTATGCCGCGGCCATTACTTGATGAAGCTAGCAAAAGGTATTTGATGAGCCGAATACGTTATGCGTCCTTATATCCTCAGGTGATGCGAAAAAGTGGGTGAGTTAATTAACATTAGCGTAGATTTTCAAGACCATTAAAGAGGTATAACGTCATCTCTTGAGCATCGAAGCACTTCCTAATTCTTACATACTAAGCATTATTTTTTATCTGCTGCAATGAATTTATGCGTAGTACTCACCTTTTCCATGTCACAGTGATACAGAAATCACTCCTTAAAATAAGTACATTTCGTAACTTCCACAGCAGACTACTTACAGACTAGTTTAGTCCATAAGTTGTGATCTTCTGTCTCATCTCTCTGAACTTTAATTGCATTTCTTACGGAAGGGTTTTCGAGTCATCTGGAGTCGAACCAAAGATACCATTGGATAAAAGAATTTAATATGTAATATTCGATTGACCCTTAATGGGTATGAATGATGAATTCCTAAGTTTCAACTCTCCAATCGGGAAGAGCCTGAAATTAATTTTCTAAAACTACTTAAAATGTATTTTTTGTGGAGAGTAGCTGACCTATATAAATATATACCCGATGGTGATCATTGCAGTAGAAAATAATACACAGATTAATTTTGTTGCAGGATAACTTACTTTTTACATTTCTTCGCCTTCTTTGAATTTCTGAAATTCAGAAATTTGAAGCTTATAATAAATTTATAACTAAATGGTCGATTCAATGCGAACCATTCCATGAATATTTCTCTCTGCGCTTACGCCTTTTGATAACTGGAAAAAGGCGTAAAATTTCGAGAGAAATCCTTATATTAGGCGGCAGAAGAGCTCGACGTACGAGCACTCATCATGCCGTGAGAGGAAACAGGAAGTAAATAAATTATAAGTATTCGGAAAGAAAAAACGATTCCCTTGAAAAATGATAAACTCGATCGAGCTGCCTCCTAGCGATCAAAATTAGGAAATAATGGAGCCATTTCTGGAATCGAAAGGAGAGGAATGTAGGAAGAGGACAAAAGGTAGAGAAGGAAAGAGAGGTTGATCGGAAGACAGAGAAAGAGGGATGGATGAAGGGGTCTTCCCTTTCACATTTTTTATTCGGGTATAAGATGGGGTCAGCAAAGGATGGAGCGAAACCACGGAAGCATAAAACGCTAGGTGGAGATAAAGCGGAGAAGAGGGCGGGAAAGGTTAGAAATTGGTTGATGAGGTATTGAAGGAAAGAAAATAAAAAGAGGATAATGAAAATACGAGGGTCAGAAGGAGAAAGGAGGTCGAGAAATGAGGAGAATGAAGGAAGTAGAGGATGAAAATGGATCCCAAAATGTCCCCCCTCATCCCCGTTCGGAAAATATGAACCGTGCCTCAAATTCCTATTTCCAAAGCCCCGTTCTCGCGCTCTTTCTCTATATCCCTTGTGACCCGACCCCCGTCACATTCTTTCTTCTTTCCGGCCCTTTTTTGACGAACGAGATACAGAGGGTCCTTTTTTGTTCGATTGGTCGGCATCTTCGGGCGGTATGATGCCATATGAAGTTTGATGTCGATGAAGCTGAATTTTCCTTCTTCCTTTCAAATAATTACGCCCTCCCTGAGGTTAGGTCGAAGGTATTTGGAGTTAAAGAGTCGATTTTGTGCTCTGAGAGCAATAGCCCAAGGGTATTTACACCGGAATGACCTGTACGACAGAAGAAAGTCATTAGGAGTATTTTAATCTCCTTTAAAGTTCCTAATAAACCTACTGCTATCATTTCATTTCTATGATTTTCTGCTGACAACACTGCTTACTTGTGATAATCATCGGAAAAAATAATTAATATTACGTCTTTTTCGGGTTTATAAATCATTTCATTTTAATCAAATGCAACTATATTGTTTCTGCTGTGATTAAGGGAAGGTGATTGACTTAGCACGGAAAAGTCGTGCGGCTGAATCCCAAGGAAAAAGCAGGTGTAAAAATTAGAGAAATCAGAGTGTTCGGACTCAGGTCTCCCAATTTCAATGTCGCTAGTTTTTGTATTTTGCTATTTTTCACATCTGTTATTTCCTTGGTGTCTGCTATGTTTGATGAAATCTTTAGTCATGTCATTTTTTTAATATGAGATAATACGTTAATGCTCATATTTAAAACATGTTAGTGAGTAACGTAAGGGACAAGAATGTATAATAAACTCTTCATCGAAATCCACATCTATAATACCTTAATATAAATAAAGCGCTCTCTACCAAATTCCTTCATATTCTTCATCTGTTTCCATGATACTATCTTTTTATTGAACACCTAAAACATCCTAAAATACTTAAAGAACTTTTAATGATTTTAAACAGCATTAATCGAAGAACATTTTCGATTAGATTTCATATGCGATGACTAATAAATAACAAGAAATATCACTCAATATCTGTTTATAACCATTTAATTATATCTATATTCAAGGCTGGTAATAAATTTCTAGCAACATTACAATCCACTTGATTCTTGAATAATTAATGGCGTAAAATTCTTTCTCTAGAACTATTTCCAACTGCCGGAATTAAATATTACCTCCTGCTTTTCAACTGTATTCCTATCCATAGGATTACCTCAGTATTTCCATAAGCAAGCCATGTCAGTCGTAATATTCGCTCGTACATGATGAATTGCGTAAAGCCGTAAGATCCGCATCCTGTTCTTCTATTCGGGTGTTTACAGGGTCTAAAGAGAAAATTTATGGTGATCACTACGTTTGGGAAGGATGCCCTTCCCATCGACAAAGGAAATGACCCACAAAAGTCCATAATTCGCCCTCAGAGTTCGGCTCACACCGCATTGGACGTAGTTGCGGTATTTCGACCTCCGTCAACTGAATAACATTACATCTCATAAATTTCAAACCATAGCTTAGAAGAAGTCAAATTTCAGTTGCGAGGAACTGTACGTGAGATGCAATGTAACTGAGAGCTTCCAGGGATTATCATCGTCCGATTTAATCATTAAATGAAAATTATAATAAGGGAAGTCCGAGCGTTTGTTATGCAATTCTATATGAGTAAAACTGAGAAGCTACATTATATTATTTCATGTTTCATGGTCAAAGGAAACAAAAATACGAGTATATTGAAAAGTAGAAAAAATTAGAAGAAAATATACTGATATTTAGTAAATAATAAAGATACATCATTATGTTACCCAGAAAATAATTTAGTTTTACAATGATCAATGAATTATTGTACCATGTTATATTCTTACATACTAAGCATTATTTTTTATGTGCTGCAATGAATTTATGCGGATTATGTGGGAATTTTATATTTTGAATATATATGTGGGAATCTTATAAAGTGGATTAGTTTCAAATTAGAATTCCTTAACAACGAATTGTAATTTGAGCTTACTTCTAATCTGTAGGCTCCTGAATTATATGGTGGTATAATTACTTATAGTTGCATACAGTAACGATGATCATATAACATATACTTTAATCACTTAAGCTATATTTGATATTAAATTCTTCCTAAACCCTTCATACATCATACGAGTGGATTTTCCGGCTTTCAAATTATTTTTGAAGATAAAGAACTTGAAATCACTTCAATGAATCAATTCCTCACATTAGAGATATTGCTACCATCCGAACAATACTTCAGCGAACATCGATAAACCTCCCTCAGTAATGAAATATCCCGCTTCCAAAGAACATTTCCGCACTTGAAAATTATTCATAATTCCTAGAATTCCTTACATCGGCCGAATTCCTATTCATATTTCACCGGAAAACACCCAGCTAGCAACGAGCGAGACGAAAATAACTTATTCCGCCATCTATCTCGTTCATTTCACACTTTCAGCATTCTCCTATTGCAATAAAACATTCCGGCCGTATTCCTCGAGTACATTGTTCTGTTTCGGCTGACATTCATACGCTTTTTAAAGCGTTTTATCTCCCTCGCTCCATCCAGAGATGGACATTTTGTCATCTACCCCAGACATTCCGTCCCGCGTACCCCCTCCCCCAGTTTCCCCACTCAGCTTCAATAAACTGACAGGACACGGGGAAAAAGGGGGGTGAGGGAAGGGAAATGCCAGCGGACTCAGGCGCCCACCTCCCGTATCCCTCCCACATCCTCCCCCACCTCCCAGAAAAACCATGACCCCTCGGCTGGAAAATTGATTCTTGGATGGGCAGATAATGCTGCCGAGATACGGAGCCTATCCCATCCTTATATATCCTCCATCATCCGAAAAAAACCCTCGATTTTCCCCGAAAGCTGTCCCTTCTCTTTCCAAAAAGCCCCCGTCCCCGCAAATATCCACTAAAACTACCCACCCCAACGTGCCCACGCAACACTCGGATGGTTTTGTTTTTGAGAGGAGGAAGTTGTTGCGGGGTTGGAGGGGATATATCCCGGAGGTTGTTGCGGGTGTTAGTTGGAGGGGGAGTTGGCGAATATTTTTCCACGCCCGAACCGGGGGATGGTAGTCCCAAGGGAGGCAGTTAGATAGATATCACAATCTTCGGTTTTTTGGAAAGACTTTCCACTGGACACCTCCCGCCATTTTTCCGGAAGCCCTCCACCCCCACCGGTTGAGAATCCTTTTGGTAGGGGATATACCGCGGAGGCAGAACGGCGGGTGAAGGAGATAAAGGCGGGGTGGCTTCCGGAAGGTTGGGGATTTGACCTCCCTCTAATACGTCCATCACCTCTCAACAGTCCCTCTCGGAGAGGAGGAGAGACCTGCCACGCTGCGAATCCGGGTTCGTGGTCTCCCTTTGACAAATGTATATCCGTCAAAAGATATAAAGGGACGATTTTTCCTCCTGACGCTGCTACGGAAAGCGGACGTCTGATCGGGGACAGGATTTGAAGCGGGGACGTTTGGATTTCCTCGCTGGAAGATGCGAGTGATAAACTGAGTGGACCGTAGCGGAGGATTTTTCAAACTCATCGAGATATTTTTATCTTTATTTAGGGTTTATTTATATACGGAGGCGACACCAAGCGTCCTTTTCCAGGACATGATTTTTTCTGATAATTTTTAGCGTTCATCAATTAAGTTGGCCGCTATCTAATACAAAAGTCTGAAAAAACGGACGCGAAAGGCAATCCGGCTTTTCTAAGTTCATTAAATATCAAAATGATGTTTAATTTCCTTCGAACTTCTCAGGTCATATTTGATAGAAATCTATATCAAGATATCAATATAAGTAAATAGTATATTGTGTTATTTCTGTATTATTTAATGGTATGATTAGAGAAAGCAATGTTTCACAATCATTTTTCATCATGTAATGACTATAGGGGTTAGGTGTAAGAGACTAAGAGGGCTGACCACATCAGTTGAGTTCACACAAGAGTTGAATACTAATAGAAATAATAACTTATTATTAAAACTTCTCGCCGACTATTTATTCAGAACGACCATGAATTTGTATTGGATTTAAATTACTATTAGGTGTATTTGTAATAGTCTCCCGGTAGTGTAAATTTATATCGAAACCATACTAGTTTGAGTAAATTGTAGGTGTTTTAATTAGTTAACATATTATACCTATATAGACTCATTAACAATTCCTTCAATTTTTTTCATTCTCTGTCTTAAAGGCTCGAAAAGTATAATATTCTGCAATTAAGATAGTTTCTTATGGTGACATTTTCACAAGTGAAGTACTTTCATTATGATTAGATTTATAATATTTTTGACGATTTTTGGATTTTTCAAGCTCATATTTGCTGTTTAAAACTAAAATGGAACATGTTATACGGTAAAGTGGTGAATGAGATCCTAAATGAAATAGAGGCAGGACATTTAAGGCGTTAAAAGAAAATCTATGAAAAGAAGAACAACTGCGTATAAAGCATGCAAAGAGTGCACGCAAGAACAGCAAAGTCAAAGTGTATTATTTTTTAAAATTCACTGTCTCGGGCGACGTCTTATAGAAGTCCATCTCTTATTTATTTCTACGGATTATTTTTTATCGATGAGCCTATTATCGCACTTGCCACAATACAGGAAAGCGATAATAACGTGTGCGTATGAATGTATGGAATATTTAACGTACTTTCTGATTCTAATAATTATTTAATGACATAATTTTAAGGCAAAGGAAGCAACATTATATAAATAACTGGTAATAATATTTGCGAGTATAATTTTCGTTTATGGATATCAATTACAATTTAAGTCCCTCCTTTCGATACTAGAGATGGGAAATTCGCAATACTTGTACAAGTACCAAAGTAAGTCGTAGTGTTTTTATAAATGTGCCTCCGCAGCTGAGGTAATTTCAGTAGTCCATAGTTTTATATTCTACACGTTATTCTTAGACATTTTTTATTGAAAAATACAGAGTAAATACTCCTTTTGAACCTTAAAAAGAGACAGCCATGTCAAACAGTGCTAAATTAATTACAAAGCACTGTTAAGATAAAAACTTGTCCCACGGTTTATTTGACTTTTGAGAAGTTTATTTGACGGTTTTATTTGACTTTAGTTTTATTTATAAGGGATATAGCCTTCTCAAGTATACTAAGATCATAACCAAGGATTTATTTCAATGTCTCCGTTCTGAATTTAAAGTACCAAAGATTTTCACTTCAGCAACGTATTTGGTAAAAATCACCTCGTAAATTTAGTCTCTTTATCATTTTTTATCACAATCATAGTCATATATAACAGGAGGCCTCGAAGAGATTCGCATCTTTCTCTCCTTTCCACTAATATTTACTTAAAAATATTACAAATACGCAAGTTACCCTTTTATTTCTTGCCCACGCAAAACACGAAAATGTATTACATATTTGTGTTAGAATCCGTTTTGTGCGGCGAACGCGTGAGTGCACATTAAACATTCCGCACGAATGAGATGTATAAAAAGTCAGAGAACCCTTGTTTGCGTATTTTTATTTACCGTTTACAGCGCATCTTGCATAAATTACGTCAGCTCTTCCGCGCTTTATTTTTTCGCAATGATGTAACAATTTAAATAGTGAAGTGGCGAATTTTTTTTCCGGAAATTAAAACGGAGTTTTTTCAGACATCGTTAATTTCTGCGGATAAGGCATGAAATCAAAAGTAATTACTTTAATCGTACTGAATAGTATTAATGGAAGTTTTCCAGAAAAATCACTAAATTTTGCAAGGGTTTAGGCCAAATATGAGAGGAAATGGAAAAATTGCTCTAAAAAATAAAATTGAAAGCCTGCGTTATGATTGCCGCAGCAGTTTTGATTTTATATCTCAAATATTCCGTAACTCTTCGTTTTAAAGCACTCAATCAAAGCCATATCATTCATATGATTAGATCCGTGGAAAAGCAATTCGTCAAAGGACATCATCCCCCCTGTGACTTAATCGCCCATTCAGTTGAAGACACTGTAATGCGATTCATTATTCAACAGAATTTTTCATCCGGTTTGATTAAAATTTTCCGGTACATCTAGATTTTTAAAAATCTCGTTTTTCTGAAACTTCATTATCATTCTTTAGGCGTGAAAGAGTCAAATTGAAAAATGACTCGTGAATGATTTACTTCCATTGTTTTTTGATGACAGATTATCAAACCTTTCACTCTTCCGTCAGAGGGCGTAATTTATATTATTTTTTGCCTCATTTTGAAACGTTGATCCACCATCGTGGAATAACTTAGCCATCACTTCTATCATACTTATTTTCGAACATGCTAACCCCCTATTGATTTTTCATAAGCTCACTTGATGATCGCTTTAACTTCAGGTTCTTCCGTTTCCTGCCCTCTGAAGCCCAGATCCGTTAATAAGGGCTTATATTTCCGTTTATGTCCTAGAAAATACATAATAGTACGACTTTTATGGAATAATAAGGCCACGGGGGAATACCGCAGCCGCTTGCCCTCCGCATCTATGTGTCCCCATTCTTCCTATATATTTCCTTCCCTATTTATTCACTGACAGCCTACCCATCGGTACCTCACTCGCGTAACGAGCAGGTTATTCTTCATGAACGTCAGGATTAGAAATATATAGCATAGGGTATGGGGTGAGGAAAGGAAAACTATAATGAGGCAAAAGTAACGTAGCAGGAGTACACGTAGTAGAATGATATATAAAGGAATTCATCTTGTACTGGATTGGATTTGATCACTATTCATTTTATTCCTATTTATGTTGATCAACTTGGAATAAATTCTTTTACACTAACGAAATGAATACTATCAAAGCATTCAGTGAAAAATCATTTCCTCCATTTTGACTTCCACTCCGCTGCGATTCTGAGATTAAGCCACCCGTAAATGAAATGAAAAGTTGAACTATCCCTTTCGCAGAGGCATCAATATTTACTCCTTGATATGAAGTCTTGTATCATTTGAGATCATGATATCCTTATAGAGAAATATCCTAGAATTAATTGCATGCTTTCTCTTTAGCTGACAGATATATATTAGCTTTGTATTATGTTATTTCAGCGAGTGTGGGCAAATAAATGTCGCAGCAAATAGATACACTACAAATCGTTCTTGAGGGTGCTGCTTTCCAAGGATTCTAATAGTAACCAACGGAAATTTATTTTTCAAATCTTAAAATATTCTGCAAATTTCTCCGAGGCCAAATAAAAGTATCTACAGCTCGTTTTACACCAAGCAACAAATAGGCATCCTACTGCTAGTTAGGTATTTCTTCTTTTTACAATCTTCCTTTAAATTATTATAATATATAAGTTAAAATTTATCTGTTGTTTTAATCCTTTCCTTACTACACATCTCGATAAAATTAGTTTTCCAAATAATTTATAGCCTGATTTTGACGCACGGAAATCACTTCCACTACAACATCAAGTCATTTCTCAGGGAATCCTGAATTTCTTCATTACTTTGGCCAAACATTATAATTTAATAAACAAACTCGAAGAAAAACAGAATTATCAATAGTATCAAACATATTAAGAGAAGCACATATCGTATGATAAATTTGTGAATTTATGGAAACATTAGTTCTTTTTGAATTAGAAAGTTATTCATACAGAATCCTCGTATTCAATATAGTTGAATATGATTCCCAAAATTAATCTTTAAAAAATTAAAATACTCTAAAAGAATGAATACTGCGATTATTTCAAGTGAGTTGCATAATATGGATTGCATCTTCTGCAATTGCACCTTCTCTGAATGTATCAAGCAATCGCAGCCAAGTTCTGATTTCTTTTCTTTCGAAGATTCCCAATCTCGTAATCTTTGCTTTTTATCGTAGCATTTCTTAACAATTCGTATCGCCTTGCACTGCAATTTCTCGAGTTTGCTGATACACGTTTCATCCGCTGGATCTCATATACTCGCCGCATATTCCAGATGGGGCCTGACCAAGGTGAAATAACATATAACATCACATATTAATCTTATCTTCGCATATACATAAAATGTGCTTCATAAATCCGAGTTTTCTAGTTGTTTAACCGCAGATTGGTTGCTTTACCGCAGATGTATGCTCCAGTTTGTCATTTATAAGAGTAATTCCGAGATATTCAACTGATTCGGCTACCTTTATATTTATTCCACTGATTTCTTAAGGGTATTTCTGACGCAATAGATCCCTTTCGAAGAAATCAACTGCGGATTATACACTTACATTAAGGCCTATCTGCCATTTTTCGCACCACATTCGAACATGAGCTAAATCGTTTAATAGTGAAATAAAACATTCGTCGTTTGATATTTCTCTATATATTACAGAGTGAACCGCCAATACCCTCATATTGCAACCAATCTCGTCGCTCGGGTGATTGATATACATCAGAAAGAGAAGAGGTCCAGTTACGCCACCTTGAGGTATGCCAGAGTTAACTTTGACTTTATCCGAACTATCGCCACCAAGTACTACTTGTGATCCCTCTCTTAGAGGAAATCCTTGACCCAGCCAATTACTTCCTAATTAATACTTGCTCATTAAAATTTGTGGTGAGGGACTCTGTAGAATGCCTTCCTGAAATCAAGAAGAATAGCGTCCACTTGATTTTTACACTCAGCAGACTTATGAATGAATAGCGCAAGTTGAGTTTCGTATGGTATAGCCGCTCGAAAACCGAGTTGGTTTTTACTGAGGGAACGACTGCTATCTAAGGACTTCATAGGTGAGCTAACAACGATACGCTTCATTGACTACGCAAAGTTAATGAGATGGGTCTATAATTTCCTGGGTCCTCCTTAAAACCGTTTTATAAACTGGTGTCACATTTGCTAACTTCCAATCTATTGGGGCACTGCCTTCGTTCATAGACTTAGTATTTTCTGTACCCTTTAAGCATCGATGTCCTACAAAGTAGAGACGATAGCTATAAATTCTTCATTTTAATACTACTCAATCTGAAGTTTCAAATATGTATCATTTAGATGAATACAAATGACGAATTTCACTTCTTACCATATTTTTTTATTTTTGCAACCACTAAAATACCCATTTGCATTTTTTTCAGATACAAAAGTTAGAGTTATCGTTAAGATCATTATGGAAAAAGAAAACCTTTTCAAACATTAATCCTTGTTTAGTATATCTTAAGAAGAAATATCGGAAACCTATTCCTCATGCTATCCTTCAGATGACTCGAGGAAACGCTTCTTCCGCAACGTATTGATGTTCCTGCGAGGAAACTTAGCAAATTTCCATCGAGGAACGTTGGGAAAGCGAGGATAATAAATGGATTGAGAGGGATAGTTTCGGCGGATAGTGAGGGTAGATTATGGGAAAAGGATAGAAGTTGAAAAGGGAAGATGAGGTAACATTTTCGGATTTATCAAGAGATTCTTTCGAATGTTTCTGGAAAAAGTAGTTTGGCATAAGCCGCGCGAACACAATTCAATATGGAGGACGTCTTGAGGGAAATGACAGAAGGCGTGGTTGAGAATCTCTTCACTTCTGCTGCCGCTGAGAAATGAAGATGGAAACGGGTGCAAGATGAAAGAAAAGAACGCCAGTCTCCGATGGGACTTTGAGGAAGAGGATACTGATAGAGACAGAGAGGTGCTGAGAGTGGTGCTTTTAGGATAAAGGGGTGTCGGTTCGAGGGGTTTATCGGAGATAAGACGAATAAAGGACGGAAGGACGGAATTTTGGACGATATCTTCGAAAGCGAAGAAGAATATTAAACTGAGCCACATTTGTAGGTCGAAACTGCAGAAATATCCACTTTCTACAAAAAACATTTTTTTCATTTAACACAATTAACACTCAAGAATAATTTAATTTAGGCAAGCCTAAATCGAAACTGCAGAAATTTCCACTTTCTACAAACGTCACTCGTAAAAATATCTCCTAGTTTTTGCATTATTTACCTATTTAAGTTGCGGTTTCATTTCGCAATGTATAATCTCAGTCAAATATGAGATGTTTTCCAACATCAGCCGGTCAACAGTCAACACCGGCCGGTCACAGAGAAGGCCACTTCTGTATTTCGATTACGCTCTAATCTTTCGAGATCTATCTAATTAGAAGTTATTCGGCATCGTGATAAAATAATTTCAATTCTTTATAAACTAAACATACATATTATAATAAGTGTTAGGATCTTTTGTTGTTGACGTTAACGTTTCGTCATCAACATGCGTAGAACAGCAAAGACTGCAAAGAAGACAACGAATGCGTAACATCTTAAAACTTCGATCTATTCTTTATTTTTTCGTGATTAGAATGAAAAAGAAAAAGTAAAACTCTTAACGTACTTATTTAAAGATAAAAGTATTTTATGTTCCTTTTCTTATATTGGGGCTTAATAAAATTCGTCTATAATTTTACAAAAGAAGGCTCTCATTGCAAGATCAGGTATGATTCGGAATTTTCCATTTAAAATATCATATTTAACGATGGACGCAGTATGGATGAGATATCTGTGAAGTACTTAGCGCAAAGGCCGGCTGGAACCTCATCCGCTCTATCTTTAGCTATCAAGACCTAGGAGAGGAGAAAGAGGCTTACAGGGCAAGATTAGGAGTGAGATAGTTGTCCCTTGCTTTCCTCACCGAGTCAGAATGGTAAAAGTGAAAAAAAAGTCCACGTAAAAGAAAAAAAAGACTGAATGAGTAGCTCTCTACGTAGTATTTCACAAGCAAAGATCTTAATCAAAAAGCATTATTCAGCATCACTCGTATCGCAGTAGCTTTCATATAACCACATATGAGAATAAGACTGGGACTCTTCTCATAAAATACATTTTTCTTTATCCTATACCTGGAGAAATATGGAAATTATCCCATTCATCAAGATATAGTAGAGGGAACATATCAAGGATATGTTCCCTCTACTATAAGAAACATATCTATCAAGGAACATAACCCTCTACCAAGTAACATATCTATCAAGGATATAAAATTATAACTACATTTCTTACAATTCTCGAGCGAATGCCTTTAATAAAAAATTTTTCGCATTATATGTTCATTCAGTGTTAGCTGGATGGGACCTACAATAACTCTGCGTTATACAATTTCCGGTAATCTTCATTGCTCGATAAGACAGTTTCCGTGACACGAACTCAATGAGAAGTGTTTCCACTGAAGTGAGTGAGTGACTCACTCACTTCAGTCACCGTGAAGAATTCTCGAAATATATACAATAAACGTAATCTACCTATGACATTTATACCACCGCAGTTATAACAAATGAATAACGCACCGCTTCGCAAAATTCCCTCACAATATCCCAACGCTAGATTCCTTTGAGGGAAGGAAGAAACATCTCGAGCTAAGATTAATGACGAAGGTGGAAGTAGCGTTACTTAGAAAGAACCTGTCTCCCATTATCACCAACCTCACCCGTAACTAAATAACACTCTCCGAAAGCTCGAAGCAAGCGAATTAAGTTACGAAATGGAGGACAACAGACAAGCTCGTGGGATAGAGGGAGAGAAACGGAATGAGTTCAACTGTGTCTGGAACTATGAGAGGGATAAAAAAGGACAGAGGAAGGGAGCAAGATGGAGATTTCCCGAAGAGAGAAGCGACAGAAGAGGGAAAGTTAATATGGAATTTGTCGCCGCAAGCACGGCGGCTTATCCCGCTAGGATGATATATAAAAAAAAGAAACGCCTTACGGGATGCGGTTAGGGTGAGAAAACCTGTCCTTTCCCTGTGAAGAGAGTGGCGGGGGTTTGAGGGAATAAAGGGATGAAATAAAGATGCGGGATGGGAGAGGGTGGGCTGGAGGAGGGAGGGAAGTTTTTCGAGAGTTAAGGAGGAGCGCGGAAGGAGACCCTCAACCGTCAAGACAGCAGGAGACCACTTTTTCATGCTTTTGGACGACGCAAGTCGCACGCTGTTTTGATGGAAAGTTTTTGATTGGTGATATACATTCCTAGGGAAAATAGTATTGTGAGCTACGTTCTCAGCATTCGGAGAAAAAGCTTGGTAAGAGTATAGGAACAGCGAATTTTAATCAGAGATTTGATCTATTACATTTTACCTTAATCCAGATAAGAGTTTCATAAAAAACGATAAACCTAATTGAAGAGGATACATTGCATGGTTGCCATCATAAGGCTACTTGAACATCCGTCGAGTCTTCTACTTATAAAAAGTGATTTTGTGGTAAGAATACAATTCAAAGTTTTCTATTTCATCACGGATTTTCTGTAGACCTCATACTATACTGTGAAGCTCAAGATAAACATAATTTGAACGCATACACAAAAAAGCCCAAATATATTGTAAGCATAAATCCTACCTTATCTCTGATACAAAAACTAGAGAATAAATTAAGGACTATATCATAGCTTTATTGCGAGAGATGTTTGGGAGAATTTCTCAAAACAAATTTCTACCACAGCATTTGGACAAATGATGAATTGATGCACAATTTAGAGTAGTATGCTATTTTCATAAAGTTCGGCTACTAAAAATTTCACGAGGAACTTAAACTAAACACTAATTGCTAAGTACATCTACGATTACTTTACACACGAGAGATTTTTTACAGAAAATTGCATGTTAATTGGCACGAATTAAGGCTCTTAAAACCCCTGTTACTTAAAATTAATCTATATGACTGCTGTCTGAAATCGCCCATCTCTTGGTAAATTTCTAGCTTTTTAGATCAGGATCGTTCTACTACGTTTAATACATGGTAATACTAAAGAAATCCAATAAAATAGTAAAATAAGTTTTTAAAACTCCTCCCAAATCCAAACAAACGAATATAGGGATCGCCGCATCGTCATCACGTACAATTTGATAATTGGTAATTTATTTGAGTAATTTTTTACATCTATGACTCAGAAGTTAGGTGTAAGAGAGGCCCATTGGGCCTAACCTCGCCGTAAGAGGGAAATAAATAAATAAATAAATAAGGTCAAAATGAACTCCTCATTTGACAAAAATTGTTAGGATAAACGTAGTAAAACTCAATGAATTCACTTCGTTCGATTCCGTCAAGAAGTCACACCTGAAACTTTGGAGGGTAATATTAACAAAAAAATTATCGTCCAATATTGTGATTAGAAAGTAAATATGAAGAAATAAGGGGAAGCTATTCCGGAATATAACCAGTAAAGTGGCACTGGATTGGATGTGGGTGGCATAAGGGGAAGAAAAGAGAAATAAGCGAAGGAGAGAATGAAGATTGAAGATACTGTGGGAAGAAGACGGTCCTCAGGGAGGGAAAAAGGTGCCGTGTAGAAGAGCGGGGAATGGGAAATTCAGAGGGATGAAATTGCGTTTGGAGGATAGTAATGAAGAGGGGAATGAGGGAAAGCCTGGGGAGGATACAAAAAGTAGACTAATGAAATGGAAGGATGCGGCATTAGTGAAGGTGAAGGGGGATAAAAGTTATCGATGGAACTGCGAGAGTGGAAACAAAGATTTGCTGTCAATCTTATTCCGACACTCCACTCCAATAAATCTCCGAAATCTGCGAGGGGCTCAAATATTTATGCAGCGTCATTCTGGGGAGAGTAATATGACCTGGGATTTCCGCATTGACTAACGCGCGGGACTTAGAGAACTCTTCCGATTTCATTAATGATAAAACGCACTTGGATGCGAAAGAGAAAAAAATGATTCCGTGTACTGATAACTTTACCTAGCATTACTAAGTCTACATTCTATTCCGTACCTCTTTCCTAGTTTTAATACAAATTACTAAGCTGCTAAGGTAACAAAAGTGAAATGAATTTTGTGGACAGAAATCAGGACTCGGGATTTGGGAGATAATTTTCGTACATATTTAATCACTCTAAAATAACAGTTTCTATTAATAATTATAATTAATATTTTTTATATATGCATGTAAATTTTCATGCCTTTTATTTTTCGTTGGAGTTTTTCAATTATATGTATTAATATGTTTAAATTTCACGAAACGGGCTAAAATACTCTGGTATCAGATGTTTATAATGTCAATTTACTTATGTTGCTATGTAGCAAGAAAATTACATATGATCAATTTTTCATTCCACTGCATTTTAGTTAGACATCAGTAATTTAAAAGATTTGTTTCTGAATTTTGGGAGTCGTGAAATATTAACAGTGTATTGTTCAAGCGTTGATTATATTCTTATAATCTGAAAAATGTTACAGCAACAGAAGCATTTTAGTACATACATGATACTGAAAATTATATTAATGTTGAATTTCTGAATAGTTTTTTAAAACAAGTTTGGAGCTCATTCTTTTTTTCAAATCATCGTCGACCAAAAATGTTAATCAAAGAAACATTCCTCAGATACCGAGTTATTCAAAAAAGAGAAAATAGAAACTAAATATACGCACAAAAAATACGATTTATGTTTACCGTGAAGTTACCAGTTTTATCAGGCACTGCATAGTTTTCGATGCAAAGTCCGAATAAACAGAAATATTTATACGCCCTTTTAGGCTAAATTTATAACCATCCGATAAATCGATTCTAAGTTCTAATCCATATAAATGAGTATTTTATGCTCCCCGGAGAAGAATAAAGAATTCGGGAGAGGCTCTATAAAGACCCTCGAGGTTTGAATAAAAATGCCAAGTAATTTGGATTCCTGAGAAATTCTGGTAGTGAAAGGAAATGTCAACATTGCGATGAAAAAGTCACTATTTTGACAGGAAGAGAGAGAGGGGAAATAAATGCAGGCCAAAATATCACACGTCCGAATTTCCGCGGAGGGAAATTATTTCTTCCCAATACATCCACGAACGCAAAATAAATAATAACGCTAACGAAATAGCACCCGCGGAGAGATAGGTGTGTGGGCAAAAGGGGAGAGAGTGGAAACCCGTGTGGGGGAAATGGATTCATAAAATTATTGAATATGCTCAGGTCGCTATAAAGATGCCTGGAGGCCATGTTTCAGAACGACTGGCGTGGTATTTCATCCCTTCTTCCTCCTGCCTTCACCCCGTGAAATATGTACAGGGTTTGGGAGTATTGCTTTTGCAGAGGAAAGAGAGGGGGAGGGGCAAAGGAAGTGAAGGTGAATTCCCCAAAGATACGGAGGTAAAAGCGGGAGAAGCAGCAGGCAGGAAATCGACGAGGGAATAAGATGGGAAGGAAAAGAAAGTATGGGATGGAAGTTCGAATGGAAACATATATGTATTAAACATTTCTCTGTATTCACGCACACTTTCACTAACAAGAACGAGGAAAAACTAGATTACTGACAGTTCTACAAAATTGGGATGTTTTCGTTTATTGCTACATTTATAAAGGATTAAAGTTTCTCAAAGTTTAAACTGAGCGAAATTCCATATTTACATCAAAATCTACGTGTAACCAGCAAGCCGCCTTTCGACGTGTGGCATGGGGTGCATGTTCCATTATTCTACTGCCCTAGTATAGCATTATATAATATTAGGACTTTTAGATTTGTATTAATTCACCATATATGTTAGTTGTAAGTTGAATTTATTTGAGTAATTTTTTATATCTATGACTCAGATGTTAGGTGTAAGAGAGGCCCATTGGGCCTAACCTCGCCGTAAGGGTGAAATAAATAAATAAATAATAGATTACATTCGTGTATTATTTGCGAAAAGAACGACTTGTAACTTGTAACGACTTGTTCTAGCATCTATTTCTGCGCTTTTTCTCTCAGTATCAGCACGGCCTATGTAGTTCAAAATTTATAACTGATAATATAATATATATATAATAAGGTAAAATTCCATATTTGTCTCAGTTCTTGAAAAAAATACGAAGTGCAAATACAAGCGCAATCTTCAAATCATAATATATCACTCATTACGTTAAACTTGTCTTATTCACTATCCACAAATTCCTAGGAAAATTAATGAAACATTATTCGATTGAAATATTTCGAATCATTTCCTGAAATTGGGTATGAGTAAACTTATAACATATTAAGTGTATGTTAAAAATTAACTTTAAACTACAAAATAGCGATCGATCACTGCACTAAATCTCCAATCCTCGATCCCTTCATAGTTTACAATGAATATGCTTAAGACTTAGAAAATGATAGTGTATATTTAATTGATAATTTAATTCTCCTTTTATTAACTTTAACTTGTGAAACTGACGACTTTCCCTTGAATAAGGTACATTGGAGGTATATTTTAATTCGTCCATTTTAAAGTCTTAATTATCTCAATAGGCATTAATGATCACCGTACCATTGATCACTAAGTTGATTATGCAAAAGAGTATCAAAATGCATTCGGTTATCACACGTATTTTCTGTAGAGTTTCTGACATGATTTAGCCGTATATGCGATAATGCTTTAATCGTAGAAAAACTCTTGAATTTTTGTTAGCAACGATCAATTCAAGTTGTGATATACTTTCGTTTTCAAATTTTTCAAGTTGTCTTCATCTATTCTGAT
The DNA here is from genome assembly GCA_000376725.2 of Ladona fulva. Lineage (NCBI taxonomy): Eukaryota > Metazoa > Arthropoda > Insecta > Odonata > Libellulidae > Ladona > Ladona fulva. The sequence continues at coordinate 1,851,902 of KZ308128.1, forward strand.
GACAAATGAACACCCGCTAAATAATGTACGTATTTTTGGAAATATTGCGAGAAATTTGATATCCTGGAAGGCGATATGAAGCCTGAATGTGACTACCTTGTGAGCCTGGGTGAAAGAAATTGAAAGATAATTCCATCAAGAATTACTCGCGATGCTTTAAAATAAAAACTGCGTTCCCGTGTTATGTTTCCAATTTGAATCATTAGATGACAAACAAAATATTCAACAAACCCACGCACACCGAAACAGTCGAACCACTTCCTTCTTTCCCGGCTGAAAATTAAAACTTTAAGCCCCTTCATCAAGAAAGTATATACCAAACACTAAATTCATTCCGAAGTCCCCAGTCATTTTCGTGGTTAAGTGAAAAACGGATGGAGGCGAAGTCTTTCGATGGCAATGGCTGGAAGGGATTGTGCGAGAAATGTCTGGAGGGAAAGAATGAGATGGAGAGACATCCTTTCGGACGAGCAGGGCTTCTCCTTCCCGAAAATAAGAAGGGAGAGGGAGAAAGATAACTTTCTCGAGTCCTCATCCATTTTCATCTCGGGAAAAGCCAAGTTCGTTTTGATGCCTCTACATCACCCACCCCCGATGCCCTCCTCGGTCGCGAAATCCCCTACCTTATAACCTCACCCTTCTTGAGATACCTTTTCCTTCAATCCTTTTTTCCATATCTCCTTCCCTGTAAAACCTCGCACTATGTCCCCTTTTTCTTCATTCGCTGTACGCCCCCTTAACGCTGCCAAAGACGTCACGTGAGCCGATCGCTAATCAACCTTATTAACCAGTTGGAACCTTTTGTTTCCCGCCATTCCGTCCCCACTTTTGGAATAAAAAAATAGGCCATAAATTTTCTTTTCTTCTTTCTTTGGGGTTGCTCTATTGAATAACGAAAGGGAAAATGTCTTTTTCCACTCGATTGAGTAGGACAGCTAGTAGACGAATGAGATCAAGATGGATCGATCTTCCGAGGAAACTCAAAGGGACTTTGTCGCTAAATAGATCTGAGAAAGTAAAAATGTGAGTTTTTCTCTCTCTACTTTTTTCTTGCTTGAGAGCGATGGAAAATGAACGTTGACTGAATTCTGTGTTTTGTGCCTTGGCGATTTTTTCCCGCTCTCTTTCCCTTTAATTTGCTGAAAGGTTTCGTTGAGGTGATTCGATAAAGAATTTCGCGGAATGACTTTTGGGAATGACACACAACATATTTTTATTTTAATTTTCGTTCCCTCAAACTTCTTTTGATTTGATAAATGATCAATTTTGTATGGCTTCGGAACAGAATTTTGAGTAATGGCAGACACATTTTTTCTTGGGAAATCAAAAAACTTATTTTCATTATATAGGAGCACACCTCCAACCAATACTCTTTCTTATTTTTAATACAATACAATAAAACCTTTAGAAAATGAAATTTTAGGGATTCTTAAACCGCTGTATTTCATGGAAACTTGGTAGTCAAGACTAATGACTTCAGAATAATATATGGGTGCAAAAATCTGTGGCTTTCCTAATTCATCTCTTCATGTGCAAGTCTGAGTCATAGTTAACATGTACTATTTATACTTAAAGAAAATTCAGAATCATAAATTGTGTAATGCTTTTTTTGTGAAATACGCTACTTATAATGTGTGAAATTTGTTAATTTAGTATTTATAACGTAAAATATGTGTTAACGCTGAGTCTGACTAGAGAGGTAACGTTGGGTTAAAATCTATTGTTCTTGTATTCTTATCCCAACATCCTAGAAAAAAAATTGCTCTTGCGAAGGACACATGCTGTATTTGAAGGGCAAAACATCTATAAGGGAGAGTTCCTATATCATGTAATGTACCCAAGAGTACTTAAATTGAGACCTATGAGGAATATTCCTCTAATTTTAATTTTCAACTTCCCCAATCCGAAGAGGGAATAGTTTAGGTATTTTCTCAGCAACTACTAAAGTATGGAACATCTATTTCTGCAGAAATCTATACGAAACCGATAGTAATTTAATGATAAAATTCACTGCAATAGTAATGGTCGAAACAGAAAAAAAGAGTAGGGTGTCGTTCAAAGGAAAATCGAAATATTCTGGGATATTTCTTGTGTGGAAAAGAAAATATAATTATGAACAGAAAATAATTCAGAAAATATAAAGCAAGGAAAGGCAATAGTGAATCGGGAAAGGATAGAAATCTTGGCTTTCTGAAGAGGATCCTGTATGAAAACGTTCGGCTCCACGACAGAATCTTGTGGTACGCCTTCACCAAAATACCAGAAAAGAACCGTATTTAAACCATGGGCGGAGATAATGGCACCAAGTAGAGAAAATGTTAAAGGGAACAGTGTGGAGATGTTAAGCATGGAGTCTCAAGAAGATGGGAATAAAGAATACAGGAGAAAGGGAAGGCCACCGAAAGAAGTGGTTGGCGGCTAGGGTGGCGTTGGCGGCTACGGAGAACGAAAAGTTCATATAATCCTTCAGCTGGGCGTATTAATTAAATTTCCTTCTGGTCCTCAAAGAAATTCAATTAAGAAGTTAAAGCTGAAGGGAAGAAATAAGCGGGAGAAGGCGGAGGCTAAGTTTACGGATGACTCCCTCCTGATCCCTCCCTCACCCTATCGTCAATTTAGACTCCTTTCTCCCTCTTTCTCCTTTTCAAACTCTTCCCCTTTCTCAAATCTCCCCCTCTACTTTACAGTTTACCTTTCCGCTCTCACCAATTTCCAAAACCACACCTTCCTTACTCCCTCGGAAATTTTCTTCCCTCCCCTTGCCTCAGTTTCCCTACAAGAACATCCCATCTCAGAATTCCTTCTCTCACCTCCGACCGACATTTCCGCTGTTCTTTTGTTTCTAAGGTAGACAAACACTTCTCCCCCATTCTCTTCTTTCTGGCTTATCAGATAAACATAGCTCAACGTCCTTGTCCTCCCAGCGACAACTCTCACGGGGATTCCTTCGACCTTTCGATTCATACGTATAATTCGTGGGAGGGACTTCGCTTCGGAGCTTTATCACTTTCGTCATCATTACAATGCGATGTCTACTCTAGCCTCTCTTCCTCAGTCTGTCTCATCCACTCTGATTATCGAGAGATCCCTTTTCGCCCACCCATCTCTTCCATAAACCACTCAGACACACCGAGACTGAGCTCACGTATCAGTCTCGCTCGCTACGAAACTCTTCTCCTCTTGAAATCCTCTCTTACCCATCTAACCTGTATATCCAGGAGTCTTGGTTTCTCCAGTGAGGAATACATCATTTCTTTCTCCGCGCGCATAAATTTTGTTTTTTCCCTCTTTTCTGTTGCCTCTCCCATTAAACTTTTCACTTCCATTACATCGTCCACTATTTCTTTCCCGTTTTAGCTCTCCCCCTTCCTTGCGCCAGTTTTTTTGCATCGTAATACAGTTGGGATCTGTATACTACCGTTGAAGGAACGTCTTTCTTGCTGAGAAGTTTTTCTTATTTTATCCTCAAGATTTTTTCCTTGGGTACATTTTTCTCGACCCTTTTTGCAACAGGGAACTGAATTTTCCATATTTCCGCCGAGGGAAAATTTATCTACCCGAAATTATGGGTATTTTACATCGATCTTTACACTTCGCTGATTTATTCTGAATGAAACTGAAACTGAGCCATGATTAACCCGAGTGGCCACATTTTTCTCTTGAAGTTTACCCTTAACTTTCTCTCTGTAAATACTAAATTATAAGGAATACTAAAATATTTCGTTTAATGCTTGAGCGGTAGTATATTTTAATTTAAGTTATTATTATTAGGTTTAAAATTCAATTGTGTATACAATACACATTAACCCTAATAACGCTATATTTGTTTTATCTCGATTTTTTTCTCGTTACCAAAGATACCTAGGTACATCTTGTTAATGCTACCTTCTTCAATAAATTTTGGATACATTAAACCTCAGTACTAAATAAAATAATCACATTGCTAAACACATTACTCAAATACATTGCCATAGCCTAACTCCTGACAAAAGCTGATTATCATGAAGTTAATATACATAAAATAATTTGCCTTTTTATTTTACTACAAATGATGCGGCTGAAAGTTAATGTAAACTAGAGCAAAATATCAGAGAATCATACAAGTGCTGCCATCTTGTAGTCTTTTTCTAACTGAAATAACTGTGTCTGAAAAATCTTTAAAATATGTATTCTTATTTTTGTTATTTTACTCTTACTGGGGGTGGTTAAGCTAAGATAACGTCCCTTTCACCTCATCTCTGGAGATATAACAGTTTTACATTGTTAAATCAAAAATTTTACTATGTTAATTCACTGTTTAATCTAGAAAATTATACTAATACAGACAAAAAAAATAAAATTATTTCAAACGTTTTATTGATTTATTCCTGAAAAGTATGAATATCTATAATTCCACCAAAAACACCTCAGCACTTTCAAAAAACACCTCACCGCCAATATTTATCCTATTTGGTCATTAAAAGAGTATATACTCTAGAATTTTAATTTTGGATTAATATAGGAATATTTTTTAGAATAAAAACCTATTTGGTTTATAAATCTGTCAGTTGCCATTTTAGAAGAAGTCCCTGATCTAGCAGCAAAGAACGATGAAAAATATGAAATCTCTTAGTGTACAGTACCTCCCGTTCTTGATATGCGTCATTGGTTTGATATCTCTACAAGTCTGAATATTATAACACGAAATTGTTCTTATAATCCATATTAATATTTCTCTCGCTGACGTTACGCTGAAAACAACTTGTCGAAGTTTATTTGAAAATAAAGACGCTCTGATTTCATACATCCACAATCATTTTTCCTCTCAATCACCTTGAAAGTAAACACTCTCTTCTTCTCCTTGACATCTAACTAGTTATGAAATCCCTCGTTACATCCTTTCTCGAGAGCCCTTTGTGTGCACAGACTCACTTTCTCCTTGCTCTCTCCTCCGTACACACCTGCGGTCTCATTATTCAATTGTTCCACCATATATTTTTCTTACCTGCGAAACCAAAATCGCTCCAATCTTCCCTTCCCTTTCGACGCCTCCTCTCAAAGTCCTTTACCCTCAAATTTCTCGCCCACATATTTCAAACAAGAATTAAAACCTTACGGACTCCAAAAAACGGATACGACGACTTCGTACTCCGTTGTTACTCACTTCCTCTTTCTTTCTCGCGGCAACGCATGAATTTTGAATGGGAACCGCCAGCTTTTGTTTCTTCTCTCCTCGTTTTTGATCCCTGAAAAAATATAGAGGAGCCTTGTCCTCCACGTGCTCCTTTCTCATCCTATAGGGAAAGCGAGTTTTTTCTCTCCCTCTCTCGACTCGTCCTGAAGACGAAGGCGGAATGATTTATCATCCTTCTGAATGGAAAAATAACGTCATTAGCGGTGGCAAAAGAGGGAGTTTAAGGGGGCGATTGTTATGGAAATTTATACTGCGCGGAGGCCTTTATGCTCAGAGGTTGGTGTGGATTAATTTGTTGGCTGGAATTGAGAAGATTTGATCGTACGGTTCGAGGAAATGGAGATGATTATGAGAGCCGACAGTTTTCGTGGGAAAAGGAGTACCTATGCATACATAAAGCGGTGCAGGTGTGACGTAAAAGATTGAAGTAGTGTCTGGAATCACCTAATATTAGATATACGTAGGTAGCTAGTAATGTATAAAAATACTTGGGGTTTCGACTTCTCTGGTGATCGAGAGTTCCACGAGAATTACTACTTGAACTTCAACAACTTCTTATAGAACTTACACATCATGTACTGTTTAAATGATAAAAGGAACCATATAAACTACATATTTTTGAACACCGATTACTTATGTTAATAAAATAATATTTTTAAAATACTAAGCTTTTTATCTTCTTGAGTTTGGAAAAGAGAAGGGTAGGAAGAATGTCTATTGAAACATGCTTATCGCTGCTAAAGCTAATTTTCGCCACCCAGCGAGGGAAGAAGTTATTCTGCAGAGTATGTGTAAGTTGCCTTTCGATACTCGATACTTGGTTAAATACTTCGAGTAGTTGGAAAATTATATAATGTCGATTACCTGAGGATTCGGCACTCGAACTTGGATTCTTTATTAGATACGTCTTTAGTTGAGGTGCAACATAGAAAGATATTCATTCTATTCGTGGGAACAGCGGGGTATATAAATTCTATAGTACAGAAAGCTAATGTTGGACGACAAATTAAATATAACAATAATGGAAACCTGAAAAGCTATCGAAATTCGATGAGTTTCCACATGAAAAATCTATTTCAACGTAAACAGCTTTTAAAGTAAATATGATACCTTTTTGCAGGGAAAATAAAATCCACTATTATCAAAAATATCTATAAACAAAAGTACTCTAGTACTGATTGGAAAAATTGAAAGCTTAACCTTTTAGACAGAATTCCTATTTTTAATGTAAAAAGTAAATCATCATTGCCATACTACTCGGAATTAAAGAAAATCATAATATATTCGCAGAATTTGAAGATACAAAAAAGAATTAGGTACTTCTTTAAGAATAGTCCCTTTTGGAATATGGTGAAGAGAAAATCCTACATACATTATTAACTACTAGACATTTCTTGAATTTAATTTTAAAAAAGCTTCAATGATATGCTGAATTTTAAGTTAGAATAGCTAAGAAACATTGCTATGGTTAAAAGACGTCAACTTGATGTTACAAACAATTCACTTGAGGGTGTCTTGTAAAACATTATAAACTAAAACCATATCCACGTTCCTGAAGGTATTAAATCGGTCCAACAGCCTTTTTAAGTTTAGATGTGTTAATTTTTATCTGAGACAAAACAAACAAAAATTGTGTATTGAAAGAGTTAAAATTTCCAAAATAACATACAGCCACGCATTAAAGTTAATAATACTTAGACTAAAACGTATTTTATATTGCTTAGCTCGTTTATCTTCTTGCATGAGTAATTCTAGGAACATCTTCACATATAAGTTACATGATATGAATTTGCTTATCTGACGTTATCTATGTAAAAATAGTCATGCCTGAATTTAAGATATAAGAGTAGTCAAATTTAACTTGCTGGCTCGCGTATTCAATATACCTTCTAATAAACTTATCCAGCCGACACGCATGGACAACTCTGTTCCTGATGGAGATGGGTTAAATGATATTTGTGATTTACAAAAATGCAATTTATATATGCGTACTAGAAAAGTAACTGTCATCAAATCGCACTTCATTACGCAGGATGTGAATGTATGAAAAAAAGGAGATCAGAACTTGGTTGAATTTCCTCAATAAATTCAGAGAACACGCAGTCGGAAGACATGTTATGTCGGAAGACTGCACTTCCCCCCCTACTACGAAGGCCGATCAGATAATATTAGAAGAATCATAAAAATAGATCCTGAAATTATTTTCTTCGAAATTATGTTTTTCCGGAAATAATCTAGGATAGAAACCGACTGAATGAACCAGGGGCGCATACAGAATTTTCACTTAGGGGGGCTGAACTTAAAGATTGTAACCATTAATCTCTTGAACTCCCTCCAATTTACAATATACTGATAAATAATTGAAACTCATTATAAGATAGTACTACGCTTGAAGAAAATAGACCTCTTTTATTTTATTTTCCCCCTACCACAACCAAAAGGCGACCAGCAGAGCATATTCATAAGTAGCTGTAGATATCTGGAAACATTGATGTATGATCGAGGCCTCATCCACAGTCGCCAGAAACAATTGTTTCCAGAGAAAAATAAATCCCGATTAGGCATAAAATCGGCATATAAATCATTAGCACAAGTATTAGAGTGTATGGAAACAAATCGTGCTGTTTTGTACTAATACCGAAGTCCGTTACACACAATTTTCCGTCTGAAGCGTCCTCATACCGAGACCCAGAGAACGTTCCTCTCTCTTCCTTGGCTCCAATCGGCCTAATCCCCACTTCCATCACTACTCTTTTTCCTCACTCTCCCTTTCTAATCCAACCAATCTTCATCTCCACACCCTCCGCAGAATCCACTCTTTTCATCTCCTCAAACCTCGTCCTCTCCTTCCATCCCGCACTCCATCAGTCACCGTCCCCGCAAACAGCTCTTCACTCATTTGAGGCCCTCTTTCATTTTTCCCTCCTTCCGAACAGCTTATGTTCTCTCCATCCACCAATTTCATCTCTCTCGCCATCTTCCTTTGATCCTCCCTTGCACTTTTCCGCTCTTTAAATTTTCCCCAGATTCCTCCTCATCTCATTCTTCCTCGCTAATTGGTCTCTTCTTTCACTTTGGTCACACGCTCGATTCTTTGAAGCTTTTGTGTTCACGCGTTAAGGGTCCGCGAGGCTTTCTTTCTTTAAACTCCTCTTCAAGTCTGATTTCCTCCCGCTCTCTACTCGTCTGTCACTTCGCATTTGTGTGCTTTGATTTTTTTACGGAGGATTTCACTTTCGCCCGTCCCTTGTTTGCGGATTTTGAGTTCTTTCATGTCTCTCTCTCTCACCCGAAACTTCGCTTTTCCTCTTCCGTTCCAACTCCTTCTCCGTTAATCCTTTATCCTTCCATCCGCTGATTGATCGACTCGCATTTACATTGCGGCGTTCCCACGACTCATCTCGTCTCTTTCATTACCTAATCGTTAATTCATCGGCCATTAACTGATAGCGAATAAAATTACGGTGTTAAAAATCAAGAGAGTCAAAGTTTTTCCGAGTAAACTTATCCCAGCGTCCCTAGTAAATATTTTTGACTAAACAATCACTCCCTAAGTTTATAAATCTTTAAATAAATTAAGTTGGTGATTTCTTCGCAGAGTAGACAATTGAACAAATGCTATTCGATGATGAGCTTGAGATCTCCGACACACTATTGAAAGTATTCTTCTTTTGACTGGTACACTTAATAATTCTTAGTCAAGCATTCGAAATCCATAATTGTATCCACTAATAAAGCACATAAGCTGGAAAAAAACCTACTACTTAAAATATTTAATATGACCATGAAATTCATTACTGCGTCAAAAAATATAGGGTCCTTCGGATGCGGGTAACGCGTTCTACGGCGGTTCTGGCTTCGATTTCCGGTGATGGATCGCTTGCTAAATGATTTTAGTTATCGAAGCACTTTTGACAGTACTACTACTACTACAAATAATAAAGTAAACATAGTCAACTGAAATAGCTGTCGCTATGTGGAACTCCATAACGGTGAGGAGGAAAGAATAACTCCGTCTCAGTTCCACAAGAAGTATATTCTGAGACCGATTTCAACTATGGTAAAGTCTTCATCAGTTTCACTATACCATAGTTGAAACCAGCCGCAGAATAATCTTTTTGCGGAAATTAGACTCAAGTATTCTTTCCTCTTCACCGAATAAAGTAAATGATCAGTACAGAAATAAAGAGCACGCCTTGCTTTAATATACAGGCAATTATGCCGTATTTCCCAAGGAAAATTGGACATGAAAAAGGTGACAGAACCGGGACTTTTTTCGTGTCTGCTTTTCCTTTTGATATTTCCGATTTGTACGCTTTTGTGGTGCTTCGATTCTTTAGAATATCTTTGTACACGAATTTTCATTCTAAAAATGTCCTCTCGTTTTCTACGATTTTTAAACCAAGCAACACGGAAAAGTAGGCATAATAGTACAACGACAGTAAATACTAGCGATCGGAAATAGTTTATGTGAGGTTTTATTACCTATGGAAATCATTTCTGAATCTGGAAGACAGAGCTCCCACGTTTATTTCCCTCATTCTCGTTTTCTCAAGGGTTTATGCTCGCACGAATACATAAGGCTCTAAAATAAATGTCTTAATTCTTTGTTATTTAGATCGAAAATTTTACACGAGAGTATTTTCAATATGCCTTTTAAGCAAAACTTTTCCTTAGTATTTTTGAAGATTTCTGTATCCTCCGTCTATTTCTCCATAAGATATACGTGTATTCGTACATTATTTACCGTTTTACATCATCCCGTAACTCCATCCATTTCGCCGTTAACGACCAATGCATCCATAAACCTTAAAACATTCTCCAGCCCTTTTAAAAGGCACATTTTATGCCTTTTGCACCTTAATTTCCTTTCCCCTTCACTCCTTTCCTTTCTTTCCCTATTTTCTTATGGTTTTTGCTTAAGCCTTTCCTTTGTAAACATGGCTTAATTTATGTTATTTCCCCTATCCTTTTCCACACACTTCAGTCTTTCAACGCCTTTGGCCCTCACCGTCCAAATTAACAGTTCGCTTTATTTTCTCGTCATTTATCTCACATGGCTTAAAATCATCACTTTGCATCCTCCGCCTTTCTTCCGTGTCTTTCATCTCATTTCCTCTCTTTTCCCTTTTCTCCCGCTTTCCCATTTGATCCTGGCCTCGTTTACTCTAAATTCTCTTCGTTCGTTTTCTCTTCTCCTTTTCCCTCTAAATTTTATCCCTTTAGACATCATTTTATATTTATTTATATTCTATAATACTCTATTTCATCGCTACTACTATATCACTGATTATGTAATCTTCGAGCTTATATTACATCTCAAACAGCATTTGGTGGGAAATTGAAGAATTCATTACCTACTGTAAATTGTAATAGAATAGTGGTTTCTTTAGTCAGTAGATTGTCACATGTTCAAGCATTGGCGTAAAAAGGAAGGTTTGGGTGTTAAACCCACCTCCCAAGAGCTAAAATGGGTTTTTTAAATCTATGCTACAGGAGGGTATATAATTCATGGTGTAATTTGGATGAATTGGATATGTTTTTAACTTCAAGAATTATTTTCTATTATTGCTTTATTCTTCCGATAACATAGTTGAAATATCGGTCAATACCGATTAGTGTAATAAACGCCAAATGCAGGGATGCAGCTTAATAGTGGGAAAATGTTCGTCCAGAACGTGCTAAATTGATTTACATGAGTAAATACGCATAAATAGAAAATTAAGAGCGAAAATTGTTTTCTGGGTATTACTTTCGGTATAAACCGAAATTACTTGAGTTGTTTATGCTTTTAGAATATTTAGATATTGAAAAATCAGAAAAACATCACATTTAAACTAATTTTCACTGTTTCTAACCAACGATTACAGCTTACAATTTCTCTCGGACTTCGACTAATATACTCTTGGATATTTAACTCATAAACAGAGACAAATAATAAAACAACCTTAATGTGTATCTTAATATAGTCTTCGATCACAATTACGATGTAGTATAAAGTTCACAAATTTTCTAAGTCATTCCAGATTTTTTAATAGAAAGTTATCCTCGGAAGAAGATCGAAAAATACAGAAACTGTATGCTCAGCTATTGCTTGTGAATCAGTTCGTCTCTATAAAACATTTCCCATAAGCCACCAAAATTTCGTCTGCTCACCTTTATCCTTTCTTTTTGGTCCCCCCTTTACAATTTCTATTTCCTCCTTTCACTTTCAGAACTCCCTTTCGACTCCATCTCCGGACCTTTTCTTCCATATCTACAGCTTAATCTTTCACCATGGTTACCCCAAATACGAGTCCCCTGGAGTGTTGATTGTGGCAAAGAAAATCATGTCAAAAGAGAGATAGCTAGGGATGATTTTGAGATAAAAACCGAAGGTGGCTCAAATATAGAGAGGGCAGGTAGTAGTTCGTAATGAAGAAAAGACCTCGAATGGGAAATTAAAGCGGTATCGAGGAGATAAGGAACATGGCGGAATGAGAGATAGTGATTAAAATGGAAGGAAAAAGAGACAACGTATTTAAACGGTTAAAGACTACAGTGAGAGATTAAAAGCACGGATGGGAAAAGATAAAGGTATGAAAATTGCCGGATTCCTACTCATCTCTCTTTCGATGACGTAAGATAATTAGTAGAATTTCGAGGGCCGAGTTTAATGCCCTTAAAACATTCATTAGGGAAATTGATAATACCTGCTTGTTATTTTTAGTAGTAGTAAGGCCGTTTCGTAATGGAGCCTTATGAATAATTAAACGGTTGAAAATGAGCAAGAGTTTATGATTCGTAACGAAATGTTTCTCCATAAAGGGTCCCTATTAGCTGCGTTCTTTTAGTGCTTACCGATTGTAAACGTTTTAAATTTTCTTCTTTGTACCATCTTGCATTATACATTTAATCGCTTCAAGAGTTATTGTAGCTCTAAGAGCATTGAGAGCAACACTGCAGGAGTTTTCTTCAAATATATTGCCTTAAATGTTACCTCATGCAACATTTCAGGCAGTAATAATGTTATCTATCTATTATATCAACTTTCTCTTTGAACCACGTACTGTTGTGAATATTCTATTGAAATTATTCTCGCATAAGGATTAATGAAATAAGCATGATAGTTGATGATAGTCACAGAAGACCCCTTTCAGATTATTTTTTATTTTCTTCTTTGACAAAAGAAGGTCTTGCATTAAAAACAAACCCACAAAACTAATTACAACCGAATTTTAAAAGTTGTTAATTCTAGATTCTTTAAATATATCGTGGATGAACTCCACAAAGTTACAAATTTATCTTTAATAATAACAGTTTTACAGGTAGTTTTGATTAAGAAGTTTGAATCCAATAACTGTATCCATAAACTGTTCCGTATTTATTTATTGCTATAGTAATAAAAATGCATATGGTTGACAATAATTACTTCTTATCCTTGGCATTTACTTCTTATCCTTGGCATTTTATTACTTCTTATCCTTGGCATATAAGGGTTTTAGGTACTTGGCACGATATCGTGCCAAGTACCTAAAACCCTTCTCCTTGTTTGTTATCCTTAAAGGGGGTTTCTCCTTACACCACTTTGTATGGTCGGTGCCTCCGCGAGGCTGTGAACGATGCCGCTGAGTCGGACGAACTCACGGGCCCAATACCTACAGTCTCCCAAACGGCATACAAAGTGATGGAAGGAGAACCCCCCTTAAGGATAACAAACAAGGAAAAGAGTTTTATGCCCAATACATACAAAGTCTCCCAAACGGCATGGAGAAACGTTCTGGTGGAACAGCTCAATGTATAGAGCAACCGACCAGCAATTGGGAGACCCGGGTTCGAGTCCCGGTTCCGTCAGACTTCTTTCATGTGATTTTCTCCTTATTCACAATTGAAGAGAAATATTGGCGTATAGCTAGCGTAGAAAAAGATATTCCGGTGGCATCTAATCCTTGAGTTTGTCGAGAAAATTCACTTCATTATTTAAAGAACAAAGATAACTTTCGTATGCCGCGAAATTTGCCGATACCTATAGAGGGATAAAATTACTCTGACTAATCTACCAATTTACTACCGATTGCATCTCGTGATACTCGGAAATTGAAAGTATTACATAAAGAAAAATGTGTTCGAATAAAAATAAATATTTTGGATAGAGGTCTAATTGAAAGAGTGAGTCATTTTTTTTGAGTGAGCTTTTGTTTCTTACGATGTGTTTCCACGAGGGTTGAAGTCTATCATAAGTGATACATTAGTTGTCAAGTTGAGAAAACTAGCGATTTCCTTTCGTATCTCAGCCTTTCATACAGGCATGACATTTCTGGAAGAAAAATTGCTCTAGAGCAAGAGATAAAAACTGAAATAATCGTATTTCAAAGGCATATATAATGAACCGGAACAGCCAAGGGGAAATAAGTACCCTTAGAAGAGAGGATTTTTACTAGAGGCGTCATCTTCAGTCGATAAAAGAAAGTAAAGATGAAAGAAGCGGAAAGGCTAGGGAAAGACGTCACTGGCCAATCTCTGAAAATCAGGCTAAAATAGCAAATAGTGAGGTAGAAGAAGACTGAAATGGAGAAACGTTGAGTATATACGAGAGAATATACACCTTTAGGGGCAGAAATTAAAGAGAAAGGGTGAGACAGAGAGAGATTGAGGAAGTTGGCGTAATGAGAAAGGAGATGATGAGTGAGGAGGCGGGACTAATCGGGGAATTGGAATCTGCAGGGTGCGGATGAAAAGGAGAAACGAGATGCAGAACGGAGATGAAGAAGCGGCAAGAATCAGAAAGAAGAAACAGAGGAGAGAGAGAGAGGGAGAGATATAGAGGATGTAAACGTTCCGCCTACCGTCTGTCCCAACGTCTACATCTGTTATCGACATTAATAGCAATTTCCGATCGTCCTATTCCACTATAACAACAAACAACGCTCCCATAGCAACGCGTTCAGGAACCATCAAGCATTCGGGAAAATTAATCTCACCGCAGGTAGGCTATTGTAAACTAGCAGCTATTCCATTACGTCTAGCGGCGTAGGTTTCTATTTGCTGCGTAATTAACGTCTACGGAAGTTAAGGTAATAAGGAGAGCGGAAATTAAGCTATTGAAATTGTTCGGATTAAAAACGCTCATCGTAATCCAAGCATGCAATAAACAAGCAAATAGCCTAACTTACAATTCTATGAAGTTGATAAAAAAATTGCCGCACGCTTGAATAAGTATTGCATATTTCTAAATTACGTGCTCAGTAGAAAACCGCGGAAGTTTATCAAAGGTTGAGATTTCCCACTATTGCTTTTTTTCTATTCTATCTTTCCTTCATGGGCCATTTCCTATCTTCGATATTTTTACTTTTTATGAAATGTTAGGTTGATATTCCTAAAAGGGTATTCTTGCTAGGAACACAGTCAACATGGCACAAGAAGATTTCCATTACCAGTGAATCTAAGCCTCGGAATATAGACAATAAAACTCGCCTCTCAAAATATTTTCAGTTTTTTACTGTATTTGGACATTTTTTACAATAAATAGTTATCAATGCTTTTTCATCCATTTACCGAGGTGTATACCTGAGGCAGTACTTGTCTGTGGGAGGGGGGAGTTTTGATTCATCGAGTAAACGCAAAATTGCCTATACTCCTATGGCAGGCAAACTTCTGCCCTAAATTGAGATTTGTAATCAGATTTATATTTACATATATTCCATTCAACCACCAGTAGCCTTTTATATTATATAAAAT
>KZ308128.1:1866851-2098393 GCA_000376725.2 Ladona fulva
AATATATATCTATATTATAATATATATATACCAAAAACTATAAACTAATAAACTTCAAAAAATTAAATCAAAGCTCTCTCCAAGGCGCTCACCGCTACCAAAAAGAACTAAAATCCTACTTATTTCTGCGTGAAATATTTACAAATTGTCCATATGACATTACGTGTAAACTTGCCGTCAACTACTCATTCATATTCATTAAAATTCCTTCTTTCATCTGTAATTCACATAGCAATTAATCTCTCCTCAAGCATCCTCAGCACCTCCATATGAAAACTCTTCTTCAAATGAGATGCAATATCAGTAGCGCTGGAGGGAATTATTCTAGAAACCTTTTCATTTTATTAATGGCATCCTTCTTATGTTATTCAAATAATTAAGAGAAAACTTACCCCACACTCGCGCGTTCACATCCTCTACACCATTCTTAAACTTACATTTCCCTTTCCCGACAGCTCGCGTCTTTCATTTATGACTCGACCCGGGGAGAGGCGCTTCACATCCACACACCCTTTTCTGTCTCCAATTAGGTTTTTGGCGATAGAGAAACGTCGAGTCCTTAGTAACTAGTTTCCTCGTAGAGGCGCTGTTGTCGCCGCCTCACCCTCCTAGAAACCCGCCGGGATCGAATGCGAGAATCATACGGAGTGAGAAGGGAGAGATTTAAGCCTTTGAAAATAGCGAGACATATTCGCTTTGAAATTCCCAAGAGGTGAAAGGAAAAAGAAGGGGAAAATAGAAGATATGCCGAGAGAATGGGGTTTCCGAGGGGTAAAAGTTGATGGGAAAAGAAATAAAGAAGAGACTGGGGGAAAGGGAGAGCTACTTGGAAAGGATTTCCTATTTCGCGCACTAAAGAAACCCACTTTATCCTTCGCACTCTAAAGGAACTGTAACCAACTGTATCACTGCTGAGTTTGAGGAATTAAAAGTATATCTGAATGAGAAACAAGAGAAAGAAGAATGAGATTGCTGAAATATATACCTTGATAATACTGAGAGAACTTGGTTGAGTAAATAAGTGGAAAAGTGGGATTAAAACTATAAAAAAACTTTGCAATTAGAAACTCAACTGAAGGATAGTACGAGACCTTCATATTCTCGATCAATTGCCTTAACTTTGTGCCGAAAAAGGAGACCTCTTGGTGCTTCTTTCCAAGTTATCTGAGTAATAGAAACGTTTGTGAAATTTCCCATTAAATAATGTGTAGTGGTAATAGTCGTGTCGTTTCTCTTTTATGCATTGAAATATTTTCTGAAGATATATATAAGAATCGTAATTTAATTTCCCAGTAATACAACTTTAATTTATATGAACTTTATACTTCGCTTTACACTATGTCCATATACTACAAACTACCACTTCAATGATTTTATTACGATCATAGTAATATGATCAATAATAATATAAAAGCAAACATATAACAAGCATAAAAAATTCTACAGATTTTTCGACATTCCTTAATTATTTTCAAAACTTTTAATTTTATATTAATGTATGAATACAATTTTATTGTGATTAACCAGTGCAAGACCAGAGTGCCGTAAGGCTATTTACTTACAGCAAAGTATATACGTCATACAGTTTATCAAGATGCATAAGCCAAGATATTATTGGTAGTTTTATTCCTCAAAATTTTATATATGATAAAATGGAAACCTTCAGAACCTTAAGTAAACCTACCTCTACTGAGAATAAAATCTTCATAACTCTACGGTCATTAATGCGGTTGGTTGCGAGGAGAAGCTTTTGAATAAATACATGCCTACGCTATATTATATTATAAATTTAAAAACGTAGTTTTCCAATGAAAGACAATTAGTCTTTGAGGAGTACTTTCTTCCAATAGAAGCATTGGTAAATATAAAAGAATGAATCAAGAAAATGCCAGAAGGATAAACACTTATACTTATCTGGTACGAAGGTTTTCGCTGCACGTAGTATATTCAATGTTGGTTCTCGGGAACGCAGCGGTGGTCATTTTCATATGACAATGACCACCAACATTGAACTTATACTTACTTACTCCTTTCACCAAATCCGTCAACCATATCCTTACAAATCAGCTGCTACGGGTATAGCGAATTTAAGTGAACTTAGCAAGAATTGAAATGTACCAAGTAGAATACCTTGATCCACAAAGCTCAAACCATTTGCACGCAATCAATAACAGTACAAATGCACTGTAATTTTTTTCGCATTGTCTAAGGATTGCCCGAAGAAGAAAGTGCCCTCCGTCTGCGAGTCTTCCTACACTCATCTGTAAGTGGCAATGAAAATGTACGATATGATGTCAGGTTATCTTAGGCTAGGTTAGTTAGTAGAAGTATTACTGAAAGTGCTTCAACAGCTGAGATTATTTTGCACATATGGGTTCCACCGGGAATCGAACCTGGGATCGCTTTCACTAAAGTCGAACGCTTTAACCACTTGGCTTGGACGGTTAGCAATTACTGAGGAAGGAACACCATCACTCATTATAGACCTACTTGCTATATTTATTTCGATCAAAGATAGATTTGAGAGATATACTAAAGCACACACACAAGGTTTAACGATCAGAAACACCCACAAATGAGATTAGGCAAAACGAAAATATAGAACCAAAACTAAGCTGATGAACGATGGAATAAAATCATTTGAACGGAAGACTTGGAGATGTAAGTTGTGAATGAATGGAAAGGACTGTGAAGTAAAGAGCTAAGAGGATATATTGGCATGTTTAATATTTATGGGGAGTTTATGTTTGCGAAGGCGAACAACCTACGTTTCGGTGTGGAAACATCTCTTTCCCACGTTGGCGAAGATGAACTATGAACCCCTTTGACGAGTTGGCGTAATTTAAGCTCTCCCAGTACCCTCACAGGTTCATTCCGCGAAATGAGGGAAAAGCAAAGAGATGGCGTGTGTGTCGAAACGGCTAAATTGAAGTAAGAGAAGCGTGAATTTTATGAAGAGGCGTTTATGAAAAAGGAAAATGAGTGTTGGAGCGAATGAAGAGCTGAATATAACAGGTAGAAATCATCAAACTATGACTTCAAGCCCCTTATTTGGGAAGGGCTTACGTTAGAAGCTTTCCATTGGACGAAATTTACTAATATGCCATGTCAGTCATTATTTGTCTTCATAGAGTAGCGTGCTACTCTATCGTTCACATGAAAAGTACTTCATGAGTATTCAATTTAGAAGAGTACGTGTATACGTTAATAGGAAACAAGTATTTCTAAAAAACAAATTCATGAGTGAATAAGAGTTTTTTTCACAAAATAATTATAAATACCCCATTAAAAATTGAAAATTCTATCATATGTCCATGGCCAGGCGCGCATCCAGGGGGGGTGGCTGACGGGTATTAACCTCCCTCAAGATTCTAAAATTATACCCTCCAGAACCTAATGTTAATGGCTTTTATCAATAAATAATGAGAAATCGTACAATTTTTATTTACTTGCAATGCTTTTTCGTGATTAGAATCAATAAGCTCGCACATCATTACACTGTTGGTTACGATTCTTAAGTTTAGCCCCAAGCGAAAAATCTGGATGCGCTCGTGCACATGGCAATCTGCTGTTAGAAATGGAGGAAGTTTAATCATCATAAATTGTTAGTAACTATCTTATTAGAATTACGTGAGTGGATGTTTATCAGGGATAGAAAAATCGTGGATTCAATCTCTTCCCCTTTAGGAGATATTTGTGATCATTTACCTCAGTTGGTGACATCGTCCAGCTTTCTAATAAACTTTTTTAACAAAAAGAATATTTATAACACCTTTGGAGTATCAGAAGTAATCTTAAGGAAAGCCATTGCACAGACAAGGAAAACTAGGAGAGTTATGGGACCCAACGGATGAAATGAATACTTGCGAACTTGAGTTCAAGCGCAGCGCGAGGCGATACGATATGTTAAAAAGTGGTACGATAGAAAAGTAAGCGTTACGCAGATACTCTCAGAAGGAGTTTGAGAATCCTTGAAAAAAAAAGAGATTAGAATCTAGGCTGCGATTGCTTTCTAAATTCAGAGAGAGCATATTTGTGGAAGACGTAATTGGTATTATGTAACCCCCTGCTACTTCGGTCGATCCGACAATGAGCGTAAAATAAGAGAAATAGATGCGAGGTCAAGTGGTTTTAGGGACTCATTTTTTCCGCGAACGATACGCGATAACAATAAGCTAAAGAGGTAACTCGAATGCTTGGTGTTTACACCTCCTGCCACACGCCGAAAGGCGGCTTGCAGGGCATTTATGTAGTTGTAGAAACTGTTTTCCATGGTACTTGTTCAACGACCGGTATTGCTACCGTAATAGTATCAAGAGGCACTATATCATTTTTATATCCTATAAACTGATGATAGGGGGCAGGGAAATGAGTGAGAAAGTAATGGGATAGTCTTTTGGGAATATATGGAGAGAAATAAGAAGGAATTTTTACTCATTTCATAAGAAACTTTGGTTATTTTTCCATACGCATTTTCAATCCACAGTCATTGAGTTACTCGTTCCTATTTGACATCTATATTATATGAGTATATATTCACATTTACCTGTTCTACTAAATACAGGAAAAATTCTCAGATCCAACGTAAAACATTCTATTCGGTAATTTTTAGGTTTTATCATAAAGCCTCAGCACATCACCCACAGTACGATATAGAGATCTCTTAACTCACCTCAATCCTGAATTCACTTGAGATCATACATTTTCTTACTTTTATATTCTATTTTCCCCTTTTTATATGCTATTTTCTATTCTCGCCTACTGTGCATCTATCCTCTTTACAAGAACAATTCTAGTTCATCGGATAACTAAATCTATCGATTAGTTCATAGTAAACTATCCTTAACTTTCCAAGGAGAAACAGAGATTTTAAAAAAGTATGACGA
Organism: Ladona fulva; assembly: GCA_000376725.2. Lineage (NCBI taxonomy): Eukaryota > Metazoa > Arthropoda > Insecta > Odonata > Libellulidae > Ladona > Ladona fulva. The sequence goes on from KZ308128.1 coordinate 1,871,738, forward strand.
GAGACCCAGGTTCATGTTCTGGTCCCGTCAGACTTTTTCACGTCCATTTCTCCTTGGGAAGTTTCCTAGGTGCACACTTTGACATACAAAGTCACCTTGGCCCTTTTCCATTTGCGTCCTTAACTTGTTGAATATCAATAAAATACTTTATGCATATGAATAAGGAATATGTACATTCCCTTAATTATCTGTCTTTACGGGAGCTCGTTTTCTTAGCTTATGATCACTAGGATGAATCTCTCGTATATGTTTCGTCAATAAATATATCTGATGTTTGTGAATAAAATTCTTTTAATGTGTCAGCACAATGGAACCAAATAGATTTCCTTCTTCAAAAAGTAGAAAACAAATGATAACTTAAATTTCGATGCCAGTCGATACACAGTAGATGAGCATGAAATGAGATTCGTAAATGCAATAATGATATTCTAACGATCGCCATTTTCTGCCATAAGTTCGCTCTCCACAGTCAGTCTCTCTTTACATTCTGAAGGGAAGAACCCTACCCATGCGCCTACCTGCATATTCAGACCGAATTTCGGTGGTTTACCCCATCAAAAGCCATCATGAAATTACTACGACTGCTCCAGGTTGTTTCCCTCTCAAGAGCTTCCGTAATTTCTCGCATGAATGCTGTCATTCGACTTTCGCATGAATAGCGTCCCCCAAATCTTAGGTGATTTTCCCAGCATCATTTACTATTTTGGGGAACTTTATAAAAAGTTGCAATAATGACTGATCTCATCTGTCAATAACGAAAGCGTATTGGTCAAACTAATAAGTAATGGATGATGCAATGAGAACTACGTGAAATCTACGTGCATAATCTACATACATATTAATATTCTGCCTAGAAATTATATAGCTCTTGATAATTGTTTCCTCTTTTCCCAATTTTTATCATATTATCTTCTCAAAGGTTCTCGAACACTTTTGTCACATTATATTCTTTCAGGAGATACAAACGTATAGAAAGGAACATAAAAACACATGCAAACTACTATATGGGCTGGATATGATAGTTATTATTTAGAGCATTTAGAGTAAATTTCCTTCGATTATAATATTACATTCTTAATACCTTCCTCATTTTATTAATTTGTGAAAAGTTCACTTGGAAATATTCAAATTCAAGTCATAATTACTTCCAAAACTTACTAAGAGAACTTAAAGAAATCTCACAATTTCTAAGCTTCAGATAGCCTCCTTAATCTGTGAGCAAAGCTATATCAGTGTTCTCCAATCCAATTTCCTCTCTTAGGCTATTTGCGTACTGACTTAATCTTCGCGGAACACAAAACCATTGTTAAATTCAAGACGGTTTCACGTTGATAAGGAATGGGATAGGGTTCGTAAGCATCGATTTTTTTAATCTTCAGAACTAAATTCTGTTTAGCTCAACCACACCTCAGAAAATAGACGCTTAAGAATGAAGAGTAAGAACCCAATAATTGGTTATAACTTTTCACACGTGTGGCGCCGAGGTTGTGGGTGACCTATGTCGAACCCTAGCCTTCTGTATAAAAGTAATGGAACGGTGGCAAGATTCGTATTTTTCGATTAAAATGTATTCGCATCTTCGTCTCGGAGGGGAAAACACGTGCGACGGCCGGAAGAATACTCCTCCGGCAATAACGATCTCACTCTTTCCGATCCGTTGACACGAGGGCGCAAAAAGCCATTACTCTCTCACCCTTCCCAAGGAATCCATTAAAAGGAAGCGGAATCGATGAGTAGAAAGGACAAGGGAACGAAAGATGTTCTCTTAAAAAAAGTCTATCACATCTCCTACCGAAGATACTCCCAGGTGAAAAAGAAATACAAGTGATGCGACGGCGTGTCGATTCCTGCCACAATAAGAAAAAAATTGCCTACAACGAGCCAATTATTACGAAGAGCATCGACCAGCAGATGCTAGGACGGTAATTTTCCAGACAGTCGCTGTAGTGAAACAATGGTGGCTAATAAATACCTCAACTCGATAAGCGATTGCGAAACGATTCGAAATAAATAGTTTCGGTGGTCGATGCAAAATATTCTGGATTGCCCGTCTCGATGATGCTGCAATTACGTACTTCAGACTATACCATTCAATATGATTGCAATAATAACTAGCAATTGTCAAGGAAAATGACAATAGCATAAAGCGAAGTGACTATTTAAAATGTGAAATGAGACCCATTATTATAAACGTATTGAATTTATTGTTCGGTATTTCTGAAAATCACATGTAGCAATAATTATCTCCTCCAGTCGTAATACTACTTTTTATCCTTAATGATCATAAAAAGTATTTAGGAGCAAGTATTCAACGTAAGATACAATGACGATATTTCTGATTTCAAGAGTTAACAATTTATTTTTCATTTGTCAGTCGTTAGCCACTCTGGCTACCAATCCTTCGGCATTTGTTCCTCATTCCTCATTTCACGTATCCATTTCATTCACAAGTATTTAAAGCGCAATTTTTTGTTGCGATTCCAAGGTTGCTGTTAAAGTAAGGAAATTTAAGGAAACTTTCAAAAACGTATTAATTTTTCTCTAAAATTCTCCAAAATGATTCAGCTTCTATGTAACATGTCCTTTATTGCTCGAGAAGCTATGTTTCCATTGGGTTTTTATTTGTCTTAATTTAATTCGTTCCAAAATATTCGATTTACAAGTATCCAAAACTAAGATGGGCAAACTTAGAAGGAAATGCTCGAGCAACAGGAAAAGGACTAACGATAGGGGTTGTCTTACTTGTTAGTTTTTACTACCAAACGCATAATGTAAAATAATAATAGTAATAATACGCAAGAGTTTGAAATATAAATACTACTTTGAGTCTCATCTCACACATCAAGTTTTCCTGAAATATGACCGGGTCTTGTACTAATTTTTGTTCCGAAAAACAAATTAGTGCTTATTTTCAGTAATGTCTTCTTTCCAAAGACAAGAATAACTGAGACACATATTACACATGGATGTTATATAGCGCGCTTTCTGAATAAAAAAACTCGCAACATAACTCTCACAAACACACTTCATGCTCCAAATATTTTTCCTCTTAATAATGCCAGTATTAGTTAAATCTGAAATGCTATTCCTAATCAACCCTTGAAATAAATACAATTTTGCCTTTACAAAATAAAACCGGAAATATTTCAGTGCCCTTTGACATTCTTTGAATCTTCATCCTCGAACTTTAACTACATCCACTTGAATCACAAATCCGATGGTAGACCCACGAGGAGGAATTTACTAAAAGTAATAATGATCAAATTAGGAACGGAGGGAAATATGAGTTATTTCCACGTTTTCGCGAATTTATGCGACAAAAAATCCACGATTCAAGGAACAATACGGTTGCTAAGCCGATAAAATAGCTAGAAAAGGCAATTGTTACACCTTAAAACAACTTGAAAGGAGTTCTTAACGTATAGCGGGCCTGGTTTCTCTTCTCTGGAAAATTTAGGAGCTTGTTTTCCCCTATCGCGCGTTGGTCTGCAGAATAAGTCCTAAGAGAAACGTGGCAATTAATCCTCGCCATTCGAGAGGAAGGGGAGGAGTGTTGGATAGAAGACAGACTGGTAAGAGAGAGGTAAGCAAAAAGAGAAAGATGATCTTTAAACCGGCGAAGAGGAAAGATAGGCATCCGAAAGAAATCGGATGAAACAGATGCTTGTGCGTGGGGGTGGGATAGATGGTCCATGCGAAAATAAACAGAAGCGAAAGGCGAACTTTATTAAGTAGGCGTATGGCGATTTTTTCAAGCGTGAAAGAAATAACCAATAAATGTCCCATGGTTTCTAATTAGTGATTTTTTAATTCAATGGTTATACTAGCGATATAACATCGCAAACCCCACATTTTGCTCAGAGAAGAAAGAATATTAAGCCTTGAATCTTTCAAATGACATAAACATAGAAAATTTAATATTGCAACTTTTTATATTCGTCGACATAAATGTTGAATCCACTTGTATATCGAACATTTTAAAGAAACTGCGAATGGTAAAAAAACCAATCTTGTCGCCAAAATTTATATCAAAGTAACCCTTTAAGTTGCTTGTAGCTTGTGACGGTGAAAAAGATTCCTCTTTAGAATGTATATATGAAATGACACTATAGACTAGATATGCTGTCAGTTCAAAGATCCATCTTTGACATATTCAATCATAGATCAAATGCTAATTTGCCTCAGTAGCATCAAAGACAAATATTAGACCAAAAACATAAATAAGAACATAATGATTATCAAAGCATGTACGAGCATTAGTTTCTCATATTATGAATGACAATACTTTATATTAACCTGCTGCATTCAATGGCTTTCCTATTACTTCATGCACCCTTAAATAGTACGAGTCTCAACATTTTCAATATTACGTATCCATAATTTTGTTTTCTTCGCTATAATTAATCCATTAATTATAGCGAAGGACTATATTATTTGATACGCTATACGCACGCTGAATTAATACGAAATAATAATTTTGTGCAAATGTTCAAAATTACAAATCCAGAGGAATAGCTAACGTCAAATGGCAATAGCCACAGTAAAGGGAATGGCATTAAAATGGAAGAGGATATGTTCGTTCAATTTTGTCCCCAAAAGCTTCAGTAACGTTAGCAATAAGATGATACCTCACCAAAATCATAATCTAATTCCTCCTGCGGAGGCGAATTCGAGCAGTCAAAGATGACCAATGGGCAATTACTGATATTTATCCTATTTCTGATTCAGTGCAGATCTATTCTATACTGTACTGTAGTAGGTCAACGAATACATGTACACTTAGTACATGGACAACTCGCTTAACAAAAGTTGCTGCAACCAAGATTTTTCGAAAATTATTTTTATACTTCATGGACTCCAATGGAATTTACTCTCCGCACTCGTCCCTCTGGGCCATTATTATTTAATAGAATAAATTTGCTTGCCAAATTTCACACTAATTTAGAGAGATGTTTGTGAGTTTCATTTCTGAAGAAAACAAGATCTTATGAAGACAGTTACTAACTGAAATATCGTTTTCAAATCAAAAGCAGGTTTTATTCGAAAATATAGAAATCACTTCTTTTAGCTGAAAGATGCCCAAACAATTCTCCTATTCTTTATTTACTCTAGTAAAATCTTTCAATAAATTTCAATTTTACCCATCGCAGCATGACTCACGTCAAACGGGGATAATGTAAATTTTCAAAATCTTATAAAGCGATGGAGCACTTGGCTAACGATTCCAAGTAGGAACGAAATATGTGTGAAGAGCAGCAGGATAAATAGACAAATAAAACAAAAGAAGAAGAGCTCCAAAAAGAAGGCACATACTCCGAGGAAAAACATCGAGTGGATAGAGAGATTGCAAGCTGGCTCCACAAACAATTCCCAGCCTCTCCATCTCTTCACCTCTCACCATCCAATCGAAACGATAGCGAAGGAAATATCTCTCTGCTCCGCTTTTTCCACCCCTACTCCAAACCCTCCGCATCCCTTCCAGCAAGCCGGTAGGCAACCTCTTCGGCGAAACCTCCGTCACTTCATCCTGTAGCGACCAAAAAGAAAACAATTCTCCGGTCCCTTAGTAAACCAGAATCGTCTCCAAAAACCACTCTGCCTAACCCTCAAGCCCCTCGTTCTCTCTCATCTTCTTCTCAAGAAAAACCTTGGACCCCTTTAGGCGATCCCTCGCCATTATAAACTTATAGAATCCCAACTCCCCGCTCTATCAAGACCATATCGCGTTGAGGGAGCGTTATTGGGGGCCCTAGGCTGTTATCTCTGCGCCCCTTATCGTCTCCACTTAGTCTCTCCTCTGTATCTCCTTCGCCTCCCGAGGTGGAGGAATTCGATTCTCTGGGAGTTTCCTTTCGCACCATTGTCTCTCCTCTGGCATCTCAGATCTTTATCACGCGTCATCATTTCTTTTCTTATCCGCTGCATCTATTCTGTCTCACTTCCTTTATCCGAAAGAGTCCTCTATGAGATGGGAGTGTTCCCTGGCATTTCCTTCCGCTTCGTTAGACTGGAGGCTTGTCGGAACAGTTACTCAGCAACGAGTTGCGAGAAAGGGCAACTATGTGAATCGATCGGAGACGGGGAAGAAGTGAATGGATGTTATTGGTTTGCAATTCATCTCAAAGAGACTGGTAGTTTTTTATTGGCAGACGAAGAATGGTAAAAAGATATCATAAGCAACCGTTACCGCTCGCAGTAGCGGAGAGGTTTAGCATGCTAGCGCTCCAACCCAGGGATCGAGTCCCGGATGGTTTGATTTTTCCGATTGGGATAAGGTAACTTGTATTTGTAAACAGTAATAATTACTGAAATTGATGTAATTGGGATTATATTCCTGTTTCCATGAAAGATGTTATCAAAATCAACGGCTTGGGCCGTGACTTCGTGGTATTCCTCCATGAAGGGACAAAAAAATGTCAAAACTTTCACCAACCACATACTTTATTTGAAACGACGATGGTTTTGACTCATGAAGTCATCATCAGGTCAAATTATAACTCCATGAGTCGAAACCATGGTCGTTTCCAATAAATATTGTGGAATAAAGTTGATGGAATTTTTAACTTTTTCTTGTTCATAATCAATATGTTCTGTCCTTACTTGGTGGAACACCATTTTAATAAATGAGACAGCGAACTTCGAATTTTTCCTGTTCCTTCTTTAAAGAAGTGGTTATTATCATCATTATTATAATTATTATTTAATTTTCTGCGCGGTACCGTTATTCCAAAATTTTGAAATTTGAAAAAATTTTATTCCTCTACGCTATCTATAACGAATTCCTTTAACTTATAGGTTTCTTTGAAACAGGAGTTCCTTGAATCCGAACGTAAAAACAGAGACGCATGCTCTCTTTGGTGGACGCGCCATTAAAGGATAATTCTTATGGAAAATTAGAAATGTAAAAGAATTAGGAATTGGCGCCCTTGCCTAATCTGATCATGAGGTAAACATAATTGGGCGACCTGAAATCGTTTATCCATCAATTTCAAAATTTCCATCAATATTATCACGACTTCGGCTCAATAACGGATACAATCCCTTTGAGAATGGTTGGAATCCCATATAACTGGAAATGGGAGCATGTTTACTTATGCGGATTGTACTAACTGCATAAAGATTTATATTTAACTAAGACCATTATTTCGAACGAATAATCGTCGATCTTCAGGTCGAGATATTTCAGTATGCTCTTATTTGATATAAATCTGAATTTGAAAGTGAATGCTTTGCTCGAAGCTATGATGAAAACAGTGATATTTTTGAGTTTTGAAGAATTAGTGCAAGATGATTTCTTTTATTGCCAATTTCACTGTTGTTAAATTACTCGCTGTCCAAAAATCTCTTGACTTCTACTTACTAAAACTAGATTTGTATCAAAATAACTTTTTAAGTTCTGCATATAAAAAGTATTTTTACACAGAGTTCCTGCATAATCGTACCTCGCAAGTCTTGACCGTTTCCTCGATTCAACAAATAGTACATAAGCAAAAACAGACGCGAATATTTTCCGAATTGATCCTCTTTTTGAGCAACGTCACTTCTTAGACATCCAAGAACATATTTCAGATGCGGAAAATCGCCCCGATACTTATTCAGCGCGAAGGCGGACGAGGCGGCGAGCATCCGCTTGCATATTCTCTTCAGAATTTTCCATACGTTCTCCCACTCCTGAAAATCTCTCCTTCGGCTGCAGAAAACGTATACTACGAGCGAGCTCGAAATGAAACTACGGAAACACACATATTTTCCTAAGAAGTCAAAGCTCTCGAATGCAGCTCGTCGCTTGCTTTCCCGTGCGCGAGCACTTTTTATTTGTTTCCCCCCGATCTCGCGTTACATCATTACGCGATGTCTCCTTCATCGACGTGAACATCGCTCCAATCTACCTTCACGTGTTCCCTTTTCGCGATTTTTTCGTTGCGAATTGGAGGACGATATCGCGCGGCGCAGTTCGCTTCGGAAATATTTATTCCTCCGAAGAGTAACGTGCTCTTTGTACGATAGGATTTATCTCTTATGGGAATATTTTTATAGCTCGCATCGATCTCGCTTCCATTAAAAAAAGGAAAGGAAGGCGGGAGAGACCACTTCAAAGAGAGTTCGCGCAAGGTTCTTATTACGCGCGGGGTCCCATCCCATCCTTCATCTCGTCAAATCCCATCTCTTCCCTCAGTTACCGATTCCAAACAAAGCGATCGAAGAGAAACAACTTCACGTATCGATATGCGATAAATCCCATTCGGAACTAAAAAATCAAAGAGGTGGATCGGAGAGCATTCGCGTTCTCGTAGTCCTCTCTTGAATATCCGAGGCACTGAGGAACTCATTCTTCTCCCAGTTAAATCTCGAATATGTATTGACCAATCTCCTTAACCGATTTAAAAAGGGATTCCGGTAGAGTGAAGCTCGAATTTTTTATCTGCCGTTGGAGAAATCGTAAGGACAGACATGACGAAATGGCTCGAAAGTTTCCGCAGTAGTTCAACATATGTACTTTACCTCATTTATCACAACTGGAGTAAAACTCAATTCCCCAGAAAATGAAAAGAATTGGTTTGTCTATCTATAATAAATAATCGTGGAGATTATATGGAATTTTTAATTGTTTCCAAGCATACTTATTACGTTCACGAATACTAAACTACTACTTAACTATGTCATCAAACTTTAATGGAGGACTTTTTTTAAATATCTTATTTATTCTCCTCATTTATCTTCAAATCTACTCTCATTTTTCAGAGAAAGATTGCAGAATTTTGTCTCATTCTGGGCAATTTATAATCCCTTTGTGGGATGAGATGTGAATTGTTGAAATTGTGTGGATAGAAAACGATTTGTTACGTCCACGTAGGAGGCGAGTTGTTAATCTTAGATATGTCACATAGTAATATATATGTCAAAGTTGCACATTCCCAATGTTAAAACATTAAAAATTCAGTACGAAAAATTACAAGAATATCGTGATATGTGCAAAATATGAATTTAACATTTCATTGCTTACGAAAAATAAAAATGTATCCTTCATTATAAAATCTCAAGGTGAAATAGGATCTTTCAAAATCTAAGGATACTGTAATTTATCTAATTTTTTTCAGTGATATTTGGTAAGATAATATTAAACAATTCAAAAAGAAATAATCATTTACTGTCCACAGGTTATTTATAAATATCAGAATGGTGAAGGTGATGACGATGGTGTTACCCAACACTGAAACCATGATCGTTTAATAGATCATTATTTATTTTTGGAAATACTAAGAATACTGTAAATTATAAAAATGTTACCATTAAAAATGTTCAACCTTGTGAATTATTAAGAAGATTAAGCACTTTAATTGATGATGTTACCTGCAATTTTTGTTCTAAGCAAAAATTCTATACCCAATTTATTCTTTAATTTTTATGATCTGAGTCGGTAAATTAAACGTATAAACACTAGTTTTATTAATAACTAGTATCAAATTAATTTCTTACTTAAAACATTCAGGCAAAGAATATATTTTATTACAAATATGTTAAATTGTATCAATCTAAATATGAATTCAACTTGAAAAGTCAAAGAAAGAATTAAGGTGCGCAGAATTCATTATTTCCAATATATCTTTACAAGACTGCTTACTATTATAAAGATCAAGGATTGATTTTAAGCAAAATGGTCAGAAAGCCTGTTTATTCTCAAGACCAAAACATGTATTTCTATGTAAAGCGTTCTATAAACCACTTCCTCCACATAAAAAAGAGAGCTATTATGAGAAACAATAAAATCATTCGTACTGATGCTTCCAGTTACTTCTTACATTACTAGATTCAAGTAAATTTACTAAAAAGCTGTAGTTGTAGATGCTTTTCCAAAGTTAAAGAGCAAGTACTGAATTGTTAACTACCTAATTTATTAAATATCAGTATAGATCTGTTCGTAACAAATCGCTGGGCTCATCACGTCTACGGCATTTCCTGATTTTACTTTTATTTCCTCTCTGAACCTCCGCATCTCTTCCCCTCTTAATCCCCAATCGATTGCTTCCCTACCCCTCTTAAACGTTTTTTTTACAAATTTCTTCTGTTCCGTGAAACTACTTTCAACACCACACCCCCTGCTTCCCAACTTCAAGCTGCCTTCGAACCCTGTTTTCACCTGATCGTAGACAATCCCCTACGGCCGTTTTTTCAAACCGTATCCCGTATTATTTCCCGTTTTCTCATTCCAGTTCGCTTCTGTCTAAAACACTATCCGGAATGAGAGTGATGTTACACGTAAACAGTATTTAGAAACGTAATCCCATTCGTAGGAAATGGAAATATCTCCAGTCCTCCAAAGAAATAATTACAGGAAAATACTTAGTATATCTAACGCGAGATTGAATCGTGTCCATAAATTTTGGTTTGATTGGCGGCAGGCATTTCTTTCGTGAGCATATCAATGTACGTAAATATGATAGGAACCTGGAAGGGCACGTTACAAATGTTTCTTTCATAAATTTGGAATAATCGCCCTAACTGGGATATTTAACTCATTGAAGTCCCTGAGATACATTAACGTTGGAAGGGGAAACTATTTCAATTCTAAATTAACTCACAACTAGATCGCGATTGTTGAAATTAACAAGGATACAAATATAAATAGCATATGAATATCTTTTATCATCATGGAATTTTACTTATGATAAACTGAGGTGAGGTAAAACTGAAAAACGATGACCTACAATATTTTTATAACATATAAAAATGTTGTCAAATTGCCACAAGAGAATCATTTCCAAAAAGGAAAATTGGCATCAATATTCAATGAAAAATTGTTTACTCCTGTAGATGTTATCCAGTACTTTCGAATCATCTTGCTTTTGAATGTGTACTTAAGACTTTCTAAAAATTCACCCTCTCAAATAATATGAGCAGTAAAAAAAATTAATGAGTAAGTCAGGCATAAGGAAACACTCATAATAAGGCCGTATGTAAGATTCGGCCACATAAGATACCACGAGGCCGAATTCAAACGGCGTATTGCCTTCATTGTAATGGTTCAACATTCAAATTGTACGAGGGAGAAAGTGCCTACTACTAAAGTACCTACTACCTTAGTCATTCAAAATAGAATAATTTTCATTTCATTTTTACCAGACTTAATGAATGAGTATGGGAAACAATATTATTCGAATACATTTATGTGTTCTAGGAAGGGATAAATTGTCGCATTGAACGCCCGAAAAAGTCGTTGGTTCCACAATTAGGCAATTTAGAACAATTTTCCATCAAAATTAGAGTTAGAAATGCAAGACACAAGCTAAATGAGAAAGTGCCATAGGTGATAATAAATTAACATATAATTTGCTTCCATGCAAGGTAGTTCTGTAGAGTACAAGGGACTCAATTTAATAACTTCATATTGTAAATGATCCAAGTTACATGGTCCAAGGCATATTACAAAAATCATTTTTATGTCTTAAAATGAAGCCATCACAAGAGATCTTGTCCATAAATGTAATTTTAATGAATCATCCATACTTGATGATTATTATACTAACTAGTATTTTGATTTTAGATTTCAAACGAATGTATTTTATTCTAATAATAAAATGTATCGTTTATTCATTTTGAAGAATTTATTCTATATAAACTCAAAGCCTGGAAAAGGATTATCATGCATAATAAAAGTTGCGCAGGATAGCCTTTAAAAGAAACATAATCTATGGATTTGTGTCCATAACAAAGTTTATCATTTTAGTCGAATATACAGCTGTGGCTACTCATTTTGAAAATAAGAGGAATCCATAAATATTTAATCAAGATACTGTCCTCGGAGACATGAAGCCTGCCATTTGAAGAAACCCATGTTTCTTTAACACTACGGTTCAAAGATAATCTACGCAAAGTTGAAGTAACACATTCAAAGCAGTGAAGTAAGCGATAAATCTAGTGTAATGTAATTGTTGTCTACTTCTTCGAATACATTGCAACCAGTGGTCGAATATACGTGATGATACGTGAAATCTTAAAAATATTCAAGGTATCACATCTAAAGGGAATCGGAATTCACTATTTTTTTATGGATATCTTAACAATCAGCTGTTTATTACGAATGGAAAAATGTAATCTTTGGGGTTATCAAAAGCCTAGTATTCACTCTATTCTGCCAGAGAAAGAATCGCTCTTTTTCACTCAGTAACCCTTTGAATGTTACTAGCGTTCCAGGTTTTCCACAGTCGATGGTTAATACCTCCCTCGGAATCTGACATTTAGAGTCGCTTGAATTTTCGAGCGATGTAAACTACTACTTTCGAAGCCTTTCCTTCTAGAGCAGTATCGCTCGTAAAGAGCGGGATTTTTGCATGATATTTTTACAATCATAATAAAATCGAGGTCGTAAAGAAGAGACCTCCGCATCTCCGGTATTATAAAAAGAAAATTCCGACTGGTAATGAAAGGACAGTTTATTCCTCCTCATTCAAAAGAGAAGGAATATAATGGAAACTGTCGCAATTTTTATCATCAGAGCTCGTAACTTTTTATACGTCCCTTCCCTGCTTGGCTGACGAAAAATATTAGAGGGGAAAAACCTGATTAACTTCATCTCGTCGCCTTTGTCTTTTTTTTCGTCCGTTTGATGGAAATAGCTTATAGGGTAACAAAAAGGTGATTAAAATGTTGTAAAGAAATGTCCGATTTTTACCGTCGTAAACGACGAGGAATTCCCGGGATACGAATAAACGTCTTCCAACGTTTGCCTTTATGCATCGTTATCAGTCGTTTGTTCACATTGTGCTCCATTGGCAAAAGGAGCAACAATATAATTATCGCGAGACTGAGATGTGACGCAAAAACTCGAGCATTACTTTGCTGTCTCAATTCAAGGCGAAGTAAAATTTAATACATTTTCTGCACTTTGGTTATAATTTCAATGTATTCAAAACGAGATTTTATATCACCTCTACGATACAATGAATGTAATACAAATCACATGATTTGACGAACAAACAAGGTGATTGTGTATTTAAGGTTGGCAATTGAACTTATGTTAAGTCCATTCAAAGATCCTTAACGCACAATTGGAGGACTATTCCTCATATCTCCACTTCATTATTACACTGCAAGCCGATAATGGGCGAGCGGCATAGGGTTAACCTATTTCTTCGGTATATTACTGCCTCGGACCGTTCACAGAAATAATTGGTAGATTAAAAGTTTGTCTTCGCGTCTACTACACTTCTTTTGCGATCAGATCAGGAGAAGAGGAAGATAGAACGTATAATCTTTAGTACGTCTTTCATAAACGTAGTTTATATGAATGTCACAATAATAAAAATCTAAATTCTAACCTCCTTTCCTTCAAGGACTATCATTCTGCCCCAAAGAGTATTTCTAAAGTGTTTCCCGTTTTATAATAACAACTTCTAATAAAGTTATGCCTTGCAAAAAGCACAAAATATCACGCAACAAATTCTCTATCTACAGACATATTTAGCTACGAAAAGTTAAGTAGCGATCTGGAAGGTTGGAAACGTAACTGACATACAGTATACGAGTATATATCATTAAATAATGTATGGCTCATTGAAGTATACAAACGCAATTTTAAAGTAAATTTTATAGGAATATAATGTCAAAAATATCAGTTTAAAAAATGTCGTATATAATCTCTATATTTAAACTAAAACAATTTTAAGCATTCCCTTAACAGTATGGGAGAGACGCGGTAGTAGTTCTGTGGTTAGAATACCTACCCGGAAAGTGGGAGACCTGGGTTCGAGTCCTAGTCATGTCGCTATTTTTCACGCTTGTTATTCCTTTAAATCAATTTTATTTTTAAACTGACATTTGATATTTTCAATGAAAATGTTATGCGACTTGGGATATGTGGAAATAGTCCTTTAAAATCTTTTTATTCGAGAAATACCTACAAGAAAAACAGAAAACCAAGTAAAGAAAATACGAATTAAGCAAACCTTAGTAGTCAGTATTTTGTGCCGAAGGTTGACGAATTGTATCTACAATCTAAGAGTGGGACGGTTGACTTTGATAAGAAAATGAATGGTTGAACTGAATTTAGCGATGTCTGCCTCCGCTGGATCATGCCTTGATTCAAGTCATCTACAGGCACCAAGAATTATGCGCTAGACCCATATCTCTACTCAGATTGAATTTATTCACTACAAAACACAGCCCTCCGTTGAATGTAACCAGAAAAGACCCCATTACGTGACAAGACAGAACTGTTTATGGAAAATACACTGGCTGACACTCAACCTCCAGAACTCAGCCGTTTTCGCCGCGTGCCCCTGAGTTCGTATTTGTGTCTTTCCGAGGGTTTCTTCGAATCCCTTTTGTGCTGAGAGAACAGGAACATTAATTAATTTCGCGAAGGACAAATTATTTCTCTACTTCCATTCCATTACCTCACCCTCGCCCACACATTGTATCGTTGTGTCCCCAACATTCTGGTGGGAGACACATTTTTTTCGGACACATTAATGAGATTCGGTGGAGCGGACGGAGAATTTCGGCGAGGAGTAGGGGAAGGTTGGGCGGGAGATTGCAATGGGAGAGGGAAAAACGCTGAAGTTTGGGCAAACCGAAAAGGAGCTCCTTTTGAGTTCGTGAGAACAGCGAAAATTGCCTCGGCTTAGACGTGGTTGGTTTGAACCATAACTACGCAATCACTGACACGTTCTTCATTTTTGACTTTTGTACCTCGAACCAAATGTTTTGAACCGAAATATTAATTTAAACAGTACTACAATACGCTTACTTCCTTTTTGATGATGATATACACGTTACTTGGCGTTGATGACTACGATAAGATACAATTTCTTGTATTTCAAGAGTTTCAACTGCGTGAAGCGATATGCTTACCCCTCCACAAATATTTTCAAGATAGATTTTATGATTATTTTTTTAAATACTCATAACGTAAATGATATGTCTGATAGAGTGGATGCTGAGGAAACATTTCGTTATGAAATCGATTATGGAAGGCCTCGCTTTCATCTGAAAAGAAAACTGGGAAATACAAAATGACAGAACCGCAGTGAACGTATGACCCTACCTGAGGTTCGTTGCGATTTTGAATTGGATTTATTGCTCAAAATCTTAATGCTTTGAACTATTGATCGCAAAAGAATTTTACGTTTTGCAGGAGAGTAATGAATTAAAAGGTGGTTATGTACGCGTTCTGCGTAATGAAATAAACTTCATTGTTTTACTTTTTCCGCCTTTGTGAGAATCTCGAAAGGTGGAATCATATCCCTCCTAGAATTATAACCGATTTTTACCCATTTCAAGCATTAAAGTTTCACTATTGGCACATTTACAAAGACCGATTGATATAAGGAAGTTAACTTTCTTAATTCCCTAAAATATAAGAATTTGGAAGAAATTGATCTATCTGCATTCTTATTTATTACTAAAATCATCTTTACAACCGTATCAATAAATTGGTTTTCTTTACTCATTTTCCTTTCTACACATTCTTTCTACCTCTTTCGTTTATTTTTAAGCTACTTCCTTTGGTACTTTACCAATCCTTCCCATCTATACGCCTCTGTCAATTGCATGTCCATTAGCCCTTTCCTTTACTAGTGAATTCACTGAAACTGACATTAACGCTCTTCCTTTTTATTTCTAATTCTATGGGTATTTTTCATTCATTCTAACGGTGCTTTTGATAATTTTTATATTCATTTCGCGCTAAATAGAATCTTTGACACCAATGATTCGTGGAACTTCATGTCTGAAAAGCACAGTTTGTCCGTCATTCAAAGACAGCATTATGATAACAACCAGGAAGGTAATGGTCGAGTTTTCTTTTCTGTCTCTTTTGCATGGGCAGATCATAAATCAAATCCAAAGCCACAGAAAGGAGACCATTTCGTGACGTTGATGATTGTTGTGTGTACAAAACGCCAATCCAGTGAGGAAAAACGAATGATTCATTATAAGCTCGCGTTTCTCAGTGAACAAACTTCCTTTCGGTAATGGATCAAAATTTAGGAACCCTCACAATATAACCGTACTTACAATAGGTTATTTAATTTGCTGTGTACCCAACATATCATCGAAAATGTTTTACCTTGCAAACATTTTGGAGACCTCTCTTTGGCCAGAAGATGATTTATTACAGTTTCTTGCATCTGAACACCAATTTTTGTAATAAACCTCGTTTTACTTTTAGACTTAATACTTTAATCTCAGCACACGCAATTTTCCTACGAGATTATAGTTAATAATTTTTGCCATTTAACTCTGAATTATGATCTGTAACAGTCGATTTTTCTATGCATACAACGACCTCAAATAATTAAGTTAAAACTTTCTAATTCCTAGAATAAAAATGCCGTTATTCTTTAATCAGTTATAAATTCCGTTTCTCTTATGATTTTAATTCTTCGGACGTATTTCTGTTTCTTACAGGGTATCTGAGGTCTAAAAAGGAATTTATAAAGGCACACAAATGAAATACATTCTTGGATGGATCATAAATATCATTACACTATGTAAATGCTGCCTCAAACTTTGATGTTTACTTTCAATCAATTGTTAATCAATAATTAAAATAAAGAGATAAATGATTAGAAATTATTAGAATGACATGATATACAACACAATTAACATACAATTAGTAGATTAGTGAAAACATCAGATATAATTCCTGTTGGAATTACTACGCAGAACACCTGCTACAATCCCTGAATTTCTGGATGTCAATCCACAAAGAAAGTCTATCAACTCTTACCATAAATTTACTAAGTTATGTTTAGCTTTTACCTCTCTTAAAAACTACCCATTATATCCTTTAAAAATTAAAGGAGATCATTTATATTTTTTGTTTGCTGCCAGAAAACGCGACGTGAATGTGTCCATTCATATCTTAAGAGTTGACTAAATATTGAAAATGTAAGAGGAGGAAATGCTCAAAAAAGGCATCTTTAGAAAAACCTTAATGCCGTAGAACGTTTGACGAGGATTTAAAATTCGCGGGGCAAGTATTACGCGACGGAACTTTTGGAAAATCGCTCATTTCTTTCAGCCTCGAAACATTCCTTCCCTTGATGACGTGACCCCATTACAAAAACCTTTTCCTCTAAAGGGCGGAGAAAGAAGGAAGCGAAACTTATAAAAAGAAAACCGACAAAAGTAGCGCTTGCAAGAGAAAAGTATATTACACGCCAGACATAGTCCCCACACCTTTTGAACCCTCTGTAAAGGATTAGTATTGACACGTCGACCGAGGAAGGGGAGCAGGAAGGCGACAAGGGAGAGGGGAAAAATAACGAAAATACCCTCGCTTTTATCCTGAGACGCTCGCTTCAAAATGGATACCAAAATAGGAAGGCAGGTAAAGCATGTGTTCCACGTTTCCTTCAATTCGCCATTTATGCACCTTTGAAATCGGAGCATTCGAAAAGGGAGAATTAGTATAGTATGCGAAAAAATAACCCCGTTTCCTTCATATTATCCCTGTCAAAGTCAAATTTTTATCCGATATACTCCTCGCCCTTAACTTTCCTCCTAATTTTCTGTACAAGATAATTCATTTTGGAGAAAATGTATCGTTAATTTAATTTTTAGCAAACATTTTCTTATTATGTATCATTTTCGCAGGATCCTTTTTCTGCTATCAACGTATTGTTATGTGACAATCATATTATTGAATCGATATCTATTCGTGGATACTGAAATAACCGACAGCTTTTCACTGATCTACTTATACTCACAAGCAGAATTTTCTCCGAATCCAGAAGCATACATAAAATTGGCCAATAAAACGAGAAATGCAAGAAATTAATATCCTGATTCTGATTATTTAAAATACCTCGCACAGTAGTTTCAGCAGTAAGAGTATGTAAAAGACTAAATTAGCTTAAGAAAATGTGAAAAGTTATCTTTACAGTTTGTCCAATTGCAAAATACTTCCGGTTTAATTATGAATCGAAAAATATTTCATTTCCTCATTATAAATTAATTAGAATTATTTCATAATTACATACAGACTCCTAATTTCGTTATTCAATGGCGTGCTTATTGACAAAGAAGAAAGTGAAAAGTTGAAAAGAAAGTATAGAGTCATAATTGATGAATACTTGCTAAAGTTAAAAGAAAACAAGATGTTCCTGTCGGTTGATTAAGGAAGCAGAGTATATACTTCATTAGCCTTTAGTGTATTTGTAAGAGGTTATCTGTATGATGTAGAATGCTGAGTCGTTTAAATATATTTATTGAATGTATATTGTATCTATTGCATGGAGTGTTGATGTAGTGAAACTAGATCATAGTGGTTGTATCGATTTACATAGTATTTCTTGCGTTTTTCTGCTATTTCCTTCCCTTTTTTAAAGTATAACACATTATTCAATTAATTCCAACGATAATAATTTTAGTGGAAACAGAAATGCCACAATTTCAATTATTTTTAATAATAGATGATGTAGTGATTTATGATAATTAATTACAATCCGATCCAATCTTAAGCCTTGATTATAGCGTTATCACACTCATCGCTCCGACACTGCGGTCGGCAACGAAAACGTGTGTAAGGTTAACCGCATACAAATTTACTGAGAAAGTGTCGAAACAATGGAGGAAAATTAATCATTGCCATACAGTTTTCGAGGGTATATTTCCTCTCTAAAAATCGATGTATGCTTGAGTATCGTTATAATAACATAACAATCGATTCCCTACATCATATAAGAAATAAAAAGAATTAGTAAAACACAAAAGCGCGAAAATATTCAGTACTAGAATGGAGGTATATAACTGAAATATTCCGAAGGAAAAGACAGACAGAAAATTCCTCGGATAGGAACTGGAAAAAAGATGCGAGTCAACGCTGATAAGATGTAGTGATGGAGAGGGAAAGAGGGTAATATTGGTCATGAAAAGATTGATGGATTCTACCCCCCGATGGAATGAAATCATTCCTCTTCTTCCTCCGCCTGCTTAAAGCCACTTCCTACTTCTGACACGGTGTGCGTATATATCGACTAACAGGCCATTCTTTCCCTCCCCATTCTGTCACGTAAATGCACCCCCGCGCAGTTGAAGCCTGGGCTCTATTCCGAATTGCGAGACCCCCTGGCGATAGAACACAGGCAAGAAAAGAAAATTTACATGGCGAAAAGAATATCTCAGTACTGGAGGGGGTCTTTTTGACATGAGAAGAAATCAGCAAAGGAAGGAAATAGTTTCCACGAATAAATGCCGTTGCGAAAATAAGATATCGCTAAAGGCACCAGCGCAAGTTGAATCATAAAAATTCGTCTCTATCGAAAGAAGAAACCCAAGAGTATTTACAAAGATTTTAAATCTCGAAATCTCCGGTCGATTTCTACGGTATAATGAGATATTTTTATAGGTATTCTATACCCTGTTTGCAGAGAAAATGCCATTGGTGCCATTCAGAAATCGCTCTATGGAGCTATTCTCATACTCGCATGTAGCTTTGGCTAAAGGATTCTTTTCCAGTCAAACATTCTATTGAATTTTTGAATAGACATGATATGCATTAAAAGATTAGAAAAAATTAAGGTAGCGAATTAGGAGTGTACTTCTAGGTTTTTGCTTTCTTATTTTAGGTTTTATGTTCTCGAGGAAGGATTAACATGGCTGATTACACAATGAAAGGTAAACGTAGCATGGAAATCATACTAAACTTTATACTTATATTTAATCATACTGAACTTATTATTCATCAAATGCATTATCAGTAAGTCTTGACACAGTGAGAAGATGGCTTACAACTACATCGCCAAATTGCCAGCAGTGTTGTCAACAAGCGTTAAACTAAATAAGAAATGAGGAAAAGTCGAGAATATACTTTGAATCGAAAATTTCATACTTCTACATGCGCAAAATTAATCAAATGCCAAATTAAAGAATTAACTGGACATTAACTTGCGATTTCTATGTTCAAGGAGATGTTCGAGAGATATTTTCTTGGCGAAGTTTCCATCTCCTGTGCTCTAATACAAAATGTGTCATTAAATTAAATTAAGAGTGAATATATCTCTATCTTGAAAAATTAGTAGACAAGATATCTCCTTGTGCCTTATCTAATTATAATCTCAGGGAGCCTGGAAATAAATCTTAATGCTTCTAATGAATTCATCAGCTAAAAGAATAGTAACTAATTTTTAAACATATACAATATTTAATCGTTGATTAAAATTTTATAACACAGCTTTTATAAATATTAGATTATTTTTTAATATTATTAGATTTGTTAACGAAATATATGGCACAGAAACAGTCGGTAAAATCGGCAACAAGCAGCTATTTTTACGATAGCAGGCAGCATAACAAAGGGGTATACTTATTTTATTGCACAAGATATTAGAATAACTATGTTTGAAAAAACAACAATTTGAAGTTCCAAAGTTTCTAGTGATAATTCCATTAAACATTTCTAGAGATATGCTTAAAGTGAGTATTCTACATAGCAATTTCTTTCTTAGGCATAAGTCATTTTTCTAAAAATTATACAACCGAACGAAATAAAAATCCGTTCAAAATTTTTCGGATGAAACTACCTTACGGTGTGAACTGATAATTCTTTGAACGGAAGTAAAGCAACGCTATATAGCGACCAAATTAACGTGCAAACAGAATCCCGTAAGATTTCTTCCCCAAAAGTCCACCAATTTGAATACATCAAAAGGCAGACGTTCCAATTAAAGAACGAAACGTTTCGAATATATTGGAGAAAAAACAAAGAGAATCATCCGCTCCGCTCAACATTTTCGGATTATTTTCCTAACAAATCCCTTTTCCTCCCGACCCGGAATAAATAAATAGTCCGTAAACTCCTTCCGTAGTTACGCCTTACTTTTTTTTGCCTGCGACGCGTCACAGTCTGTTCCCTTCCGGCGAAACACGATGGCTCTTTATATAATCCCTTAAGTAGAGTAGTAGTCTTTATCGACGGAAGTTCCTTACCCTACCTTTTTTTCTTCTCTCCTGCGGCTCTCCTTTCTCTCCCCTTTCTTTCCCTTTGGATGAGATGCTACACCGATTTGCATTTCGAACGAGAAGAGCCACTCCATACTCCCGTTTTTTCCTCTTTTATTTTTTAAATTCCTCGTCTCCAATGCCCGGAGACTTGAGTGGCCTTTCAATGACCCATGTAACAAAACGAGAAAAGGAAAGAAACGGAAAAAAATGAACTTTTTCGAGCGTTTCCGTAGCCGCGAGGTCGAGACGTCATCTGTAGAATGCTTTTTCCGTGAAACACAAAGCCTCCTCCCCTTGGTCTCTTGCCCTCCGCAACATTCCTTATTCTCTCACTTCTCCACTTTCGAATCCCACCTCTAAAATCCTTAACTAGTCTCCCTTAAGTCCTTCAAGTGCTCAAAACTGTGTCACACGGGCGCACACTCGCAGACAATCGCGTGTATGAAAAAGAAGCGAGCGCGAGTGAAAAGCTGCAGGTTTTCAGAGGTATCTCCGTAATTGACCTCGGGTATTCTCGCAGTCACATTTTTGCAGTGGTTCCATGCTTGCGATCAATTTTATGCTCGTTTTTGAACCAGAACTGCTGCGTATTTTAGAGAAGATATCTGCAATCGAGAACGACAATAAAGTATTGGAGTGTTAGTGACACAAAACTAACACACACACGAGTTACACAAAAAACGAAGGAATTACATGTATTGAACGAAGGAATTACACGTGCTGTCCTATTTCCTATTTTTTTGTAAAAGTTATAAAATAAAATAAATAAGTTTATCACAATGAAATTTTAACGAATGCTTGAATAGCCAATTGGATAGCCAAGTGGACAACGCGTTCGACTTCTGTGAAAGCGGTCCCGGGTTCGATTCCCGGAGGGAACCCACGTGAGAAATGAACTAAGCTGTCGAAACACTTTTAACAATACTACTACTGCTTGAAATATAATCGCTTTTCTTTTCTTTTCTTTCTTTTCAATTTTGCTACTAGGTAAAAATTGTATTACATTCACACGATCCTGTACAGTACTTTCACCATAAAGTCACATGTGTACTCCTAATGAATAAATTATAACTTCCAGGTCATTTGAATCCATTTTATCGTTAGTATGCATTCTGATTCATTAAGGAAAGACAAAACGGACTGCAATAATTTAGAGTGGTGTTTGATGTCTTTGGAGCTTAGATTCGGTAAACGTGGAGCTATGACGCTATCGTGGAGAAAAATACTATAACAAAATCCACTGTTTCGGCGAAATTTTGTAACAGCTATCCATGTTAAGAGAGGAATAGAGCATAACTTTTACTCCATACCACATGACATAAGCCTTGCAAAAATTTTATAAGCAAAAATCTGTTACGACGATCAGAGTATACGTCAGGTAAATTACCTACGTATTACCTCGTCATTACCTACGTATTGTATACATATTAACTACTTCTTCCTTTAACTTCTAAAACCCACGATCCTTGGACACGATATTCCAATAATAATAGCTTTTCTAAGCCATGAAAAATTAGAATTATATATTATAATGAAACCAGTTACACGTTCTTAAAAATAGAATAGAACAGAAACGTCTTTGTTGTGGGCGAGATCAGATTCCCTCTAACAACTAACCCGTTCAAACAGAGTCAAAGTTACCTCAGGCGTACTCCAGGGCAGCGTGATTGGGCCCCTTCTTTTCTTGATATACATAAACGACTTGAGCCGCGAAATCGATCGTAAAGTGAGGATATTCGCGGATGACACACTTATATATAGAAAAATACCAAGCGAGGAAGACCAGGAATCCCTAGCAAACGACTTAGTTCGTACTCAACGGTGGTGCGAAAAATGGCAACTCGACCTAAACACAAGCAAATGCTCCGTAGTAAATTTTTTCGAAAGAAAACAGTTGCGGCAAAATAAATCGTACAGTATTAGCGGAACAGTAATTAAAATAGTGGACTCGGTAAAATATCTCGGAATCACTCTTACGAATAACATGAACTAGAGCACGCACATCCGTAACATTTGTGCTCAAGCAACTAGAAAACTTGGTTTCATTAGGCGTATTGTCGGTAAATGTGACGAAAAAGTTAGAGAACGATGTTATTTTGCGTTGATTAGGCCTCATCTTGAATATGCATCAAGTATATGGGATCCGGCAGACGAAACATGCATCCGTGAACTCGAGAAAGTACAACGGAAAGCGATACGTTTTGTTAAGAAGTGCTACGATAAAAAAGCAAGCGTTACCAAAATGCTGTCAGATGCAGGTTGGGAATCCTTAAAAGATAGGAGACTAGAAGCTAAATTGCGATTGCTCAATAAATTTAGGGAAAGTACATTTGCGGAAGATATAGTAGATATTATGAGACCCCCCTGCTACCTTGGGCGATCTAACAATGAGCGCAAAATAAGAGAAATAGATGTTAGGACGAGTCGTTTTAAGAATTCATAAAATAATAAGAACTATACATGATAATAATAGGCTAAAAAATAGTCCAAACGCTCGTTGTTTTCACCCCCTGCCACACGCCGTAAGGCGGCTTGCAGGGTATTTATGTAGCTGTAGATGTAGAATATTAATAAGAAAAAAGGAAAGAGAGGAAAAGATAGAGAAAAAGAAAGAAACCATTTTTGGATAAAAAACCTAATTGAAGATCCTAGGAAATACTTTCCGCAGCAGGAAAACACCAACAAGAAGGGGAAGGGTGAAAAACTAGAAATAGCTGGATAGATACCTAATGATAGTAATAGTTAAATTTAAACTAAACTAGCTAAACTAAAGGAATGTAACTTAACAACCTCATGTGAATTAAGGTAAATGTAAATTTTAACCACTCAACGAATGAAACATAACAATGAAGTATTTTAGAAAGACGAAGGGAAAGAAACAAGAATACACTTCGATTCTTTTCCCTTCCTTACCTCCTGTGTGAAGAGATCTCGGACAAGAGCAAACGGTGGAGGAGTCCATTAAACCTCTGCTCCATTAAGGCGGTTTCGCAGGAAGATCCCGGGGAAAGGATGAAAGGGAGGATATGGAGAAAGTTTGGGCCAAAATATAAACGGAAGAGAGCGAGAAAAGGGAATCTCGGAGCTCTCCGGAGAGACATGTTCCGGAGACCACTTGGTTCTAATTCGCTGCCTTTCTCCATACTTTAACTCAAAAATCACGTACGTATCCTTTGGCTTTAGAAGATAAGATAAAAATTTCACTAATCCTTGATGATCAGGCTGCCTCAGCACTGAGTCGGATAAATGGAACCATTAAGAGCTAATCGTATTCTTAGAAAGGGTATTCTGTTGGACTTTAATTTTAGGTCGCTATTTATTGCTGCCAAATAGACATTATTTTACACCAATTTTAATGCAAGAATATAATTTATAAATAAGTTTCTTCGGTTAACCTTAGTGATCTACATGTACATTAATACCCTGCAAGCCAGCTTTAGGCGTATGCCAGGGTATCTATGCAAAATGGTTGTTTGAAAATTGACAGAGATGGTGTCATATAAACAGCGATAGTAAACAAAAACCAGCAACCCCAAGCCCACCCAACGCAACTCATTATTACACATTATTTATAAATTACAGCTGACAAAAAAGAATTGGTCCGGTATTTCAGAGGTTAGTGGTTTCATATAATATTACAGGCTACTAGAGATGAGGCCTAGGTGGCAGAATTTTGCAATAAACCTCTGGCATGGATAGCCGAGGTTGACCTTTACATCTTTTGAAATTTATCGGATTTTCTTCAGGGTAACTAAATAGAAAGGAATTTAACTCATAAATCCATGTACCGAAATGGTAATTATTGTAGTAGTAGTATTGTTAAAAGTGTTTCGACAGCTTAGATAATTCCGCTTCTTGGCCCTTGCCGGGAACCGAATCCGAGACCGCTTTCATTGAAGTTGAACGCGTTGCTCACGTGGTTATCCGGAACCCCAAGATAAATATTTTATAAGTCCAGGATTTCTTTTTACAGGGTACCTATACAAAATAACTTTTATGTAAATACAACTTTTAGAAATAAAACATTGTTCTATAACTAATAACTTAATATTTTACTCATATTGCAAATACGGTTTTCTAGTTTTATCCACTAGTATTCACACCAAATGAAGATTCTTTTACCAGTGTCATTGGAGTGGTAATGACATTAGTTGCAAATGTATATAGGGTTTCTGCGACCTGACGTAGATGTAGGGATAAAATTCCACTATGTTTCCTTGCATTGGCTTTATCTGTCTAAACTGAAACTAAAGAAATATTCTCTAAAAATAACAAGAAAATTAACAAGAAAATAATCGATCCATTTCTATAGCAGTTTTCTTAAATGTATTAATTATACGCAGTGAAATTCTTCTCCGCCTATCTCAAGATTTTCAATTTTCCCAGTTGGTTGATTGACTTTGCATATCTGACTAGTTCGAACTCATTTCTTCATGCTTGCATTCCCTAGAATAGCATACTGAGTGTTATCTTCTTTCATCATCCAACTGCAATTCCGCCTCGCTTTTCTGATGCTCCATATAATTAGCTAATCTAATCAACTGATCCCCCAAAGGAAAGTTATCTGCTACAGTGACCTTTATATTTTATTCAAACGACAAATGATAGTTTGTGTATAAAGGGAGGGAATAACTTCCGAGTCTAAAAATAAGTGCAAAGAAACTAAATTTTAAATCGAAAAATGTAGATGAAACTTTCAAAGGAGAATCTGTCATCTCGCTTGATCAAGGCACACTTGTGTAAAAATCATCTCAGGAACAGATAATTAATAAAAATTCAGCATTGAGGCATGAGGCGAAATTTCAGGACGGGAGTTTTCAAGATAATCACCGTTAAGCTCGACACCCATCGTAGAAAATAAAAGGCTTAAGAAAATCCGAAGAACTATTTTCCTTGAGTTTATTAGATGCGTTCCTCAAATATGGGTCAGGTCATCCAGAGTTTATATGAAGCTACGCAGGATTAACATATAAGAGAAATATTTTTCTAAGTATTTGACTGTTGTTGTATAGAATTTCAGCCTTCGAAATGGGACTTAATCTAAAAAATCAGAGTAATATTTTCGACATTTTATTTCTTAAATAATTTTCTCTCTACTAGTTCGCTGTTGTGGTTATCCTCTTGGATATCGTGGCTCTAATTACAGAGATTTTTCATGGATATTTTATTTGCAAACCGCCCACTGCCCGAAAAATTCACTCGCTCACGGTGGAGGACGTATTTCTTTGACGTATTCCATGGAGTGAGTGAAATTTCGGGCAATAAGCGAAACCAACTCAACTCAGACGCGGAGTATGTGAAAGTAAACTGGGTTTTTTGAACTACGTAATGATCGATATTAAAGTTTCCTTTGAACGTTGCGAAAATGAGTGAAATTTGGGAAATTGGCAGAATGAAATACCCACTTCATGGAGTGGGCAAAGTACGTGATATTTATTCTAATTATCCTCGAAATTGAATCTCCAAGTCCAATTTTGCAGAAAAGAATATTGGAATTCCTAGCATTTTAAGAGTCCTAGTATTATCGTATTCTAAAATTCTTCTAGCATTCAGTGTTTACCTTCGAATTTCTATCTAGAATTATTACAAATTGTCTTTAAGAACAGTACACAGTTATGTCAGTAAATCCAACGTTAAAAAATACTCTAAAGAGCAGTTTTCGCTACCATAATTGTACGACTTCAGTAATAGGAAATGTCAAGAAATGTGGTAAGGTGAGCTTTGAGAAAACAATTCGGTAGACTTCACGAAAGCACTAAGCTTTCCGTGTCCTAAATGCTAAATACGGTGGGAGCAGATAAAATGATAAAGAATGACTTGAGGATAGAAAGATTTAGGAAGGAACTGGCAGACAGTGAAAGAGAGAATCTGATTTAATGGATGTGAAGAGAGAGAGATGCACACACAGTTGTGGTTGCTCCATGGAGCAGTTTGGTACAAACATTTACCTGGTTATGATATAACTCCTTATATATTGAAATAATGTTTGCAAAATAATGACAACTGATTTTTATCATGATATTCTTCGCAATAATCATGGATGATGTATGAAAACGTCTTTTTGCAAGAAAGGCGCATTAAATAAATATCATGCTATTATTTTACGAGAAAAAATAGAGTTACATATTTTAATTTTTGACAATGTATAAGACTTACATCGTTGGCAAATCTCAGTGTTAGAAGACACTGCCCAAAACATTCTTTGTCTCACTAACATAAGTACCCAAGCCCTAATTAAAGTTTGCACTTTGCACCATTCTTATACGCTTACTCTTGAGCCGACCTTCACTTTGATCAGTCAAGTTGAGCAAATAATCTCCAATTTTAATCTAGTGAATTGGCAATTCATGAAGATAGAATACCAACGTGCACGAAGATAGAATACCCTTGTAATCGTTAATTCTCTCACTAAGGAGCTTATTCAAAGTTAAATAAAATAATCAAATAGGAATACTTAAGATCTCTCGTTCATTCTACGCAATGTGTAAAATCAGTGCAAATTTTTATTAAATCACTGCATTATTGATTGATTTTTCCCTTTAGAGGGTATGAAAACACCAAAATCCTTAATACAGTAAGTTATTCGTGCGCCCAATGCTATCCGGAAAAAGAGATCAATAGTATCTACCCTCTTTATTATCTCGAGACACCTCTTATTCGTCAGACTACGAAAGTCGCGCTCTCTTACAGCAGTAAACACATCATGTATTGCGTACTTCGTCCTGCAAATCACAACCCCAAATCAAGTCATCTGACCCGTAAAGATACATTTTTTGCATGTATCGTCATTTCTTCTTATAATTAGGTTAACACGCATTTACCCACACATTCTCCATAGAAAATATACCGAAACTTCCCTGACCTACGACATTAATCCAGTTGGGTTTCATCCGCAAGCACCTAATGACAAAGGGCAACGGTAGCAGGTAAGCTTTAAGAGTCATCGAAGGAAGTAAGATGCGGAGAAAAAGATAAAGCATCAGTAAACACGAGGACTTTTTTCTTCGGTGCCACTGTTGCGAAATCGCATCCCGAAGGGACGTGTGGGAACGAACCGTGAGATAAATATAGTTTGGTACTTGGCTAAGTCGGAGAAACTGGTTCCCAGGGAATAGCGCTCAGGAGTGCATAAATTCCCGAGCCTTTTTGTACGTATTCAGTCTTAACGACTACAAAACGCAACCGACCTCACACCCGCTATTTCTTCTCCGTTTCCCCCCCAATTTTTGCGATTTCCCTCCTGCTTACCAAATTGCTTCTTATCTTTATCTTTAAATCTGCCCAATTTAGCTTTTCCATTTCCCTTGAACTAGGTTCTTGCGCTTTTCGCTTGCATTTACGAAAGATTTTTTAAAATCTGGCTCGCGACTTAGAACCTCTATCTCCGAATCCTGAACCTGAAAATTCCGCTCAAATACTGTAATCCCGAATTTGGAAGTGAAAAAAATAATCCCGTGATACACAGCACACGTTTCACAAAGCGCCTCTGATGCAATGTTAAATACGTTATTTAATTATTAAAATAATTTGTTATGACTGAAGAAACAGTTGGGAGAATGAGATGTAATTAGAAATAAGAAAATAAATTGCAAAATCTGTTATAACCTCTTTTCCTGTTAATTCTTCTTCATCTTAAAAATCTTCGCAAAAGTTAAAAATTTTAATCCCCCATGTATCACCATGTATTTCCAATAGTGAAAGAGATTTATTTCTGAATGTTTGTACATCCATGACACCTGCATTGCTTTTTTGTATTTCAAATTGACACGTTCAAAGTTTTTCCTCATGTTTTATACGATTTACAGCATTTGGTTTTGATTTTCAGCCATCCAAATTCTTTGTCTCGGATATTTTCTCCATAATGCCCACTGTCTTTGGTAAAAGTATAACTATGAACTATGAAGTGACTGTTGTCGACAAAGTTTTCCTCGAAGCTTGACAAGTCATTCTTGATACAAAGGACTATGTATTGAGGAATAAATAAGCGCTGGGAAAGGAGCGATTTTGAAACGAATTTAAGAGTTGGTCAAACTTTCATACTACATTTTTATACTATGTTTCTTACGAGCAGTATATGATGTGGAATAAACCGAAAGTTTTTCTCAGCCATCCGTACCAAGTTTGTCAAAGTTTATCCTTCCCTTCGAAATACTAAAAGTCCTTTCATATTTTTTTAAACTTGATATCCTTTACAACTATAATGCACTAAATGCTCTCTAACGCAATTTAAAAAATCCTCAGGGATATTTAACATCTTTTGGATCTAAATGCAGTTTTCTAGGACATCATTCTCCAGAGGTCTGTGTCCACGTTATTTATTATTGTATCACAATTCAAGCTACCTTTAATCACTTTCCACTAGCAATAAAAACTATGAACACAGAACCTCTAAACTAGTCTACCTATGGAGTGTTAACGGATATTTCAGGCTCAACATCAGTTTACCGGATATGATAAAGCGCCTCGTGCAGGATTCGTTCCAGGAAATAAGACTGAGCTACCGTTGAAGCCTTTCCGAAAAATTAATCTGTGCAGAACTTATCGTCGAAGTAGTTGATTTTGTTATACCAACAGAGGATAATCACCAGGACTGATATTTTTCAACCTAAAATCGTTTTATCCGCAGAGCATTAGAGAAGCTGTCATACATAGGAGTTAGATGGGGATGCTGGTGTTAATACACCCCCTCCACAGACAACTGGTGGCTTGCGGGGTAAATATTTAAACGCAGATTATGTACGTGAATGCACTATAAACGAGTTCGATTTCTTTATGTTAGTCTCACCCTCGCTCACACACCAAATCGCTTCATAGAATGCAAATGTGGGAGTATTTTCACTAAAGTACTCAAAATGTACTGTTTGAATTATATTAAGGATAACTATAAAATCGATACGTTCAGGCGTTTACGGAAGACCTATAGGACAGGATATAAAATCTTTGTAATCTTTCCACACTATTTCATTACAAAGGCCGGTTTCGCTATTGAGTTGCACCATCACGTGATTCCTGTTATCGATCTATGGCCATTGTATTGAAACAGCTTGTTAATATTAAACTGGGAAACTTACAGTCTTTTCTTCTGTAAAAGCTGAAGATGCTATAACAAAGCGATCTCTTTTGCAGTTTACATTCTTAATAAGTCTTTACTTTACATTTTAATAATCATTGGTTAAATAATCTTTCACAACTAATTAAGCCATCAGCCCAGACCCAAATAAAGTGATTCCTATCGGAAATTAATTCTCGTACGTACCATCAGGCAATTACGTCATAATTCTTACTTCGATATTTTCATCACATTTAAAAATATCTGCACTCTGTTTAAAATTAAGTCTCTCACAACTGCATAAAATAGCTAATTAATATCCAATTAGCGTCTTCGGAGAATCGCTACGTTCAACAAAGGGGAAATTTCATTTCCAGTTACACCGCGAGAGGACTTGTAAGAATATGGACTCCACGATAAGTCGGCAACATTTTTTTCCTCTCAGAGGCGTCTTAAGTTATAAATCCCCCCAATTAGGATATTTTCAAAGGTGGGAGAAGTTATTAATTTACCAGTTCCCTCGTGCGGAGAGGAACAAAACTCTTCCGCGCGAGTAGTTCGAATTATTTTTCCGCGACTTAAAATATCCGGCAAAGATAGGGGAAAGAGAGAGAAAAAAAAACAAAAGGAATCGCGCGATGTTTTCTCATTTTAATTAGCGAGAAAGCTCGAAGGTTTCCCCCTTTCCATTTCATTATTTGATCGTATTTTTTCCCTCCAGCTCGAGAGCCGCAAAATCCCCAATTATCCTTTCCAACCTACTAAACTTAAAATGATAAAGTGGCAATTCCTGCTCTTACCCTTTCTTTCTTCTTTTGAATCTCTTGCTTTTCTCACTTTCGCCGAATCGTGGGATTAAAGCGGCCAAACAATTATTCCCTTTCCCTCAAATTTTTCCCTTTGTTTCCCCCTTCGTTCTTTCCCCTCTATTCTTCCTTTGTTTTACACTCGCTGCTCTCCTTTTTCCTTACCCATACTCGTCCTCCGCAACTCGCATTCCCACTACTTCAGCTCTTACTTCCATAAAAGTCATTTTTGAAACACTTAAGGGCACAAATCCCTGCCCATCTTCGTTAAGCTCTGCCACTCTCCACTGAGCATTCTAAAACCCCTTCGGATCTTTACATTCCGCTCTCTTCCGTTGTCTCCTATCCCTTCAACTTCATCTTTTTTGTCATTTCTCCCTCTTTCGCAAAAGAGATGTCAGGAAAAATATTCTTGAGGAATTAAGAAAATACTCAACGAATCAAGACAATATATTTCACGTGTAAAATCTTCCCAAGACGAGGAAACTATAAATATTAACAATGCAGAATATTAAAATAACTTATAAATAAGAATTTTAACGATAATCGTCGTCGATGTTTACAGATACACTCCGGAGGACGGTTTGAGTCTCATCCCCTCCGACATCGACTGCCACAAGACCAGGAGAGGAACACACCTCATTTTGCCGTGAGCTTACACGGCAAAATGAGGTGTGAAGTAATGCATTTGCTATCGTCATTAAGCCAAAGTTGCAATAGTCCTATGTGCAGCACAACGAGTGACTTTTCGTTCGAATGGGAACGGTCAAAATAAATGCCATGAGTAGCATCATGCATCCCTCAGTAGGTTTCATATAATTACTTCAATGGGCAGGACTAACAATAAGACTGGAGTAAACTAAAGATACATTTTTCACTATCTTGTGCCAAAATAAAATTATTCAATCCATCATATAATGGTAACAGGAACAAACTATATTGAAGATTATGCATAAAGGCACATTTATGAATGTATAAATTTATCTCCGCATTACATTGACATTATAGTTCAAAGCTGTATCTTTTTATGAGAGTGTAATGAACATGGCTACGACTAGATTGATTCCGATATGGGTAAACATAAATATCATTCCATTATTCATCTGTGGGTGACTCTTACATTAATCTTTGCTATCAAAATTTATGTTCCAAGTTCATAGTTCCCTTTCTTATTAAGCTATTATATGCTATATATGTTCATACATTCTGTAAAATATACATAATGATATGCCAGAAAAGATAATAGTTAACAAGATAACAGGCAACCATCAGACTCAAAGATGTTAGAAAAACAAACAGAAAACATTTGCTTCGAAATTTCCGTTTTGAATGTCAAATTTCTTTTGCAAAAAAATATCAGCGAGTTAATTTAAGGTAACTGGGATTTTTTAACTCATTTGAGTTTGTAACATTCATTTCTTTGCGAAGCAATGCTCGACCTTCGAGTCTCAACTTCTACGAGCTTCTCGTAACTTCTCGGTTTCCAAAACTTTTAACTTGATGTCAGTGTTTCCGGCTCATTTTTCTGTCATATATCATATTTTTCCGTAGATTTTGATATTAAGTAAGATCGTGAGGAAAAGAATGGCAACTCCTAGCTAGACCTTGACCTAAACATTTAGTGACGGAAGAACTCGAGAAAAAGAGGTAGCTACTTATTTCTTTGACTTGTTTTCTTAAACTAAAGCGTCGACTTCATATTAGTACAGAAATATAATTCTAAAGAAAAGAATGAAAGAAGCTGAGAACGGCTTTATATGAGTTGCTCTAGAAAGGCAGTACTTCAATATTTTCTAAACTCCAAAATATAAAATAAACTTCTAAAATTTTTTTCCTGCATTTTTTAGAGACTAATATCAAATGAACTAAAATATAACAAACGAAATTATTTTAACGATGATATGAGGAATAGAAGTAATAGAAGTACATTCCTATCTCTCGACGTTGCACTTCCGCGGTTGGGAGAAAAAGACAATCTTCTCCAAACCTTAAAATTAACGCTGTCAGGAATGCAATTATGATAGATTATCTTGTTGATAAGGAATTGTCAATTTCTTCTTAATGAACGATGAAATGAAAACGTGGAATAAAGCTCATAAAATGCTCTTAACACTTCAACGAATTGTCATTCTATTGGTAGAAAATGACAATTCTGGTGGGAGCAGCAAAAATGAAGAAGACAAGCAGTAAGTGCGCTTTTCTTACACTGGGAATTTCTTTGTAAATGTTATTTACATACATATTATCTATAGTGTTTATACCAGGACTTTACATGGTATGTTCACAATTAAAGAAATTATTCGATGAAAATTTGTTTTCCATTCTGATATAAAATGCCAAGAATTCGATCATACGGTATCTCAATATACTTTTAATTTGAAATCAGCCATGACAAAACAATCTGGGTTAATGCGTAGGTAAATGCGGAAATAAAATATCATTTTCTCTGTCTTAAAATATAGCAGTCAGGCAACCAAGATGCAGCCCAAACCTGGGCCATAGCCGTCTTACTAATTAACTAACTCCAGTAATTAAAAAAAAGATAAAGTGTATGGTTCCACAAATCGTGAAATTCTTACGGTAACAAAAGGTACGAAATGAACGTACGAGTAGAAATTTGAAAAATCAAAAAACAAAATATCATAAATTTGATTCAGAAAACTGGCAAAAATATCAGCATAAGTCGGACATGAAGATTATTAACAGTATAAATTTCAAAAAATTGAAAGAAGAAAAAACCCTTTGCAAGATTACATATGTTTATTATAGACTTAGTTGTTATAGACCATTGAATGCCGACAAAGCGCTTAGATTTAGCTGGAAGGCAACCACATTCCCCCGCACAATCGACTGTAAATCATGACCTGAAGTACATGCCACCGTAATTCATTAGCAGATGTGAATTGTTTACCTTTCCTAAATATCAGCTTCCCATCGTTCGAAACCACCCATCCCACTCATTTGCCATTCGGCATGAACATGCCATATTGAAGGCTTGTTTCATCCCAGTATCTTCCTTAATGTCCATTTCCCTCCCCGCTTTACCCATCTTTCCTAATAGTCCTCTCTTTAACCCCTCAAAGCGGAAGACCATCAATTACTGCGCGGATATTTGTCACACCGCGAGACAGGTGACTCATCCCCTACAGTAACGTTCTCAAACCCCTCTATTCCATCCCCCTCCCGCCAACTTCCTGTTGCCCTTCCGTAGATGTAATCCCTATTCTGTCCATCAAGGCTCCTACTCATCTCCTACCCTTCCTCCATTCCGCTTTACCTAACATCTATAAATGGAAGTCTCGCGTTCGACGAGAGGTGTTTCCAATGGCTTCCGCCAGCACGCGCGACGGCGCTGCAAGCGTCCACGACGTTCCTCAATCCCTTCCGTACTGCAAATGGCCACGAGGTGTTAAGCAGATTCTTCTTTTTTCTTCTGGTTTTCTCCACTCAGTGCACTTTTATCTCGCGCCGGTTGGCTGACGCGACAGAGGAGGACACGGAAATGCACTTGGACAGAGGCGCTGCCATCTGGCGTCCGATTGTCCAGCCTCCCGTATGTCTGTCTGTCTCGCGCTCTTCTCCTAGCCTCCTCTAGAACACGAGCGCGTGGTCGGCTAATTTTTTTGTACTCCTAAAGCTCGCGTTTTCCTACGATGAGATTTCCTATTATCAGAAACCTATCCGGTATCCACCAGGACATTGTAGCGACCGATATTGCTAATTCACATGGCCTAAATACTCGACTTCCCGATAGATGACAGATAGTCAAATGCATTTTGGTATTACCATTCTCTATCTAAATTTCATTCCTCGATTTCACATATACCTACCCTAAGAAAGCTTAAGAGTACTTAAATATGCAAAATATTAAGAATTATCGCGACCGCTTTGAAGTTTCCTCGCATTGCACGTTTAAAATTGAAAATGGACTCTAGATCTAATAATATTTCCACACCAAAGCTGACTTTATGAGCATTCACGCGTAAGATTTGGAAATTAGAATAACGATGTATCCATAGAGACTGCTGTCAGACCGGTGATATGCAGAAAAATTTTAAGAGCGTATTATTTTGAATTAGAGATCATTTAAGATATGACTGTTTAGTTTTTATTGCTTTATCCTCGACAGAAGAGAATTAATGGCTATATAATTAGTATTCGCAGTATTATTCAAAACAATATGGGAACCATGACTGAATACTTCAAGGTAGCAATCTCTTACATTGATTAAATAAACACTGAAGGTTTTCATATATGTGAGTAAATAAATTATATGTAATAAATTTTTTCATAACAGGTAATGACAAAATAGAACTACTAAATTTTACTCTTTGCGTTAAATTCATATCAAGAGGCTACATACGATTTTACCTAACATGGTCAAAAATTAACCACCATCACATGATGCACGGTAGAGGAATTAAGGTTGAGATAGGTATAAGAGATTCAAATTGAAATGAATCGAATTTAAAAGAATAAATGATGATTGATAAACCGTCAAAATCACACAAATTGCATTAACTTTAAACGTAACCAAAAAGAGAATTTTAAACGCCTAAACTTCAACGGCGTCCAAATCTATTAACGAAATCCTTCTGGCAGAGAATCGTGACAGAAATCAAAGCTGGAATTAGGAATGACAAACGAGCTTTAGGTATAAATGCAAAATAAATATTTAAACTGAGCACTTGATTCCGGCAGACTCTCACGGGATATGCACAATCCCTGATGCGATTAATGAAGAAGAAGAAACGAGATCGGGACATAATATCGCGGAAATACCTAGGAATTCGTTGGAATTGAGTTATTTCACCTCACAAAGAACCAAAGGGGGGGGAATTCCAAATGGAACTCGCTCTCATCCTCAGCTGCTCTTTGACGTATTGGGTCAAATGAAAGAATAAAAACAAAGTGGCCGTACTGTGAAATAAAAACGCGCAATGCGAGTTTCGGATGTACTCTTCTTTTCCCACCCACTTTAATCCGATTGTCCCACGAAACAAACGACGGTGGTCGAGTGGCGCTGTCGTCGGTGGCCGCGATCCGCTCCATTTTTTTCTCTTCTCACGGATAGCCCTCGGATGAAAAAATAAAAGCCACCTTGGCGCTGATTTACTGCTCTCTAGAATGGGATACTGCTTTAGAAGGCATTGGCCGACGGTAGCAAACGTGAGACCGTGGAAGAACTTGAGAGCGGGAACGTGAATTAGGTTTGTCGAATGAGTTATTAAAGCCTTTGGATTGAACGGAACGGGGATACGGCGAATAGAGGGGTTTTTATGTAGTAAGAGGAAGAGATAACGGTGTTGTATGTGTCTGAGGTCGGAAGTGACGTCTAGGTCCATCGGAAAAAATCGCCCTCCTTTGACACTGAGGACAACGCGATCGGCTTGATTACAAAGACTTCTTAGGAATCCTTACGGCCATGGGGATCACACCTCTCTTTTTCGTGCAATTTCTAAATCCTCTGTTTCAGTAGCGAGAACGTGAACTTAGATTCGTGGCCGTGACGACGACAGAGGATTGGGGCTCTGAGTTTTTTGGATGGGTGACTTCCCGGTGAACGAACGTGTTGCCAAGACCGCTGTTAATTCCGTTCTCTGGGGATAAAGGGCTGAAAACAACTCTTTTTCTAGACATCGGAGATCTGGATTTAAGGATTCGACGACCCGCTTAAAATGTCTTCGCTATAAAACTTAGTTGCTCCTCTCTAAAACTGACGGAGAGTCTTTTAAAAAATTGTTTGCAGATGAATCAATTCTTTTGTAAGCATTTGGTGATAAAGAAATCACCTGAAGGATTCAAGGTGGCTATCCTTTCGAAAAGTGTCAATTTAGTCTCGTCTAGTCTCTTATTTTAAAAGCTCTTCCAGGGATTGGAACTCAGAAATCAACATTTGTTGAAATGCGCTACAAAGTACACCTGAGTACCAGTTTTCTTTTTATCAAGATTCTTTTACTTGATATTTTCCCTCAGTGACACTTATTTTATGAAATCAATATTGAAACTGTTTACTGCTCCAATATTTTCATCGCATACCTCATTCTAAACCCTGTGAACAAAGATCAATGGAGATAATACGGCATCGAAAAATCAATCTTAGCCTTGAGGAGATTCTTCAAACGGATAAATGTATGTACTAAGGGAGACAACCGAAACAAAAAAGGCAAACGTCGCGACGCGTCGGTTTGTTCAAAGTTGCTGACTTTCATTTTTAGATATCACATACGTAAAGTGTTTAAGATTTGTTATGAAAATAATCGAATTCAGAGTCAACTCTGAACTCTGGAGTTTCAGAACAAAAGTAATGCAATGTTATAATTTTAATGCATTTTGGCGAATTTTCCGATTGTGATAATGTGTCCATAATATGCAGTGATAAAACATTCCAGCCACTATTGTAAAATTTTTATTTAATGTTTGTGAGAGCTAGGAAAGCTTCCAGAAAATTTCAGATAATTTTATGTTGTATTTTTTTTCCCGGCGTATTTCTCTAGAAAGGCATGATATTCTGATATCTTCAAAACCTACAGAATATTTATGGGACAAAATATCCTTAAATCAGCTTCAGCAGATAAGCTCATGAATATCTCCGGTAGAATCTTTGGTCGTTTGGGAATCGTTACAGTAAATAATCCCTGGAAAATGACTAATACGTGAACCATATTTCAGGGAGAAAAAGAAAATTAGGAGATGCCAAGTATTCATGTGAAAGTACTAATTATTTATTCCCCGTGATACGGTAGTTCTTCAGAATAAATTATAATTCTAACATTTTTATACGAACGTATCTCATATCTCGGTAACATGAGTGTAGTTTACGCCTTATTTTCAAGATAATAAACCCAGATAAGTCGCAGTTTTTATCCCAACAACCAGAGTGAAAATATACTCGGGAATTATTGGTGCGTGAGGAGCGTTCTTTCAAAGCTTGCCAGGGAAGCTATTTAAAAAGGCTATGCCTAAACAATTTTTGGGAAACTTTAATGGGATATAAATTATACACTCATTTTGACGTAATAGTATTTGTTAGGTATAGTGATAATGTCACAATTTATCGACGCAAATGCGTAAAAATCAAAGGAAGCGGAGATATAGAAACTGCTATTCCATCAAAAGGATTTCGTTTGTTAAAATTTACCTACTTAAAATGCCTTTAATCAAGTATAAACTTTGATGTATAAAGGTTGTGGTAAAAATCATAATCAAATAATTTCCTTAATAGTAACTACCGCTTCAAGATACTGATTTTACTGCAATAGTAGTTAATTATTCCCAACCTCGGCAAGAAACCTAAACACCTGCGAGAGATTCTTTACGTAAATAATACAACTCCTAGAGTAAACGTTTGATATATATTTGGTTTTTGAGCATACTCAATAATGCATTCATTGTTCTATTTTCCAAAATTATAATTGTTAATTTCACGAGGTAAATTATATATTTTTAAATATTCTAAATATTATTGGATAAATAGGATATAATCAACTTATATTTATAAATTCTTTATGTATGCTAATCAGTCCATTGTGAAAATATAAGCCGTAGAATCAATAGGAAACCGAGCATCTGGAACTCAAACGTGCCGCGCGTTTTCCTTTAGCGTAAGAGGTACCGGGTTCGATAGTCAGTGAGGGCGTATGGTATGTATGTGAAATTACCTCAGCTATCAAAGTTAATTTTAACAGTAATACTACCGTAAGCTGCTGTACTGTACTGCCACTGTAAACGTGTCACCACAGATTACAACTTGAAACGCTGTGTGCTTAGTTAATCCTTTGACGGCAAGAAAGAACAAAGTCTATCAACAAATATTTATACTCTATCAACAATCTTTAAGAGACGTAAACGCAATGTATACACCAAACAGCTAAGTGTTCTTCCATTAATCCAACTTATGTTTTAACAATTTGATAGAAACAGAAGTAATGACATGTGTATACAATATATATTTATAAAAATGACCGTGTGCATCTAGTAAATTTTCTCAGTCCTTTGAATCGATTAAAAAAACCCGAATTCGCAAAAATATCCAAGGTATCCTACAGCATCATCTGCAAAAATTTCTTTTTAAAACATAGGGGTAAAGGTTATTTTAATAACGGCTAGCATGTAAAAGCTTTAACTCAACTATAGGATTTTACAGAAACAAACTAGTAAAACTAAAGTTATATGCAGTTTAAGCGTTACGTGTACCGATAGAAGTGAACTTGAATGGCAACCATTTTTCGGAGTGGATTCATCGCGATCGATGAATTCAACTTCTTTTCGCGAGAAGAGGTCATCTCAGTGAAAAACCACTGCCACTCCGCGGACCGAGATTCAGGTCAACTGCGCTAGAGGCAGAAATCCAGTGTTCCTATAGAACGACATGAAATCCTCCTCAATTCTTCCTCTCTTTGGCTACATGTGCGTGAGTTTTCTTGCAATGAAGATTCGTATAGAATTTCCTCCGAGCGACCTTAGGATGTATTACGAGCATGTCGAGTCTCGGGGACGGCGGTTACTAAAAGAAAGGACAAATGGAAAGTCACCTCGGAGTCGAATTCGTTTCTGGACCTTGACTAACATTAAATTACCCTGAGTCGACGAGATGCGGTGAGCATGGTATGGTATGGCGAGTTAAAAAATGTCATCTGACAATGAGATCAGATGCATAGGGAGACATTTGCGAGTTTTGAGAATGAATTCTCTCAACCACTTGAAGAAACACGGATGTCTAAAGAATAGTAAATTCTTTTAAAAGAGTACCTTAAAAATTTTACCTAATGCCCCATATATCATGCACAGAGAGCGAATCAAATGGATAACCTAATTTTTATGGACCCAACAGAACAAATTTCTAAATTGACTTATTAAGCCAAATATTTGAAATTATATATCGAATATGTAAATTTTGTAATGGAATTGTTTATACGTACTGCCTTTGGGAGGTTTTATGATTTTCCTCCCGGATAAGGTGAATACTGCGGGGTTATTTTATATATTTATTTATTTCCCACTCAATAATGACTACCACCAGACCTGTTGGCTATTATATTCTTTACACATAAATAAAAAAATAACAATCTCCCTGAGCCAGAAAAATAAACAATAGTAATTAACAAAAATATAGTCGAACAGGTGATGTAAATTAACAGTTTTGATTGATGGAACAAGACTCACGAGCGACAACAGAGCGGGTAGAGACATGGAAGATAATTTCTAAGTAACCTGATATGGTACAATTATTACCATTCCTAATCAGAGCCTTCGAGAGCAGTTGCGGCCCAGGGTAAAAAAGCAAACGACGATCTCACAATATTTTTTATTTTTTATATTTCAGGCGATAGCAGAAGCGGATTTGTAGTAGACATCGTGTACAATTCAAATAAAAAGAAAAACGCTAGTACGAAAGTCGATATCTTTCTGTGATTTGTAGACGTCCCTTAAGGAAATGCGGGCCTATGGATATCGCTGCCCCTCAATCTCGTGGGCTAAAGCCTAAAGTACCTAAAAAGCAAAACTAGAAGATACAAAAGCGCAATGTGGGCGGTTATGTTAGCAGAAATGTTAGCAGAAACCAAGCCTGACAAAACGACCATGAAAAATTACGACAAAGAAAGGAAATGAATGCGCTACAAAGATTATTGGAGAAAACGAGAGAAGACATAATCAGAAACCAAGATGTGATGGACATTTAAGATAACAGACGGGAACGAATGGGTCAACGAAAGAAGATTATGAAACAAACACCGATTTCAAAAATATGACACAAAGATTCTGCGGAAGGCTAGAGATAAAATAACCAGACTGGAATTAAGGAGCAGGATTCCATAAGAAAAGTTGTTAGAATCCGCCGGAATTTCGTTAATTTGGGTTGAAAAAATTCTTCCAAATTTCAGCATTGATTCAGCCTGACATTCAAGATAGAGAAACCTCTCATGAGCAGACAAGAAGTTTGATGAAGATAGAAAAGTAAACTACCTGTACCACTATATAAATTTATTTTAAGATCATGGTTTCGACCTTCCTCGTCACCATCCTAATGGCATGGTGTCGAAACCATGGTCGTGAAATAAATTTATGTAGTGTTACGGGTAAAATTTTATTTTCTTTCTTCAATTATGGAGCATAAAAAGTCGTACTGAAGTAATTGATGGTGATAAGTTTTTATTTTTTCAATTAGGTATCATATCATGAATTGTACAATCTATTTAAAAATACAAACAAAAATAAAATTAGGTATCATACCATGAATTGTATAATCTATTCAAAATAACCCTGAAATTTTTGTCTCTGTGCGTTTTTTCTCTCTATGTTGCCTTATTAGCTTCCTTCAACAACACGCTCCTCGCCAATATTTTAGTTTATTCAAGTAGTTCATGATCAAAAATCACCCAATGACGACAGGGATTATATTACTCTCGGAGGAAATACAGAGATTCTTGAAATAAACGAACATTTTGCGGTTAAAAAATATAAAAATCGTTTAAATTGGAGTGAATTTTCAAATTTTCTAAACTAAACTAAACCAGTAACTGACCAGTTGATACCTGTAATAATAATCCTATGAAAAACTTAATAGTCAATTAACATGAAGAATTCGATCAAAACCGTTTTTGGAAGCAAAAAATTTCGTTCTGTAGCACCCCAATTTCCATAAACGCAATGCAAAAAAATAACAAAACAACTATCAAGACCGCTGTGAATTTAAAATCTCGCCTCTTTCCCAGGCGACGAGCCCAACAATCGAGCAAGATTGAATGAACTGCCGCGGTTTTTTTCATCATCGGAACGAACCCGAGGAAAGGGGTGGGATAGAGAGGGAGATGTAGGGGAAAGGACACTATGGAGAAGCAAATGGCAAATCATCTGCCAACAATTTGCAATTGAATGGCTGATATTCAGGCGGTTTTGCAGCACAATGTACACAGTCCATTGGAAAATCACATTCGGCATCCCAGTCACGTATGACGGTTCTCACTTGTTCTGCCTCGGAGTTGGCGGCTCTAAAATCTAGTCGGTTCAAGCCCCCCGGTCCCTTCCCACATCGTCCGGGCCCCTCCCATTTCCCTCACGCCCGGACCTTCCATTCTAATAACCCTTCGCCGCTCGGGGAACTCCCCGACTTACCAAAAGGACTGCGTTTCCAGCAATCCGGAATTCCGCAAAACTATCCCGTAGTATTTGGCAAGGTAAATAGAGATTCGCGTTTACGAGACAAAATTGTATCCCTAGCGACGCAATGGCGAGGAAAATCGACCAATCGGACAGAATCGATGATTATAAGAGGAGTCCGAAGGGGCAAACTTGTTTCCAGTCGCGGGCATATCCTGTTTGGGATGGCGGAGTCAAATGGCGCTATTTGGCGGGAGCGCTATGTGAACGGCGACTGCCCGATAAAAGGTTGGCAATTAAGAAAGATGGGGAGGATAACGTTCATTGCAAAATACATTTAGTTGGAGATGCTGAGTTGACGTGCGGAAAATCTCGGTGAGCTGGCCGTTAACAGAAATGACGTTTCATCGTCGATGCCGTAAATCAGATGCCAATAAGAATTTTATAGGTTGCTAGAAGAGCGGACCGTTGCATTTCGACGAGGAAATATAAAAAGTGATCCAATTTCAACGATGGCACAAACCTGCCGTTCAAAGGGCAGTTCCTTGCTGAATATTTTGATATTTTGATCATTAAGTTCATAAAATATAAACGGTAACACCGTTCCGTGGAGTTGAAACGACGAAATCTACCTTTGAATCAATCAATCAACCAACCTCTTTCTCGATATCTCGTATGAACAAAGCAAAGTAATAAAAGGAAGAGACTTTGCGCGATAATGCCTGCATCTACGAAAATTTCCAAAAAGAAAGGTCAGAGCTCCTTCCCAGTAGACGATACGACTTCAATACCAGTTTTGACACTTTCTCAAATCAGTATCACTTGGGAAACTTTTCGCAATTGAAACCAAAAACGTCATTTAGCGACCATTTAATAATTTTTACCTAATTTCCATTATTTTACTACCTGTATTGATTGAACGGGGCCACTAATTATAATTTAATTTTGTGAGATAAAGGACACTAGTAATAGTAATAAAAAACTTTTCTCTTTTTCATGAGCGCAGTTCAGAAATCCGGATCTGAAATCGAACCCGACGCATTATACATAAGAAACCTGCGCAGAATTATTTTCTGTCTTGAAAAGACCAATTAGGGATAAGTCAGTAGGATTGCAGACAGAGGGCCGTCCAAAGAATTTGGTCACCACATTAATGATGGGTTCAAAGTTATATAAAATTCCCATAGTTTTTTTACGTTCAAAATGAACGGAAGCTCTAGCGTGATTCTCACTGCTGAATAGCAGTTGTATCAAAGGAGACTAATTCATCTTGTACACAATTCTTACAAGTGAACTATTTTAGACATAAATCGCTTAATATAAAAATACCGATGCTGGTGAGTTGCTAAATGTAATTGGAAATTCGAAAATAATCCGTTTTCAGCCGAATCTAAGTCAATGCAGAAGGAGAAATGAACACATATAAATCATCCGTACATCCTAAAGAATGGTTGAACGCGAGTATAGTGATATGTATGTTCCCTGAATGAATGTGCAGATGTATGTTCACTTTACGGCAACCGTCCCTCAAATAGTCATCTCATGTAAATTCCTCGTGTAAAAACTCGTAAGCTATTAAAAAATCTGCACCTTCGTTGCCAAATTTTAGGAAGAAATAAAAACGCATCGCAAATCGATTAAAATATCTAATTGAACTAAGAATCGGAAATATGGTGGGGGTATCCTTTTAAACTCAGCACTCCCTAAATCCCTAGAATGCTCCAACTTGGCAACAAGTTCGAACACGTGAAGCTCAGGAAGGGCGATTGAATTTTCTCCACTTACCTGCTGGTCCTGAGAAACCGCATTCTTGTGGTGCAGAACCACCTGATGGTGGCCGAAGAGGGATGCCTGGGAGGTGGAATCTGCAATCAAGTGGTTCGATTTCTACTCCCGCAGGTCTGCTAGCTTCGCATTCTCAGTCCATGACCTGTCTGTTGAATAAAGGGGACAATGGAATCAAGAGCACTCGTCATAGTATGGTAACGTTTTATTCAAGCTAACAGTTTTATTCAAGCTACAATATTAAACATTGTCTACGATGATGAAAATCACCTGTGGTACTTTTTAAATTTATTTTAACTTCATCCCTTTGAGATGGCGTTAATTAATTGCCCACAATGGAATGCAGTGAGGCATAAGAAATAAATAGGTGACGTTCGTGATCCACGAAAAAGAACTTCATTCTCCCTTTTAGGAAGTTACAGTTTTCTATATACCTTCCTTGTAAATAGACAATTAAATGAAGTAAGGGAATCATTCAAATCTGAATTCACTCATCTGCAAGAATATATTTGTGAAGAGTTCTGTTTGTGTATGTCAATAATGGTGACCCTTATCAGAGGGTCCTTAGATGGTAGGGTCTGAGCATAAAAAAGTGGACGATATATCGATCCACGGCAATATAGAATCATTTAACAACATTTAACAAATTAAACTATAGCACCTTTCAGGAATCTACATCTTTTATCTCGTTAAAGAGAAGTGCTGTAAAATTATAAAAGACGAATAAACTTCATTGTTCTTTTTCTTTTTAGTTTGCGTATAGGTTCTATTTCGGCTTTCTTCTCTACTGCTTCTCTATTGCAAAATAATTAATTGAGCCTTGTAAAAATATCAATTTAAATTCGACTAAAGTAAGGGTGAAAAATTATTTCCACACAAAACATCGTATAGCGATGCTTTTGACACTGCAAGGAAAATTTACTCATCATTTTCTTTATATGTTCGACCCACCTCTTTCGTAGGAATACGTCCGCCCATCATAAGACTGAAATATTTGAAAGGCCCGCATAACGTTTATTAAATTTCTGCCAGTTGGTATCCGTGATGAAGATGAGAAGTCCCAACGCTGTGTGTGCAGCATGTGAAGGTCAGGGCTTCAGATTCGAAAGCGAGATGGTAAAAAAAGAAGACGGGTTAAAAGCAGAGCGCGATGGAATAGGTCTGAATGTGTAATAGTAGTATCTGTAGTATTTTTA
This sequence comes from Ladona fulva, assembly GCA_000376725.2. Lineage (NCBI taxonomy): Eukaryota > Metazoa > Arthropoda > Insecta > Odonata > Libellulidae > Ladona > Ladona fulva. The sequence continues at coordinate 1,916,620 of KZ308128.1, forward strand.
AAATAGCTTCGACAGCTTAGGTAATTTCGAACAAATGGGCATCCCACCGGGAATCGAGCCCGGGAATACTTTTACCGAAGGCGCTACCTTCTTGATTATCCGGGAGTCCCTGAACTTGTCATCGATCCCTCCAAGTGCTTTCCCACTCCTAATTGACTCAGGACTATGAGATTCTCAGGCAAGAACGAGGCTATTTCTAATTTTAATAAATGGAGATCTATTCCATTTTGAAAGATATCAACTGCTGATAGATTTCAAATGATATGCCAAAAGACCTCATCAATATTCAGCAGATTTCATATATAAAGCACAATAATGTATGTTAGATACAATCCAAGATAAGTTTGAAATCTTTCCGTATTTTTTCGTTTGCAAAGTATAGAAGCTACATTTTCTGCTAAGAAATATCCAAATTCAATTACCAGAAAAGCGGCGCATTTGCAAGAGATGTCATTCTCGCAATATTTCAAATACATCTTCAAAGAAACGGTTCAGCTTATGTTAACGCAATTCCATCCCGAGTTACACGTATATTGATTCAGAATAATGAAACCTTTGAAATTATTGCTCATCTACCACCGTTTTTTAGTAGCACTTAATTGACGTAAAAGATAAAAAGCTATTTTGTCCCAAAGATTATAATTAGAGAAAATAATATCTGTACCATCGAATGCCAAATGTCATTTAAAACATTTTGCTTTGATCGGAAAGTAATTTCTATATGTGAATATAAAATTAGCGAACAGGGGCCAAGGGACCAGAAATCTTTTAGCAGTAACACTTACCAGTATCATATAAAATAAACTTATCTTGACAGAAAATAAAAATTTATATTTTTACTATCTTAAATTTAACCAATTGACTTCCTCCTTTCTCTATCTAGGGTTAAATTCCTTCCACCTTCGAGGCTAAAAGTTGAAATTCTTAGAATGCAATTTATAAGAGTTCGTTAAAATAGTCCTGATATATTCGTTCAAATCGCGTATGATCGTTAAGAAAGAACAGAATTAATAGAATTAATACCTATTATTATATTTGTAAATAAAGTAAATTACATTCTAAATAATGCTAAACGCGTATTAGAGGAAATCACTTTTCTGCTACCTCTTGAGATGTTGGAATTGTATCTAAATTATTAAGTTTCCTATTTATTCGCTATTAAATATGACAATTTTCCAAATCAATATCAAAATGGGTAGAGAAGACTAAGGCCTTTTTTCAATTTTCTTAAAACATTATTAGACATACAGAATCTATGCATTTGATTTTAAAGAGCTACCTAACAAACTAAGAAATCCATCAACTCATCTCAATGAATAGAACCTATGAAGAACCGAGACCATCAAATCTTTCAGCGCAACTGTTATCCATTCGTTACATTTATTGTACCGCGATCTCTCCCGAGGCTTCCAAGCGACCATATTTTGTTTCGCTCAATTCTGTTAAGACGAAACAAATTGCTGTTCGCTCTAAATGTTATGTTTTGAACACGCGTCGGGGAAGGGTGTGCGTATAAATAACGTGGCTACCCACGGCAATATGAAGACATAAGTAAATAAATAATGAGAGTGTTACGACATCGTGACCGCCCCATACATCATTCCCAGGGTGAAAAATGGGCAGGTATGACCCAGAATCGTAAATTTGTTTTTGACACCCGGCAGGGACACGGAAAAAATTACGTTCTAGATGCCATTAAAGGCGCACTTTTTAGAATGTCCTCATCCGACCAGCTAATCTAACTCTTCCTCTGATAATGTCACTGCTATCGCAAGCGATGTACTTCGGAGTGGAAAATATCTAAATGTAAATATGACTTCATTATCTACTAGTGTCTTTTGCAAATGCATTTCTTCTAATTTCTCTGTGTAACTAAAATTTTATTCGCGATTCGCTCTAAAATTCTGAAACACTCACTTAAATTATCACTTGGTGTCTAAAATCTTCGTTCTCCTATGGGAATCTAAGTTATCATAACCAGTTATAAGCATCTCCTTACATACTGGGAGATTCCCTAACTGAACCACTGGAACCTTTTGAATTAGGGAAGTGTAAAGGAATTAGAAATAAAAGACATCGTCAATACGTATGGGATTAATTACAGATTCCACGCTACGTAATAAAGTATCGTGCGTTACAACTCTGGGACCGAGGCTGGTCCAGCCGAATTTCAGGCGCTAGCATTAGAATGTTACTACTGATAGAAAATAAATTGAATTCGCTACGGTAGTGAATAGATGATTATTAATAATCTCTCTTTAAAAATTTCCTTCTACCTGTTACCTTCATTACAGTCATTACCGAGGATTGCCTTGAACTCATTTCAAGATCGGCTATAGTATTTTTAAAACTATTTCATGTAACTGGTCTCAATACTCAGGAAATACGAGTAAGATTAGCAATTGGCCTCGTAAGTATAAGATTTACCAAATCAGGGTTTTACCCAACAAGAGTAGAATCCAAACATCTCAGTAGATAGTTCATTGGTCAAATTTTAAAAATTTTCACCACTAAAATATTGAACTACTTACTGAAGTACTGAAAAAAAATGTATTTTTCGGTACTGTTCTGCTTACTGTCTCTAGTCATTTACTTCATTTTTATCCTGGAAATAGGCATAACGCAACACAATATGTGTTGCCTAACTTACAGGGGCACAATACATTACTTTATTCATCTTGTTCAGAGAAGAAAATCTTCTCTTAAAATCTTATTTTTTACTCTTAATTCCTTCGCAGACCAATCATCGATTTTAGAAAGATGTTAACTTTAGTTATTACAGATACATCGATTCCAAATCGATAAAAATATTTTAGGAATTTCGAGTAAAATTATTAAGAGATTCGACATTTTAAATCAGTAAAAANGTCGTGAAAAACTGACGTGCGTTAGGCAACGTATTTTCTTTTTTCTCCCCTTCTATTTCTGTCCGAAAACGAGGCTTAATAAAATGAGAAAACGGGAGGGCGATAAGATGGGACAAACGTCCCTTGCGGAATAAAAAGACAATGCCGTCGTAAAGTTTATCTATGAAGCTTCGGAGAGTGTGGAAAATGAATCTTTGGAAGGTACGTTTTACTGTGTAATAATTTACATAGAAGAGAACCCTTTATTGAGAAACTTCTATGCATTAATACAAAACAGGGCAACATCTAGTCATTTTTAGAGCCTTGTAACTTAACTGTGGGAATCAACTCCTTTGTTTGCGCATCTTTTATAAGTTTTGGATCCATAGATCTTGTAGCTAAGATGAGTTTCTAAACTTAAGAAATACAAAAGTTGGAGCTGCAACACGCCGACCTTCAAAAATTACGCGAGAATCAACTGTCAATCGCTCGCGAAATGTATGATATGGTGCTAGTCCTTCTACTTTATCATTCTAATCAGCCTTGATCATCTTATGCAACTGACTCAGTTCACGGTCTCTATCTGTTGTTGCACGAATCTCTACTAGTCTGGCATCGGAAACCGCTGCCAACTCAATATGATTTACCTTCATAACATTTAACTCACAATTCGAAATCTTAATGCCCGTTACATACACAATGTCACAATGTACACTCATAGGGCTAATATTAGCATCGTTTATTATTATTATTAATTATTCATCACGAAAAAAATTAAATCGAAACACTCCATATAACCTTTTATAACCAATACGTATAAGATAATTCTTTTACCGAGCAGACGTCTAAATAATATTACATCAAATGCGAATATAGATCACAAAAATGTGTATTAATCATCTGAATCACTTTATAACAGAAAAACTCTCAGTCAATCATTACAACAAATGCAAATCATGAAATCTCGAAGGCTCGTGCTTTAAATTAGAGTGAAGTTGATGATCAAAATGAGAGTTTTCTCACGCTCATCCAAATATGTTAGGGAGCTCTGTAACCGGAGACCTAAGAAACTTTGCCATTTTCGCAGAAATAGATTTTTACTAGTAGTCAACTTAAATTGTCAATGGCTTTGAGATTTATATTACCTACATTAGTTAGATTCTATTTTAGTTCGTTGAAAAAGTAATATCATGGCTTGTAGTATGAGTGTATCCTCCGCTTCGTAAATAACTTCCATCACTTTTACACAACTGCTCGAACGTATAATTAACTATCTAACAACCAAAACCAAAAAAATACATTTTCACCTCTACAATTGCGTATAAATTAATCCAATTCAAAGATTGAAATATATATGATAGAAAAACTATAACACACAGTCCAAATATCCCTACAGAATAATCCATCAAAACTTCGTCAAAGACTTGATTGCATTATGATGCAAGATTTACCTCCGAATTCCCAGAAAACTAGCAAGAAGGTAAGAAAAAAATAAGATGAGAATAAATACATGCAAATTCATTCACTAGAGAGAAACAATATCCCATTAAAAACAACGGGAGCGAAACAAACTCGAACAACGGTACAAAAAAATTAACATAAAGGAAATATCACAATCAACCTAATAAATAAAGTAAAATTAAATAAATAAAAAAATTAATTCTACCAATGGTAACGTCAAATTCTTAATCAAAACAGATAAAAATAAAGACGAAGAAAAGAAAGCTGAGAAGGAGATGGGGAAAAAAGGCGTGAGAGTGCTCATGAAACGAGTGTAAAAGTATATTCATGAGAAAATATATGGTGTAAAGAAGTGAGATTTAGGACTCATAGAATTGTCAGAAGAGCGTCACATGGAAGGCGTAGCTTACTGCCAAAGCAGTATTTCACCAAAGGTACCGTAAAACACCAAAAGGTAATTTCTCCTCTTAAATCTCGTTATCTATTTACTTAGGCAAGATGAAAGACTTAAATCAAAATATCGTCACCTTATGCATAATTCCTAAACCTCGTAACACCCAAATGAAGGCAAAATGAATCTTTTTTCGCACATATATCACGAGTGTTGATGACCACGCCAGGGAACATCAACCCCTCCGAGTGCATACTTCTGAATAACACGGCCGTAATTCACCCGGAATATGGAAGCAGACTGAGGACCCATCAAAGCTGAAATACTTTAAAAAGACCTTATCGATCAAATCGTCAGCACGACGCAGTAACTTCCCAAAAAAAACCTTTTCCGTTTTATGACCACGCACCTAACCTTATCAGCTGAATTTGGGTATAAAATTATAAGAGAAAGAGGAAGGGATTTTATTATTACTTTAATAACGTAATTTCCCATCCACTGTGCATTCATTTGCCAGCGGACCTTTCCCAGCATGTGTGGATGGGAGCCGGAATGAGTTGGGAAAAATAACGCGAGTTAGGAGGAAGAAGTCTTCGTGGCCGGCAGACTGACCCGCATGCGAAATGGGCAATTGCATAAAGAACACTGCTGGACTACGTGACGAAGAAGGAAAAGAAGTAGAGAAGATAGGGGATGCGAAAGGGAGGGGAGAGGCAAATGGGTGGATGAGCAGAGGAGGGGAGACGGGGTGCGCCGAATAGTGGTCGGAGGAAAGGAAGGAGAGGGCATCTCCGGGGGTCGTCCAGATGGTATTTGAGGTTAAGCCCCGGGAACACGCCGCATAAAATGCGTAATTCAACAAAATGAAGTCGTGAAAAACTGACGTGCGTTAGGCAACGTATTTTCTTTTTTCTCCCCTTCTATTTCTGTCCGAAAACGAGGCTTAATAAAATGAGAAAACGGGAGGGCGATAAGATGGGACAAACGTCCCTTGCGGAATAAAAAGACAATGCCGTCGTAAAGTTTATCTATGAAGCTTCGGAGAGTGTGGAAAATGAATCTTTGGAAGGTACGTTTTACTGTGTAATAATTTACATAGAAGAGAACCCTTTATTGTGAAACTTCTATGCATTAATACAAAACAGGGCAACATCTAGTCATTTTTAGAGCCTTGTAACTTAACTGTGGGAATCAACTCCTTTGTTTGCGCATCTTTTATAAGTTTTGGATCCATAGATCTTGTAGCTAAGATGAGTTTCTAAACTTAAGAAATACAAAAGTTGGAGCTGCAACACGCCGACCTTCAAAAATTACGCGAGAATCAACTGTCAATCGCTCGCGAAATGTATGATATGGTGCTAGTCCTTCTACTTTATCATTCTAATCAGCCTTGATCATCTTATGCAACTGACTCAGTTCACGGTCTCTATCTGTTGTTGCACGAATCTCTACTAGTCTGGCATCGGAAACCGCTGCCAACTCAATATGATTTACCTTCATAACATTTAACTCACAATTCGAAATCTTAATGCCCGTTACATACACAATGTCACAATGTATACTCATAGGGCTAATATTAGCATCGTTTATTATTATTATTAATTATTCATCACGAAAAAAATTAAATCGAAACACTCCATATAACCTTTTATAACCAATACGTATAAGATAATTCTTTTACCGAGCAGACGTCTAAATAATATTACATCAAATGCGAATATAGATCACAAAAATGTGTATTAATCATCTGAATCACTTTATAACAGAAAAACTCTCAGTCAATCATTACAACAAATGCAAATCATGAAATCTCGAAGGCTCGTGCTTTAAATTAGAGTGAAGTTGATGATCAAAATGAGAGTTTTCTCACGCTCATCCAAATATGTTAGGGAGCTCTGTAACCGGAGACCTAAGAAACTTTGCCATTTTCGCAGAAATAGATTTTTACTAGTAGTCAACTTAAATTGTCAATGGCTTTGAGATTTATATTACCTACATTAGTTAGATTCTATTTTAGTTCGTTGAAAAAGTAATATCATGGCTTGTAGTATGAGTGTATCCTCCGCTTCGTAAATAACTTCCATCACTTTTACACAACTGCTCGAACGTATAATTAACTATCTAACAACCAAAACCAAAAAAATACATTTTCACCTCTACAATTGCGTATAAATTAATCCAATTCAAAGATTGAAATATATATGATAGAAAAACTATAACACACAGTCCAAATATCCCTACAGAATAATCCATCAAAACTTCGTCAAAGACTTGATTGCATTATGATGCAAGATTTACCTCCGAATTCCCAGAAAACTAGCAAGAAGGTAAGAAAAAAATAAGATGAGAATAAATACATGAAAATTCATTCACTAGAGAGAAACAATATCCCATTAAAAACAACGGGAGCGAAACAAACTCGAACAACGGTACAAAAAAATTAATAACGCTTACATGGGTTGTCGCGCGGACTTTCCCTTTCATTAACCCCCTGAACTCCCGTTCATATGAGAATAAATTCCACTCTATTCCATTTTCCTACAGATATTATGCTTTCTTCTTAACCCATGCCTCCCTTTTGGCCCTTCCCACCCATCCCTTCCCTTTCATTAGCCAAACCTGAATTTAATGAACACATTCTTCCCCGGAAGGGGGTGGGACATAACAGGGGGTCGGATAGGTACACGCGTACACAAGATGCGACCAGCTTGGATGAGGAAAACAATTCCGTTTCGATCGTTGTAAGTTAATTCATTCCTTCGCCTTGTGTAACACGTGCTTTGCAGATGAAAAATAAGAATTTCAAGCTCGGAGTTTATTTATTTTTATCCCGTCCCTTCCTTCCTGTGACTCTAGCATAACAAAATAATTACGTCTGCGGACTTTTCATCGCTGGGAAGAAGAGATAAAAAAAATTAGACAAGACAATCCACTAAAAAAGGAAGTGCAATTAACTTCCTTTTAAAATAATTTTTAACGAGAACGGATTTCCGGCGTCGCATGAAATGGTCCCTTAGTTAATGGTAGACATTCAAGCGTAGTAAAACCTTGATATTTTATAGGAAATATAAAAGAAAATAATTTGAGTTGATTTCAAAAACGGCTTAACGTGAAAATCTAGAATCAATCAAAAATTTTAAGTGCAGTAAAACTGTTTTGAATAAAACGGAAAACCAATTGTAGGCGTTCTAACCGACTTTGCGGGATATTCACTATACCTAGTGACGTCTTCGGTCTTTTAGGTTCTCTTCTCTATTTCAGGGGCATTTTAGTCTCTGTCAAGCACGTTCTTTCACAGACCCTCCTTAGGTTACGGTGGTGCAGAAGTAGCGTATCCGATTTCAAACTTAAAGGTCTAGGGTTCTAATCCAAATATCTCCAAATTAATCCGACTTTCCAAATCCAATTTTCACGGGAGGTTTTTGGAGGGATTTTCCTCCCGTCTTTGGACAAGTGCCGGGCAGATGTCATTGTTATTTCCTCCCCCTTAACCATTGCCACCTGATTCACCGAACAACTTGCAATGATTTATTAAATAAATAAATATATCATGGTTGACTTAATAGAAATCAAAAGGGCGTATAGGCTGATATTAGATTTATTATAAAATGGAATGAGGAAGGTTCTTAGAATGTCTGCCTTTGTCTAATTGATCGGACGGAAGTTTATCCGTTTTGAAAGCGCAAACATTTTCTAAAGACCCTTCTTTTTGACACACTTGCATGGTTTTATAGTTTCTATTAGGTCTATCTAATAATAGCTATACAATACAATCGTCTTTATTGGACGAAACTGTGACTAGAGAGTCCCATCTTCCATTTGACCTGGTTTACCCTATACCCAAATATCAGTCCCAAATAACATCAATGATACGGTGTCTGCTCTCAGAAAAGGTGCGGTAAGCGTTAAGAAAAAGAAAATGTTAAACCTATTCCTTTTATACTAACTACATTTCTTTAATTAATAGGGTTCGAATAGAAAATAGAAAGGATTATTTTTCCAAGATATCAAGAATTTCCTCCGTTATGTAAATACATCAACGCTATGCAATTTCTTCGACTACCGTCGATAACTAGATAAATGTTTGAATTTGCCACATTAGTCTTAGTATAATTCAAGCCTTAATTTTCAGAACCATAGGAGCCTACATTTCAGAGCCTTTAATTTAAATATTGATTTTATCGCTTTTGAATTACAAGGTGATCGTTTACTGATCATTTGCCTAATCATAATATATGTAAAATGAATCAATTAATCAATTTACAATCTGTACTTTTCCATACATAATTATTTTATTTTTAGTTGACATGAACGACTAATCTTTATCTTCTGGTTAGTTAATCGTTAAAATCTGGTCGTGCATTTTAACTAAAAGTAAAATGATTATATTAGGAAATGCACATAGTCTATTGATCGTTTTATAATATGGATTTCCACAAGATATCGCCTTCCTCTGTGACCATGGTGATTGTTTAAGTCATCACCTAGGTACCTGTCAGACAGCTTTCCGTTAGTTTTAGAGCGTTTTTCTAATTTTAACGTAAATGACAAGCATTTTTGTACCGAAATTTTTCATTTTTGACAAGTGAATTTTCAGCTTTCTAGTTATTCACGTGCGGACTTTCTGGAGGAATGTCTGTGGGAAGTTTTGGAAACAGCGTGTTATTTGCTTGTTCCACAGACTAGAATATTGCCGCGCGGTTTGGGATACTTATGAGACAAGTTTGATCTCAGATTTGAAAAAGTTCTGGTGAGGAGTTGGTTGAGGTTCACCAACAGTGTATCAAAGCTGATAAAGTTTCTGAAATGGGAAGTCAGAAAAAAAAATAAGAAACCAGAGAGTAGGGGAAATATTCTCAAAGAAGCAATGATGCACAAAACGCCGTAACCTTTAGTAACATTTATGAAGAACATCTCGATCGATGGAAGATACATAGGCTAAATCACTGAAGAGACTGCTATTTTTAGCTCAAGGAATATTTTATGAGTAATGGAGGGGATGATAGTATTCTGCAGCCATATATTATGGAAGCCCAACTTGACTACGATATTGTTAATTAAGTACCATCAAGTAAATTAACACATTTTATTCCAACTCCTATAAGAAATCAAATTACCATTCAATTCAAAGGTTATTAAAACCCTGAATAATAGACTATATCGTGGAATCGGAGGCACAAATTATAAACTTTGGTATTTCCTAAAGGAACCATATCCTTATGAAATCCTTTTGTAATTATGCTCAAAATGTTTCAGGTATTTGACAAAAATTTGAAATAATAATACGAATAAATATAAGCATAAATTTTTGTATTTAAAAACAAATAAAATTTATATTCTCTAATCACGTACAGCAGTGGCGTAGCGGTGTTTCTGAGGGACTCCTCACCAAATCTGCATGGACATGGATATTAAATGGGGACCCTATGTCTCTGGGGCCTCCCGAATGGCGATGGTTGAGGGGTCTATCAGTAAGCTCCTGATGTGCACGCAGTAATTTTAATGAAGCAAAGGATAAATAAATAAATAATAGCGATTGTTCATTACAACTTCCTTCATTTTGAAAGGATTTGTGATTTTGAATTCCAGAAATGTCATGAAATGTTTCCAAAGGCTTTTAAAGAAAGGGAACAAAACAAATTATGAATTCCTAATACGAATGGGTTATTATCGTCGAAGAAACGTACATAAAAAAGTGAAGGAGCCCTTATCCAGCGGAAGAAACCTCTTTTCATACACAAACAAAAGAACGTACAAAAGTACGATGGAAAACTTCGTGAAAATGATTGGATTTGCGGATGAGGAGATACAACGGTCCAGTTGCTGCCTTTCGTTTTGACTAAACTTTCATCCGAAAACTCGCGGAGTCAGAGGAAAGAAAGAAGAGCTGAGACGTGAATCGTCTTGGGAGACGAGTAAAAGGGAACTGCCAGGCACTCCATTATCCGCTGACGCAAAATCCTACTCTTTCCATTCCGAGGAAAGAAAGGCACGCGGGAGAAAAATGAACGGTATGCCAACAACTGCGTGAGCGACCCCTATTCCGAATGTTTCGAATAAACCGAATATATATTTAATAAAAGTGCAAAATAGAGTTTAAAATAAATTAACTTCCTTTTAAAATAATTTTCAACGAGAACGGATTTCCGGCGTCGCATGAAATGGTCCCTTAGTTAATGGTAGACATTCAAGCGTAGTAAAACCTTGATATTTTATAGGAAATATAAAAGAAAATAATTTGAGTTGATTTCAAAAACGGCTTAACGTGAAAATCTAGAATCAATCAAAAATTTTAAGTGCAGTAAAACTGTTTTGAATAAAACGGAAAACCAATTGTAGGCGTTCTAACCGACTTTGCGGGATATTCACTATACCTAGTGACGTCTTCGGTCTTTTAGGTTCTCTTCTCTATTTCAGGGGCATTTTAGTCTCTGTCAAGCACGTTCTTTCACAGACCCTCCTTAGGTTACGGTGGTTCAGTAGTAGCGTATCCGATTTCAAACTTAAAGGTCTAGGGTTCTAATCCAAATATCTCCAAATTAATCCGACTTTCCAAATCCAATTTTCACGGGAGGTTTTTGGAGGGATTTTCCTCCCGTCTTTGGACAAGTGCCGGGCAGATGTCATTGTTATTTCCTCCCCCTTAACCATTGCCACCTGATTCACCGAACAACTTGCAATGATTTATTAAATAAATAAATATATAANAGAGGTACTTTTAGGGTCCCATCCTATAGATTTTAACTGGGAGAAACTTTCAGGTGATGGCACTAAAAGTTTATAACAAATTACCTAGCCCTGTTATATACATTAATAATGTATAATTTGTTAAAAAATTGAAAAATATCTATCGACAAGAACATATTACTGTGTGGATGAGTTTTTAATGAAAAACATGCTAAATTAGATTGCAATGTAAAATATCATTTAAAAGTATAACATATCAGTTTAAGATAATTGTCTTGTAATTGCAAGTAAACGTTATGTGTTGTAATTTTACTGATCATTTGTAATTTTTAAGAAATTTAGAATGACTATAAAATGTAAAAAGTTGTAATTGTAATTAAATGTAATGTAGATTTGTAATTACCGATTATGGTAAAATTGTAACAACATATAACAATGATTTGTCCTATACATGCATATTTATGTCATTAGATAAATAAATTCGTTATTTTTTCTCGGGTTAGGAGTGCAGTGCGTACGTTTTGATGGTGTAGAGGCGCACTTGATGTAATGAGGAGCCACTTACGAGCGGCAATTTCGCAACGTTTGCAAGATATATTGACATTGACATAACTTAAATTGGTCTGAAACAAAGAACATTTTCGGGAAACCCAAATAAACTTCCTTATCTATCTGTTGAATAAGAACACCATATTTTCCTTCTCATGCAGCCATTAATGATACTTTCTTCCGATAATCATCCGAATATTTCTGTCTTTTGTGGGAGTGATCTGATATATAACCTGCGGCAAACGATGAAAAGAATAATTTTACATAAAAATACCTTATATCTTCGTAATCTGGAAGGTAAGATGAGAGACAATAAAACCTCCCTCTCGAGGCAAAAAGAAGAAAAGATGGATTTAAGTCGAAATCTGAATTACTTAAAACAACGTCGATGAAATGCATTACGTTCTCATAGTGGATTTAATGCAAAACGAAGACGCAGTAGAAATATTATATTATCTCGTGGATCTCGTAAAAGACAAATGAAGATCTTTCTGTAAATTATTCAGCCCAGAGGCTTGGTTGAACCCCAAATACTCCTTCATTAGCTAAAAAGCCCTGAAGAAGGAATGAGGCTCACTTGGCGAGATGAGGAGTGAGGCATATTTCCCTTACTTCCCTCGCTGAACCAGTATGCAATGAATGGAAAACTTCCACGTAAGTGCAGTACGATAGACGAAAAATTAATAAATGTCATAAAATTTGATAAGGAGTCAGCTGAATGAACGAATTTCATTATTCAGCAACTCTCACAACTAGTTAGATCTTTTATTATGCAAGTCACAAACAAGACTAGACAACAGCAAAATTAAAATAAATTTTCTTCAGTCCTCTAACAAAAGGTTAATGTATAACGTTAATTTCATCAACATACGATTGCAGTAATTAAGTTTAACGACAAACGTTAAAGCTGAGGGCATTGGCAGTTTGGGAAAATGTAGAGGAAAAACAGTGAATAAAAACTGTTCTCCCTTAAGTTCGCGATCATATTTATTAGTTCACCATCGAATTACCTTTCTGTAAGTAATAGGGTATTAACTCAGACATTACCGCTTACATTTTAATTCATTTTACTTCTTTTATTTCGAGGAATCGGTATTTTTCTATTCTAGATTAATATCTTAAATTTAAAAAACTTCCTCTCTAATTGTTATGTGTAAGCATGAAATGATCGCCTAATATTTGTCATTGTTATTCATTATTTATCATTTGGCAATAAGAAATTGAAAAGCAAATTGATGTTCATGCAATGATTAATCACTTTATCAACTAAAACGTTACTGATGAATAATAAAATGAAATAAAACTCCGTTCTAAATCCCACATAAACATCATTAGGTTGATAATGTCGCACAGCAATGAAACCGGTCATTCATTAGAGTTTATGTGAGATTCACCACGGATATTTATTTCGTATTATAATTGAGGGACTTCACCAAGCCACACCTGAGACAGTCTCTTGCGTAGCTCAGGAATGTCACATATCTTCATACATATCACGGATCTAAACTTATTCCTCATGGTTCCTTCTCATTCCTTGTGTTTATAATTGCTATGAATAAAGGGAAGGCGTCAGCAAGATGCACCCCAAACGTTAGATGGGAATCGTTTGAAAGAAGAAGATTATAACTTTCGTTAATCTTTCCCGTTAAATTTCAGTACAACCCGTTTTTTGGTGCTCGCCAGATACTACGCATCCACCCCCTGAAGAGGGCGATCAGATACCGCGAGAAAAAGCAGAGAAAAAAGACTAGAACCAGTGTATCTAAATCCATGTGTCCGAAAAGATACTCGAGAGTAACAGACTAGGAAAATAGGGTGAACGGTGAATACACTTATTGCTACTTCGGAAGGCGGCTAGCAGGAAACGCATGTAGATGTTGGCTTCCTTGAGGGACGCGCACCCTTAGGGTTTATATTTCCTCCAACTTCCTCCTCGTGCCGAAAATACATCTTCCAGTTTTCGCTTCCATTATTCCGACCAAATAAATTCCCCCACAAAGGTATTCCTCTTCCTTTATCCATGGCCTCCAATTTTGCTCGCATCCGTCCCTATTATCCTTCCAATTTAAAAGAAAGGGGATTGGTTTCGATTCGAAGAAGTGAACAAAAGAGTGGTTTCTCCCAGGGAGCCTACACTTCCATCCCCATTCATTCTTATATATATTGTTTAGTGGATCATATATTTGATGATGACTTTGCATACAAACAGAAAAGATGGTATTCGAAAAATAAGGCAAGAAGGACGAATCTTCGGTAATCAAAACAATCATTTATATTTCCTAAAATCGCCGAGGAATTCTTTTCAAATGTTCCCTCGAATCTTATGTATCTCTTTCTGTAAAAATATGGCCATTAAAAATCGCTGAAGAGTATTTTCGATGACTCTATTATGAATGGTTTCCATTTCATATATACGGATGTTTCCTTTAGATCTTTCTGTTAGAAAAAACCTAAGATGTGCTTATTGTAGAAAATTCTTTTCAACTCCGTCAAAAACTAAAAAAATACTATCTTGGTATTAATATCGAGCTTGAATATTTTCTCGACATCGCAATAGCCGTCTTCAAAAATATTTTTGCGGCGCTCTTTATGAATTATTTATTAAAGGCAAAATCCAAAGTACTTGCAAAGTAAGAAATTAACCAAGAAAGCGCAGGAGCCTTCTCGATTAATGGGATAAGGATTCTAATCCTCTTTTTTTTCCTCTCAAAATTCTCAATCGTAGACAATGAGGACATCTCTTTTCAAGTGAGATAACTTCTGAAATGCTATTTAATACTTCATTTTTAGTACTTTTAAACTGCAACTAAGCTGCAAAAGATTTCATTAATTATTATTATATTATTTTATATAGGAATTCAAGGGTTTTGTCCATCGTTGTTTTATATTCACTATCAAGAAGAAGAGCACACTTACGTTGAAAATTCATTTTAAATCGGAAAATCTATTTATACATTTTCAGAGGTTCTCCTCTTATATTACAGGGAAGTTTACAGAGATGCTTAATATGTTACTCTTACAGTATGTTATCTGCCGCTCTGACTTTTTATAACACCACCCGAAAGTGATCCGATGTCACATTGTGGAGAGATTAGAATTGGGTTGCGTTGATAAACTTTCTTATGAAATAAAAACAAGGAAAAGTAAATTACGAAACGAGAAAGCAGTTCTCTAGATCTCCACTAGAGGGTTGCGGGAAGAAGATTTCATATTCAAAGTGCACCCTTAATTCGTAAGACAGAAATAAAAATCAATAGCATTGCTGAAACTAAGAAGTTTAAACCGTACTTCAATGTTGGCAGAAGTAAAACAGGAAATTCTT
This sequence comes from Ladona fulva, assembly GCA_000376725.2. Lineage (NCBI taxonomy): Eukaryota > Metazoa > Arthropoda > Insecta > Odonata > Libellulidae > Ladona > Ladona fulva. Next base: position 1,931,876 of record KZ308128.1, read on the forward strand.
AATCATAATGACCCTATATCATTTGATTACGATGTTAAATACACAAAAAATATAATGACACTTTAAACTTTAAGTTCCCAGCTCAATTTCACAAATTAAAGATATTCAAACAGTTTCTTACTAGTACTAAAACAAAACAAGAGTTTTCCTACTATCAAACATGTCCAGACGCCAAGAAATAAAATTGGCTCATTCTTTAAACACGTAAAGACCAACTTTTACTGTATCTCTTTCGAGGAATTTCTTAATGCTGCTGCCACCTTTTGCCAAAAATCGCAATTCAAGCTCACTACCTCAAAAAACACGCAGATTCGGGGGTCAATTGACGTAATCGTCACGGATGTCAGAAGCTAACATTTTTATTTGGGCTTTCGAAAAAGATAGGGAACTTTTTCATCCTAAATTAAGTAAACAATAAGTTGCGAGAAAAGGTATAAATTGCTTCAACTTGTCATTTAAAATCGTTGAAATCGAGATCCTTCAATATAATAATATAATTAAATATAGTTACTAATTTCCGAAATTTGTACATACCGACGTAATAGCTTACAATTTTAACATATTACAGAAAATGTTCAATTTTAAAAGACTCAATTCCTTTACATGCTGCTATTTTCATTAAAACCTTAACGACCCATTTACATAGCTCTTTCTTTATACATATAACTCAACTGTTGACAGCATATATTTACATAGTATTCCCCTGAATTATTCGGTAGGTTCAACATACATATCCCATATCACTATACTATCGGAAACGAACTACTTAATGACAAACGAAAATTACAGGGTTCAGCCGGAAGTAGCACAGAGATAGAGCCGATGTCGGTCCATTACTGGAAAACAATTTACTTTCTCAAAGTTTCGACCAGAAAATACGCCATGGAAAGTTGCAATTTAGGATCGTTGGTCACAAAGGAAACGCCAAGGCTAATATTGGTACTTCCACCAATTTAGATTCGATAATACTCCAATTCGATAGGAAAAGTACCGTTATCGTCCCTCTTTGAATTGCCACCACTTCCGGTGATTTTCAACTGTTAATGTCGTGAAAATGAATGGTAACGACATCAGTCACGCGACAAGAAAGAGCAGACTTTTTCTCAAATTAAAGCTAATGGCAGGAGAGTGGCTTACCTTTCGGAAAAATACGGCCCTACGGCTAGGCACATTCTATTTCCAAGTTAAGGAAAAAAAACTAAATTACTTTCAGTTTTAGCATAAAAACTTTATGGACTTTCCTCAATCCTTACATATTCAAATTTTCATTCAGAGACATTTTCTATTTTTTAAATATGCTGCCTTAAGGTAAGGTATAAGGACCAAGTATAATCGTATCATTGTAGAACGATCACCAGACCCTTACACTACAAATCTAAACATATAATTATACGATAATGATAGTAAACTCACAGCATAAACAAGTGTTTTAAGATTCGAACCTTCAAATTAAGTTATTGCGTCTGTTTCTTATTGGTAGCATTAAAATTTTACCGTCTTAGTCTTCCATCGAACTAATTATTCCTTTATACTCCGTGTAACAGGAGCATATGACGTAAGTATACACCTGCATTACCTGTTGAAGTTCACGTTGCGTAAATATTTTGAACACCAAAGATAATAATTATGAATATCTGCACAAGCCTGAATAAATTATTTTGTGAAATATTTACTACGTTTGTAAATGAGAATACATCAATTTTCAAAAATAGTGGATTTGTAGTTTTTTAAGCTCGATGTTTTAAATACTCCGCAAAATATTTATATTTACTTAACCTCCATCTAATCCATTTACAACCTCGCCTTTCAAACGCAGAAGGAAGGAAGGGTGTTATTCTTTACTAGAACAAGTAATAAGATTAATGTAGTGCATACATAACATTTATAGCCAAGAATTTTCGAATCATTATCTCCTCCACGAATATTTCAAAAACGTCGATTGGGTACGGAAGAGACGTAACAAACAGATGTAAACCTTTTCTTGGTCAATATCCCGAAAAAACCGCCTCCTTGAGTGTCTACATTTAATCAACGCTCTTGCGAAGAGGGTTGCCTAAAAGGGATTGGAAGGAACACAAAAGAAAGAACATCGAATAGTATCAACTGTGAGACCCAGAAATCACGGTTCTGCAACTTAAAAGGCGAAAGTTTGACGAATCTCTTCACTTTTTTATTCGCGAGTTTTTTCGGAAAAAGTGAAAGGGCCCCGAGGAGAAGAATCAAAGAATGGAGAGGAAGGTTCTTTCCAACACTTTATATACATATCGGAGCTCCCTGCAATCCATCATCAAAATGAATCTCTCATGTAATATATTACCTAGGAGAAACTATTTGCAATGAAGATAATGTTCCCTAAAGTTATGGAATACCATAAAACAAAATCCATTACATGAAGTAGCATTCCATTAAAGATAAGGCCTGCGGATAAATGGGACGAGTTATCTTTTTTAGACAATTAAACATCTATAAATTATCACTGAAATATTTACCTTGTTACCTTAATAATGATAGAGTTGCTCAAAAGTCATCTCGATGAGTTTAAAAAAGAAACGAAGACGAAAAAGTATTCTTTTCAGCAAAATCATAATCGAAGATAAACCTAAGATGTTAGCTGCAGTCACCCTAACAGAAAATATACTGACTTATTCAAATATCACTGTGATTTATTCAAATGAAAATTTCGATTTTAGTATCTTGGTTCTGATTTCTTTTTTTGTGAAAAGTTCCAAAAAATTCCAAGATATTCCAAGCAACTGAAAGGAAGAGTACAATTCTATAACTTTTATTTAATAATNTGATAGCTGATTCCCGTGAAGGTAAAGAGAATTCCGTCAGTGACACGTTGGACAATGACCCAATTATGTTAAGAGTTCCATTCATCACGGAAACTAAAGATAGTCTTCGGCTCTCAGGTTATATTCAATCTCTCCTCAATTTTATCCAACCTCTCGTGTTTCTTCCCATTTTCGGTCTTCCCTTCTCTTTGCCTTACTATTTCGTTCCACTAAAATTGACAACTTTTCCATCAAACTTATATTTACATCTGCTCAGGAATTCATCAGGAATGCTTGACAGTAAACATTTTGATCACTCAATTAAGTATTAATGTTAGGTTGCCTCAGGAGATTTAAAGCATCTCATTTTAATGAACATTGTGGTATTCCCGTTCTAAAGAGCAGTATCAATAGTGAGCAAGTAGCGTACCTCTAAAGCAGACGTTTGATTATCTTCGAATATCCTTCGTCCAGAAAACTTTTCATCACCTCCATCTCGAAAGTGTGATAAATGTCATGAACTTATGTGAACCATTGCAAAACTTTCAGCGTTCGGCGTGTCACAATAGAACTAAATCAAGTTCACCTTTCCTTAATCAATTAATTATCGTTATAGTGAAATGCTGTCTTCGGTAACATAGAAAGGTATCAGTCGTAAAGGTAAACAATATACTATTTGGAAAATTCAGCTTCAGCTTGTTTTCATGATACTTGAAGATGATATTTTGAAGAATATATATTTTCGATAATTAAACGACTGACAGGAAATATTACTTCGACTTCCAATCTTCGATCCAATTTTGACCAATGTAAATGCCGTTGTCTTCAGTGACAACTACACGACTTACATAGAACGTGGATGCATTATTTTTAAATTCCTAGTAATTTGTTCATTGAACTACTGAAGACATGTCAGAACACAGAAACTCATAATATGATCCGAGAGACAAGGAGTTCCACTCGTCTTGCCCCAATTCGTTCATAGAAGAAGATAAAAACCCTCTGATGTAACGGTACCCTCTACCTAACAAAGTGGAATCGAAAGCATTACGACCTCAGTCCGTCATGGAACACTCCACAATCTGGAGGAAGAGAAAAATAATAAAAGGAAATAAAAAGACGCGGGGTGAAGTATGAAGAAGGGTTCGGAATAAAGGGAAAATCTTGACACTTCAGATTTATCGCGGTAGGTGACTCCGCCGGAGGGGTGCAATGATTTTTCAGAAATAAAAGGAAAGGAGGAGGCATTCTTAAGTTGAAGACGGAGAACTACGTATGAAAGGCTACCGGCTAGACATTGCAAAGAGATGGGGGCGAAAGAGAGAAAGAGTCTGCTAAGGTATGGGGTGCAGAGCAATACCCCTAGGGGAAAGGCAACAAATTGAAATCCTGACGCTCCCTGGGAAATCGGTTCCAGGCACCTCCACCCCTACCCTCACTTCGCCCTCCCTCCGAAAAATGTGGTCCTTATCCTTTTGACGATGTGGGGATGGGGGAGGCAACAGGGGATAGGAAAAGGGCAAGATAGGGAAACGGGGGAGGGAGCTGGGTGCATCCCCGGGGGGAAGCAGGGTAAGACGCGGAAAATGTGAACGGTGGAGGGGTAGTACCACTGCTGGGGACATCGTTACGTATATCGCTATACAAACGACTTTTATAGAACGAGCGCCGTTTGGGGAAACGTTAGGAGTCTGGTATGGAGGAGTTAAGGGCCGCGAGTCTCGGGAAAAAACCTCATTCCTTCAAATGGCGTAAGACGACTGTTTTCTGCGGAGTCCCCGAGAGTTTCGTCCTCTCGGGAAATGATTCCTCACTCTCTGAGACCTCTCTCCCTCTTTCCCTTTCTCCTTGCACTTTCTTGACTCCCTACGCCCTTTAACTTCTCTACTTTGGAGGGCCTGAAGAAACTTTCTTCCATCTACAGATGTCTCCATCTTCGCTTTCAACCTCTTCTCGTCTCCATTTCCATTCGTTTCTACAAATTGAATGTCTTCTTCTGAGAGTGACTGTTACAATCTTATAATTAATCATGATTATGCATAACATATTCCGACGGCAACCTCCAGAATACTCCTCCACGTACGTCTGATGTACTTAGAGAAAGTATGTATGCCTACGGAAGACGTAACAGGCTAAATTCGACCACCGATTCAGTAACGAACGAGGAAGAACTGTTTTAAGAACTTATTTTTCCGCGAACTATCCGCGATAGAGATATATTTATATACGTTGATCGCTCAGTGTTTACATTCCTATCTTACGTTTAGAGACAGCTTATTTGACACGAATGAAGATTTAGATATCAATAAAGTATAATAATATATTTTTATTAGTATAAACTAGTAATTTAAGGAATTTCAATTCGGAAAGAGAAAAGAAAAATGAAACAGGAAGGCGATAAACTCGACATAATCGTTGTGATAAGCTCTCAAAAGGAAAATCTCTTTTATCCTGACAAAACTACGCACAAACATTAAATTATACAAGGTCTATGAATAACTTGTAAAATAAATGTTAATTCCGTTTAAGTCGTACTATATAAATATCTGTAGAAAGGTTTTGGCTTATATTTGTACCTACCCTTGCCATTTCTTGGCTATATCCCTGATTAATCCAAAATAAGCATCCCGTTATTATTCATAGATCTTAAAATGCTCGTAATTGGAATTCTTGATCTAATTTGACTTTACTGCATTGATCATGCGAATTCACAGTCTTCTGTTTTTTTTAATCATTCACTACTACCTTTACAAACTCATGACTCTTCAAATTTCGCATATACGACTACAAGCCGCATACGTTCCTGAAACTTGATTTCAAACTATTACGAATGCCCTCCGTGTGAAAAAAGCAGGATAAATGTTGCAAAATTCAGCCATTAGGAAAAGTTTCCTAAATATGCTCGCTCTTTTCCTGTCACATGTTTTCCTCCTTCGAGAATTGTATCATGGGAAGTTTTCCCTATTTAAAAGTTTTGAATTAAATTTTATTTTGGGTTCCCTATCGAAAACCTTTTACGAAAAAATAAGTTACCTCCATTCTTACGCAGCACACTTCTAATTGCGATTCTGAGTACATTATTCTCTACATCTGATGTTATAGTTTTATTATTCAGACTTTTTATAAAAAATTAAGGAGCATGGTTACTTAAAAGGTGAGTATACAAGAATTATTTTCAACCGTACGTGTAATCTATCGTGTAGAGGAGTTAGCCAACTTATCTGTACAGCGATAGGACGTTAAGTGTGGAAAAATTGAAACTTAAATATCGTTTATGTACGAGGGGACATCCGACAGATTAACTTTGTTTGAATCATGGCTGAATAAATAGAGGCTTACCCTGAAGGTCAACGATTAGCTCATAATTAGTTAAATAATAAGGAACCTCGTGTGAAATTTCATCAAACTTTAAAAAATCAAAAAATGGGATTTCATCAGTAACAAAATATAATTAATTATGGTTCTCTTTGAACCATGCTATCATATTTCGTTACTTCACTTTGTGATATTGCATAACTATATATCCTTTTATAATGCAACTAACACTGTTCCTAACAAGTTTGTTCATTAATATCTAAGTAATCATCTTTGGCCTTATCTTCCCATTTTCCACCCAATCTTCTCATTTCCAAATGCTGTCTTCTTCTATGTCATCCTTCACTTGAGTGGAAAATTCTGAATATCCCGATTATATCAAAACACTCTGATCCTCCCATTCCTCTGCCATCATCGTTGTCCTCTCTATATCATCCTTGCCTCTTCTTTTCAATCTGTTCTTGAATCTTTTATCCCTTCCGACCCATTCTTCTCTCAAAATTTATCCCTTCCTCCCCATAAGTTTCCATTTCCTTCACTCTTCCTCTAAACTATCTATCCCTTCTTTTCGTGTCCTCCAAACTTCTTCGGCTCTCAGGTTATATTCAATCTCTCCTCAATTTTATCCAACCTCTCGTGTTTCTTCCCATTTTCGGTCTTCCCTTCTCTTTGCCTTACAACTTTTAATACCAGACTTGGCTTTAATCCTTCTTTCTCTTCTTTACCTTTTTATATATACATCCTGCACCATAACTTATACAAAAACTTATTAGTTACTTCCTTCAATTTAAATTGGATAAGTTAGTGTATCACTGCGAATAGAGACCCAAATATAAACTAGAAAGGATGCGAAGGAGAAAAGCAGTCAGGAAAGAATATTATCTGAGAAGGAAAGAAAAAAGTACATGAATCGACCAAGAATGAGTTGGCGGTATGAAATGGAAAAATACTGCAGTATATAGGAAAGCTTTGCAAGATTGGGTATAATTAAAAGAAGCACTTGGAGGTCTCGCTATATTAAAATGATTAGTTCGCCGCAGTTATTTAAAGATTGAATACCCTCAAATATATTGAAAAATAATTACGAGAATTTTTGTAGTCGACTAATATAAATAAGTACGGTTGCATACTACTACATAACATCGACCCTCCGTGAAATTTTTCTCTCGGAACTTTCGAATCTCTTCATATACTAGTAATGCATTTGAGAATTTAAATCACACATTCGGGAGATTTTTGGTGACTTTATGGCTTACGTGGGGTAAGTAAGGGCATAGTGTAGCATGGTGGTTATATCTCTGCATAAAGATATTCTTTAGCGTAATTCTCTCATGCTCCTACGCTAACAGTAGAGCTTACACACATTATAATTCGCCCCAACATATATTTAGTACTAATGAAGATTTATGACGCTTTTCTTTCTAACTGTAAAGTATCACTTCTCTTTTTCTTATAATTAAGTGTAAGTGGAACTATATGAACTTAGAGCCGTAACTAGATGGCATTTTCTTGTCTAGAATAAATGGACATTGCCTTTTATTAACTGCATTATTCTGTCTCTGTCATTCACTCTCTGTCTTTCTGACTGTTGCTTATTATCAATAAAATGCGTCATAACTTAAATCGAAGCAAAATAAATTAGGTGAGATCTCGGTTTCCTGAAATTAGTTTTCCTAGTTCTATGCAATCATGCATTATGCCCAACACAGTAATGTAGGACGTATTATTAGTTTTCTTCTTTTGAAGATCGCCACATTTTCATCTTTTTAATAGCTGGAGCACACCAATTCAGTCAAAAACTACACATTTTCTTCTTATACACATTTCCTTGAAATGCTAATGTACGTATCAGTGTTTAATGTCAGTGTTATCATCAGTCAAATGTCAGTGATTTTTCCTTTGGTAACACTCCCATCTTCTCTTTTTCAGTCACTTGAGTGTAATTTCAACCTTCATTCCGTTTCTCTAAACTTCTTTCTTTCTGTTTTATCCTGACTAATCTCTTCCTGTCCATTGTCCTTCTTTCACTTTACCCCTACTTCTTCCATTCACTCCTTAAACCATTGAAGCTAAGCTGCCAAACACTCTTATCCCCTCAACCTGTTCCTTACAGCTCGTAGTCTTTCTTTTTTGGACAGGAGGGTGTATCAGCCGAAGAGGAAATGAAGAAAATTTCATTATCGAGTTTAAGTTAAAAGAGATCTTTATAATATTTCAGAACTCCTTGCGGCGACGGAAACATTTTCCTTGTATTTTGACGAGTGCTATTTTTATGACTCAAGGAAGGAAACTCTTTTCCTGAACACAGCATCAAATTTATAAGAGTTGGATTCTTGCTAAGGAGCATAAAATTAGAAAATTCCATGAGACATAATTTTCTATAAATTAAATTTTATTTCCTCTTTTCGCTCGTCTCTCACTCTTTCGTTTCCAAAAATACCGCACTTTCAGAAATGGCGCTGTTGATCGATTCCTTCTATCAAGAAATGAAAAAGAGCCACATTTGAAATTAGACATTTACGGAAAATGTCGATCTTTATCGGGAGATAGTTTTTTGATTTATAACATCGGGGAAGTGATAAATATTATAAATACAAGACATGAATCACAGAAGATCAATCTTACATAAGAGAAGGGGAGAAAAAGGGACTAAAATTTCAATGAAATATAATGTGACAGAGAAGTAAAGATTCAGTAATCATTGGATATTAGCAAATTTATTTTCGAACTCCCACGATGGCGTCAAATAGAATGATTAGAGGAATATATGCATCAAATGTAAATTTTGATTAAATTAACTTTCTTGCCACTTTAATTGCTTAATTGTCGTGAATTTGTAATATAATTTATATTGATTATTTCCATACAACATTTGAAAACTGCTGAAAATTGTTAGCTCTAAATACAAGAAAGCTCAGCTCACACCTCACTCCCTGCCGGGATACTAAGTGGCGGCTCCAGGCCCCGCAGGGCTTTATCCACCGAAATCGTGTTTTTTAAAATTTCAGAGTATAAATGACATCCTTATGTGTGGACAGCTGGAAAAAACTTTGGTCAACTTAAACTTATCTTTTTTTTAAAAAAAAGAGAAAAAAGACCCTTAAAAATAAATGATATATTAAAAAGTAATTTTGGTGATGCCGCACACTATCTGCTAAAGGAAACCTTTTTCAATTAGTCGAGATTCAAAATTCTCTCAGACTTACTTTTCTGCTAAATAAAAATCGATCAGCACTTCATCTATGAAAACCACAAATTTTAACGAGTCATGATTTCGAACACGTATTCAATAATGCTCAAACGTTAAACATTCTAGCTATATAGATAAATATGAAGCTGAAATAACAAGATTCAGACGCACTGTAAAAGATGAGCGATGCGAATTTGGCGAAAGTACTTAAAGAGCGATGTTTTGAGGTCAAATACCTGTTTTCAACATGCCCAAATTCGCCCAAATCAATAATTCATTTTCCTATCTGAGAGGACTTGTCGACGGAAGACCGCTTTGAATCTGATAGCTGATTCCCGTGAAGGTAAAGAGAATTCCGTCAGTGACACGTTGGACAATGACCCAATTATGTTAAGAGTTCCATTCATCACGGAAACTAAAGATAGAATGAGAGATGGGTACAACTCACACCTGTTCCCCTGAGACAATAAGCCAATCCACACACATTCTGTGACCTTCTCTTATAGGTCCCGTTGTAGTAGATTCATCGCTAACACTAATACCATTGCAAGATTCGCAAATATATGTAATTATTATTCCGAAGCCGTCAAAACAGCATTTTACCCACAGTCAATTGTTAGTAAAAAGTAAGGGAAAACAGCAATTAATTAACACTGGAATACCTGCAGAAATTAATTACTTCCCTAGGATATCAACACAAGAATACTTACAGAGGGTAATTACAATTCCATCTCCGTCCCTCCTTTCTATATGAATTAACTGTTAAATACGGGAATAGATTTAGTTAAAAAAATATCAATCTGACAACCCTCGTCAACGGTTATAATCTATAGCCTGATAAAGAGCGGTAATCGTGTGAAAAAATCTTGAATATGTGGGCAGATAAATCTTAAGATAGAAAAGTGTGTATAAATATATTTGGATACATTTGAGCATTTACACCAAAAGAACACGCAGGAATCATGTGATTTTAACATCCAACTATTCATAAGTAAATATACATAAATAATAATAATAATTTTGGAATTGATAAAATGTCGTCTCGTTTCCTTTGTAATAGTAATTTCAGCAACTAGATCCAGAAACTATACATTAAAGACAAATTACTTTGCATAAAAAATTAATAAGGTAATGAGTTACCCTCTTTGTTACAAAATATTTTGAGATTAATGGATTCCGCACTAGATTTTCTTCAATATTTTGCACGTGAAAAATTGAATTGAAGCAATTAAGATATTCAAATGAGCTATTAGACAGTTTAACCAGTCGGTTAACGTAGTATAGCATGCTCTGAATTCCTTAAATCTTAAGCCCCACTTATACTTTGCCAGAGTGTTGGTCTCGAGCACGTAAATTCTTATGGACCCCACGGAGCCCGTACTGGGGACGTGAAATTGTAAGGGTTAATAAAGACACTGACTTCAAATTGCTGGTACTCTCTGTAAACAATTTCAGCCAAGTACGTTAACTGCTGCATATCTATCTTGTAGCCAGCCTTGCTCTCTCAAATTCAAACTATTCTCCTTATTACACAAGTTGAAACACTAATCAAGATATTAAATTATAGATGATAGTTTCGACATGACTGGGTCAATCTCTAAAATTTGCACTGAAAAATGAGCACATAATCCAAGTCCAGCTCTTGTAAATACTGGATCTAGTCCGGAAAAGTAACGCGGCGTAAACGATTAAACCCAAACAATGCTAAAAAAATGTAAACGAAAGTCAAATTAACTTTTAAAGTCTTCTTTGTCGTTATGTCAAATTCCTACTGAAAAGGTTGTTTCTTCTTTTCAGTTAATTCATCTCCCCCCAAGTTCCATTATTCGTAGAATGAATCTGATACACTACAATTTTCTTAAGCAGAAAATTCATATATTTATGCGATTAAAGTTAGTAGAAAATTAACCTGCATTAGAGAAAATAACTTCCTACTTAAAGAAATTTTCCCAGCATACAAACATCGAAATGTTCCATTAAAACATTGTTACTGCGACATTTTTTAGAGAAGGAATGTTTTAATTCCTTAAAAGGGGACCCTTTGTCCTATAAAGAAATCGTTGTGTGACATTCATTCCATGGGGAACGCGGATGCCCTAAAATATGTTGACTCATTTCCCCTCGACGATCGGAATTTGGATAACAAGCTTCTCTCGTTCAATGGAGAAGCGGAAATAGATTGAAAGATGGATCGCCTATTGGGGTGCGGGCTAAACATGGAATCGGGTTGCCTTTCGTAACACGCTTAGGGATTTAAAGGAAAAATGCTAGGGAAAATAGGAAACGGGATGAGAAAAGCACGTGCGTGGGATGGGAAAAGAAGCACTTCTTGGAAGGAATGGGGTGGTAACAATGAAAATAGGGAAGGGAGAGTGGATAAAGGAGGAAAGAGGGCGTGACATGGCGGGTGGTAGCAAAACGAATCAAGGGATGCGATGCGGGGAAGATTGAATGCACCCAAATGACACTCTAATTGACTCGCTGGAATGACTGACTAGATGCTCCTCTGGGTAACCAGGCGCATTTCCCAGCCTCGCAGAGTGGCTGCTAATAAAATTGGCTTTCAAATGTGCGATTCTCTAATTGCAGCTGATTACTCTCCTTGTTTAACGTGATTTAACTTCCCGCGCACCGGTTTTGAAACCTTTATCGCTGTGAATTTGGTATTGTTTGAAAGAAGACATCTTTGAAACATTTGGAAAATTTTACTGGTGTTATTTCTCTCACGCCCTATTTCCGTTACAAGGTTTAAAATGTAATTTTTCTCCCAAAGTAAAAGTATTTCTATTTCTTCAAAGTGATTGCCATTAATCTGAAGATTAAATTAAAACGGAACATTTAAAATATTCTGACCTTGAGAAGAGATTTGTATTCGTTTATATTTTAGCATTATACCTCTATAGCCAGTAAAAGCAAAAAGTCTTGCGAGATTTATAAGATTTTCATTTTCGAAGAAGAAATACGTTTATATTTAAATATATAAATTGTTAAACGAGGTAAATTTAATCCGCTTCAAACATAGAGTAATACAAATGAAAAATAAAGAACTGCGATCTTACCTACACGGTAATTTACATAGTTAAATTACATAATTAAATCCAAAAAACCTTTAACTGAAAATTAAGTAATCTTTAACTCAGTAATGGTACGTATAATTTAAATCGATATTACTACCTGTCTTTGATCCTGATCTGGAGCAGTGTAAGAGGATAGATCTACAATCAGTCAAGAAATATATAACCCTCATTAAATAAGCAACTAGGTTTGAAATACTTTTTTTTGATCCACAGAAAAAGCACAAGTATTGTTCAGTAGACTGTACTGGTAATGCTATTTTCATTGTGCATTATATTTACGACGGAAATTCATAGATCCTAGCTGAGAAACATTAATTCATTTCATTCATCTTTGAAGATAAACGAATTTTTGCATCATATTTACATTATATAGTACTTTCCAGATTTTAGACTTTCCTTCAAAATATGTCTTAATTATTTCGGTGACTTCCAAAGTTTCTCTCGGTCAATATTTCCTTTAGCGTATAATGAAATAAAATGTTGTGACAAATTTCACATTAAAACACTGCGTTATTGTGGGATTTAATATAGAATTTTATTTCATGATATAATGATGGAATTCCACCACGTCACAACAGAAGTGGTATTTTTCATTTCCTTTTAGCTTCACAGAGTTAGAATTGTGTATAAAAGATCTTAGGAAAAAGAATCACGACCCATATATTCTTGCACTCTCTTCGTTTATCTTCAATATCCTTTTTCGTGTATTTTAATATTCATCCTATCCAACGCAGAACAAAAGAGTATCCTCATCTGAGGAGATTCTCAATGCTTACCTCTTCGTCATCCCTAAGATTCTATTTCTTACTGCCTCTTCTTGTTCACTGTCTCCCAACTGTTTGACATCTATTGAAAAACATATTATCGCCTATTACCAAAAGATTAAAAGAGCACTACAGCGACTCCCTATCCAACAATTATCAAATCATTATGGACTGGTATTAATGGAGCGCAAAAATATGGAAAGCATAGTCAAAAACCCTAACCCCCACGTGATCCTTCGACCAGAAACTAATAATCACAGAGATGAGAGCATGTCGCAACTTGGGCAACGTTTTTCATTACTTAGGGTGGAAATTTGACGGAGACGCTCTATTGATTGGTTTCGAGGCGAAAATTTCCATTTCCTCCCCCAAGATTTACCCAAATTCGTTTTCAAATTTCTTTTCACCTCCAGAACATATTCATCCAAGCAACAACAACAATAAACAAGTTCTCCTCCTCCCTACATACCAATTACGACTTCTTAGTCACGTTGGGGCGCTGTTCCCAAAAATATGCCTTTGAAACCAATCTTCCCTCCACCAATCAGGCCTTAATCATCCAATCCCCTCTCCTCCTTACCCTATTCATCCTACCCTTGCCGAATACCTTAACTTCCACCCCATAACAATTTTCTATGCCACATCCGCACCCTCTTCATCTCGACAATCTGCCTTGACGATACACCCTACTGTCCCCTCCCCGGCTTCTTTCACTTTAATTTCCCAGCATAGCACTCTATTTCAGAGGCAATGGCGGACGATTTGTCATTGTTATGGCGAGTCGAACGGTGGGGTAGAACCGTTGCGAGTTAATTAATGGCACCGCTAGGAATTGAGCTGCGAAGGAAGGAGGCGAAGATTACGACGGTTGCTTCGCTTCGAAGGAAAAGAGGGAGTGGCAAAAATAGTCCCTCCATTGTTTTCGCCATATTGATGGATGCGGGGGAAATAATAATGGACTCCTTAATGAATTTACGTTGGAAAACAATTTTCGCCAAGTAACGAGATTCGATCGTCCGATCCCTTTTGTGTGCGGGAAAATTTGTCCGAGAAATTCATCTGCGGTCGTTAGGAAAAATGTTTTGAGCGCCGTCTATTGTGGCTGAGGGGAAATAACTCTGGAATGAGTTCGCATGAAAAAATGGATGTCTGTCGGGATCGCTCTTGTTCGATTCTGTTACATTATGGCTCGGCATCATTGCTGCAGGAGATGAGAAGAAGATAATGTACTGAGACGTGAAGCGTCAAAGGAGATCGTGGCGTAGCAATATCTACCACGCTAACCTCAATATAAGGACTGCATTCCAAACACGTTTTTATTGAATAAATTATGAATATTGAATGATTTTAATTCATTCATACTGAATTGATATTGAATTCATATTGAGTGAGTATTGATAATGGAATAAATTAATGGGAGATAATATAGCCAAAACTAGAAAATCGAATGCCTATCTGTATGGTAGTTGAAGAAAACTGATCTTGGTGACGAACTTCAGTTAATCACGGCTTTTTTTTTATTATGCCAAGTAAGACTTTAGTAAATCAGCCAGAAATAGCCGCAGAATAGTTTTCGGAAAAGCAAGCATTTGGGGGTATTACTGAGACTTCGCGCTCAAGGATTCTTTATTAATTATAGCAATAGAGAGTGTCATTTAACCACAACCTTGAACATGTAGAAAGTATTAAATAAATATTTTCACCCTTAATCGGCAGACAGATAACCATGGGCCAAATTTGATGTCAGACGGGTAGCGAGAATAAGTTGATTAACTACTACCATTAGTGAAGATGTTCTTCATCTTCCGATTTTGTCTCCTAATAGGAGCAGAACTTCGTGATTAAACCAAATTATATGTTGAGAGTATTTCTTTCTCATAATTTACAAATTTTATCTTTTCCAAGTTCCAATCATGTAATTAAAGGACCTGATTTCTTCTTCGGGAGTTATTATAATAAAGGAAAGAAAGGGAATAAATTAAAAGGAAAGTGAAAATTAAAGAAGGGTCTCACATCCCTATCTTTATTTTGGAAAGAATGATGGGCCCTAGACTAAATTTTGAAGGAATTCCTAGAATTCTAAAAGATATTCTGCATAATTAGAATAAAATTGCTATTCTTAGCAGCTTCCCCATTACTCATTTTTTTAGTAGCTTGAAGCCCCTCGTTAAGAGTAGCGGCGTCTATACTGCGTGTCAGTTTTTCTGACGTACGGTTCGGTACGGCAGGTGAGAACAGTGGTTGCAATCGAATTTATACTACGATTCGTAGTTTAATTCCCCCGATCGTGAAATTCCACGTAAAGGCAACCTGGCATGAGAATATTTTCGCTGAAATGAGAATAGTAGAGGATTTAATTCCTTCGTAAGACATTGATACAGGCTAGAAAAATTAGAACGCACTATAGAGCTGATTTCAGCCCAGGTAGGCTCACTTACATGCTGCAGGCCCTTATTATCGTTATAGCAATTCTTGGTTAATGTTTGAGCAAATTTAAAACACCATGAGGTAAAACATTAAATAAAAAGTAGATGTAACACTTTCGCCCTTTCCTATTCGTAGCATGATTTAAGATTATCGTCACACTCGGACTCCATTAAAAATAATTGCACCCGGACTCTGTAGACCTATCATCTCGACGGTTATGAGTCTAATGGTGCAAGTTGGATATGTATATTCGTAAACTACTACGTAAAGAGTACAAAGTAAGCGAGTCCAGAAATCAACGATTTTTTTATTGCTCTCGAATTATGATTGCTACTGAAATAAACTTAATTTCAAACATATATGGACTCATGCAAAGGACATCATAGATACGCACCTTCGGAAGTTTCCGTTCATTCTGTTGCTTCCATAGATAGGCACTCAGAAACAGCTCGTGAATTCTCAATCTCATATTTTCACCTGACCAGAGGTAATCGTCTTCAGACTTGTGAAAACCTAAGATCAGAGAAATCAATTACTGCATGGTAGAGATGCAAGAATTTCAGTTTGAGATACCAATATTAGAAAAATATGATAATTCTAAGATAATTGTCTGCAAGTATCAATATTAATGTTTGACTTTTTAAGTAATTTAGATGGGATGAAACTTAAGTAACACAGAATGAATCTTAAGCGTGATAGTATATTCCACATAACATCAGCTTCATTATTCCGATAAACAAAATTTTTGCGGCAGATCCGATACTGATTTACATAACCCTAGGATGAGGAAAATTTTTCCATCAGAAGACCATAGGTACCATTAGGTCGTTCAAGAATGGCCGCATGTGAAAGCATCAGGCTCTTGGGTTGCATGTTGCGTGCATTCAAATAGTGTAACATCGACACAGTTCATAATAAAACGAATTCATTCGCCAATTAGAAATTGCATTTTCCATTTTCCATTTACTTTCAGCAAACCTGGGAAATAATACGTGTCAATAAGTCTCGTATTATTGAATTACAAGCATTTGCTTCAGAAAGTGATGAAACCCCGCACTGAATGGCTAAAAAAGGCCGTATGTGTCCTAAAGCAGTGTTTCCAACCCTTTGTAGTCTCAAGTCTCACTTTCTGGGCCCTCAAAACAACTAAGTCTCGGCAAAGAGTTCCTTTTACTGATTGATGTAATTTAATATTTTACGAATACTCAGTTTTAGCTGTGGTTTATTGCTATGAATAGCACTCACCCACCATACAGGATCTTAGCATTCATTAATGGGATCCCAGATGGCGTCCCACCGGTTGGGAAACACAGGTATAAAGACCGCAGGTTCCCCACCTCTGACATAGCCAGTGCGCAATACAACCAACCAAGCTTATCTCTCTCACGCCATTACATACAAAAAGTTCCTAAGCCTATTCACATCGTCCATCAGTTGACGATCACGGTGCTGATGGTTGGCGAGGATGATGAATTTTGGTTACTTCGCCGTCAAAAGTCCTTTATTCCCAACCCGAATAAGGAAAATTGGGATCTCGCAGCAATGAAACCCGAGGCCGCTTCTAAAAAGATGTAGTAGTAGCATTTTCTCTATTTGACAGCTAAGGTCATTTCGTACGTGAGCCCCCCGCCGGGAATCGATCCCGGAACCGCTTTCACTGAAGTTGAACCCAACCCACCTGGTTATCCGGGGGCCCTCTGAAATGATGTACATGCTATCAATAAGGATTAGGTGAGAGAGACCACCACCTCTTCATAAAACCCGAAATAAAAAAACTCGTATAAAACATGCATAAAATCAGCTTAAACTTATTGCAACCCCACTTTATATTAACCTCAAATAGTAATTGGATGCTCAAGATCAATTAGCAACGCATTAATCGGGAAATGGAGTCGGGCCATTTTGAAGACATACATGACGTACTTTCATCTCGTGGAAAACCGATGATAGCGATGATGTAGCGCGATATCTTGCGGATTATTTCTGCCGCGTGAATGAATAACAGGGGTTGGATTAATTCCCTTCCTGTATATTCGCGGAAAGAGCAGGTCTCCGCTCCTATTCCGTTCTCTGGCTGTAAAGAGCCTCTGAAAGAGCATAAGGACGCTCCCAGAAAGACGATATTTCATCGACTAATGAGCTACGCTCCAGGAAGTATGGCATGGCCATTGGGGCATGATAAATGAATTCGTACGTCTCAAGAAGCGACTTCGCTTAGATGAGAACTCATGAGTAGCAGTCGTGCGTGAGATATTACCTCGGAGACAATTCAGATGCCGACGTATTTGTTCGGACTATCTCGGGTCAAGCTTAACATCTCACAGGTGAAAGGAAGAAATACGTATGCTGAGTCATAACTGTTTACCTAGTGAAAATAAATTTTTGATGTTCAGCTTATTCCTGCTATGAATTCCAAAATATATCGGAAGATAAATAATTGATTTTAGCTTCCAATCGTAATATTTTAAATTATCTTAAGTTCTGAAAAAGATAAAGTACACATTGTATGTGCACTTATCTTTCTATTGATGGACGCGGTGGCGAAGTGGCTAGCGTAACACAGTTCCAACATCTTGTTTTCGAGTCCCGGCTAATCACAATTTTCTGTGTGTTCGTCAATAGTAACAATTATTAAAATGGATATAAGTGGAATTATTTTCATTAAGATGAAATTATTTTCATTAAAAAACGGGATTATTATTATTATTAAAACATATGTATGTACTAAAATGCATATACTATGCTTACATATAGCAAACGGAGTAATTAAGTAATATTTNGATTCTTTCTTCCCTTAATTGTTTTCCATTTCCTCTGCACTAGTTATAAAATCTGTAAATATTATAGTTTATATTCTTGTTTAAGATCTCCATCAAATTAATGTACCTTATGTATTTATTTGTACCCCATTTTGACAAGGATTAAATAGAAGATGGAACTTTCCAGTCCATACTTCCCCCAATAAGGACGTTTTGTTTTGTATTATCAACCTTTTGGCTGAAGATCATTCCGAGGACCAAACTCCGATATAAGCAAAATATACGGTACATGCAATAGAATTTCGAGGAAAATATTTTAAAACACGTTCTGATATCAATGAAAAAAGAGTGAGCTGCAGAAAGGGAGAACGTAGAAAAGCAGGAAGCGAAGGAGAGAAAGACCGTGATTTACGTGAACGTAATGAATAAAAGATGCGTCGACGAGAACAAAATGAATTGCTGGTGTCATGACGTGAGAACGGTTTCGGGAGATTTTTCGGAGGATTTGAAAAGAGGACTCTAAAGCGATCTGAAGAGTTCAATGGGACGTGTGGAGGAATGATTGATGGAATTAGGATGTTTGCCCGAATGACGGAGTGATGTAAAGAGAAGAAAAAAGCGTAGAGAAAGGAGTGGTTCAAGAGGAAGGAATTGAGGAGACGGGGAGAGAATGACAAAGAACGGCGAGCATTTCATCAGGTCAGATAAACAAGAGCATACAACGTTTGACAAGCTTAACATCGCTGAACTCACTTCGTGTTACTGCGAATGGACTAGTAGTACATCTTGATTTATGTCTCGAAAACTACATAACTTGGAATAAAGTCCCCTGAAGTCATCAAATCAACTCTTTAACACCATAGCTTACATTATTATTATTATTAAAACATATGTATGTACTAAAATGCATATACTATGCTTACATATAGCAAACGGAGTAATTAAGTAATATTTGAGAAAATGTAGCAAGAGCCAATAAATATGCTGCTGAAAACCCGGTTGTCTTACGAACCTCTCTCACTTTTGTTCTCAAGAAAAAGCTGACAGTTAGCAACGCTTCGTAAACTTTAGCCTCAATATCCCATGTTTTTCATTAAGTATCCTTGTTACATAAAAAGATCCCATAAATTGAGACCAAAGACGAGCTGATAAAAGCTTCGTGTTCGAATTTCAATGAAAATTATAGTGTACCTCATATGACAAAACCTCTTCACTACTTCAGAATCTCATTATCTGTTATGATATTTTGCACAGAAAAGGAAAACGAATCAAAGAACCCATCGCATTCTTGATAAATATCAAACTTATGACTAATTTTCGAGAAACACACGCTATATTGGCCTATAGAGTAAAAAATTATAGGTATAATACTCAAATCTTGACAAAAATTTCGAAATTTCTTCATTGTTTCATTAATCGAAAAAATGTACTAAGTATTGCGGTTACTCCCCAAATTTCATTGAAAGAACTGGCAACCGGTTTCAATACAAGATTACGTATATACTCTTGAAAGGTTGGAAGAAGGGATAGGGAACAAAATTAGTCAACTGTGGTGAGAGAGGAAGGATGTGGAATGGGAGGCACGAATTTGACGAAAACAAAAGAAGCGTTATTATTGAAAATATCAACGAGAATTGTTCGACAAGTTATAGCCACAATATAAGTGTTGGGGGATTTCTATAGCTTCCGGCGCATCTAATTGAATAGCTAGAAGCTAGTTTAGTTAACGATGAATAAAGTAACAAGATCCCGTGAAGTGAAGACTGAAGTATTCGATTAAATCCTTGTTTGGCAGGATACTCCAAAAAGATGACATTTAATCAGCTTCTAAAACGTTGTCTTTGATTTATATTAATTGAGAGTTTAACTGAGGAACAGCAACGGAGTTGATNCATGTAGAACATTGTCGTCGAGATTATTGTTTAAAAAGGATAGAACAAATTCATCTACGTCTACGCATACGTTAACAGCTTGATTGCTGCCTATATGCGTATTGCAGTGGCTATTAATTCCAAAAGATTAACTGATTTCTTTTGCTTACTATAATTGCGCGAAAAGTATTGGAAAGAAAGGAATATATCTTACCACTAGACTGATATTTTTTTCTGTTTAAAACTTTATAAACCGTTAAATTAGAATCGATAAGTCTGTCTTGTCATTCCCTTTGCCCTATCTAAACCATACTAAACAAATGTAATTCTTCTAATTACTTCCTCAGGAAGGAAGTAAGTAGAAGAAGGTATAATGGAAGAAGGATTTACTCATTGTCTGTAGAATAATCTGGTTCATCAAAGAAGCCAGGGTCCAGTTCCTCAGCAAAGCAGTAATCGTAGGGTACCTTAGGAGAACAGGTGGTCATAAGCTATCACAACAAGGAAATGCACGTTCAAATCTCACCGATTCACTCACCGGTTTCTTTAGTTTTTTTCACTAAGTTCACTTTTCCTCATAGAAACTATGAAGAGGTTGCAGCACTCGTCACTTGTCACGTAATCCAAAAAGTATGAATGAGAACTGAAATTTTATTCGGTGGATAGATAGTATCATCAAAAGCTTTTCAACCCATACCATGAAAAAAATTCAGTACATCCAATATCCAAAAAGAATTAGTTATCGCATTAATGATCGATCATAATTCCTCCTATGGACTGCCTCTATTCTCCAATGTTGCACTTTCTGTATATATCTATAAAATTTAATATCATTAATCACACCTATATTAACACAACTTTTGTAATTTACATTATTTCTGTGTTGCAACCTATGACCCTCTTCATTTCATTCTTTTTTACACCTTTCACAGAATGTTCGCACTCCTTTGTCTTTGCTGGTTTTTCCTGCTGTTAATATATTACTTCTGATCGAAAATATCACAGACTTCACCCAATGATTCTTTCTTCCCTTAATTGTTTTCCATTTCCTCTGCACTAGTTATAAAATCTGTAAATATTATAGTTTATATTCTTGTTTAAGATCTCCATCAAATTAATGTACCTTATGTATTTATTTGTACCCCATTTTGACAAGGATTAAATAGAAGATGGAACTTTCCAGTCCATACTTCCCCCAATAAGGACGTTTTGTTTTGTATTATCAACCTTTTGGCTGAAGATCATTCCGAGGACCAAACTCCGATATAAGCAAAATATACGGTACATGCAATAGAATTTCGAGGAAAATATTTTAAAACACGTTCTGATATCAATGAAAAAAGAGTGAGCTGCAGAAAGGGAGAACGTAGAAAAGCAGGAAGCGAAGGAGAGAAAGACCGTGATTTACGTGAACGTAATGAATAAAAGATGCGTCGACGAGAACAAAATGAATTGCTGGTGTCATGACGTGAGAACGGTTTCGGGAGATTTTTCGGAGGATTTGAAAAGAGGACTCTAAAGCGATCTGAAGAGTTCAATGGGACGTGTGGAGGAATGATTGATGGAATTAGGATGTTTGCCCGAATGACGGAGTGATGTAAAGAGAAGAAAAAAGCGTAGAGAAAGGAGTGGTTCAAGAGGAAGGAATTGAGGAGACGGGGAGAGAATGACAAAGAACGGCGAGCATTTCATCAGGTCAGATAAACAAGAGCATACAACGTTTGACAAGCTTAACATCGCTGAACTCACTTCGTGTTACTGCGAATGGACTAGTAGTACATCTTGATTTATGTCTCGAAAACTACATAACTTGGAATAAAGTCCCCTGAAGTCATCAAATCAACTCTTTAACACCATAGCTTACAGTCTGTTACATTAAAAATTGGTTGTTATATGAAATTGAGTCATTTCGTAAATCAGTTAGCGGTATATTATTTCGTATCAGTTAACTAAAAAGTGACCTCGTCCCACGTGGCGTCAGGAAGCCGAAAGCAGTTCATTTTTCCCGAAAATTATGCATGTGATAAAACAAAACAAATATAGCATGTAATTTCTTCAGTAAGCATACATTTTCGGTTATAAAAAGCTATGTAATCGACAGAATAATTCACCAATCGATCGAGAAAAGGAGAAAATTATCCCATTGAGATTAGGCTAAAATGCTTAAGGACGAGCCAAGCTTTTTCTCTCTTAAAAACTCAATAATTCCATTCCATATCGATACTTATGTTTATAAAATAACATTTCAAATTGAATTGATAATCAGTAGAATTACATTTTCGGAGAGCTAATAAATAAACTTTTGCAAACTTAGTACTACCTCTAACGATCCTTGCATTCGAACCGAAGTCCTCTGTAACGGGTCCCTTACAGTATTCTTTTCCCTATCTGATTTAATTCTCCTGTATAACCTACCTATTATACCGTCTAGTGTACTCCAGAATGCAAATCTCGATCCCCTATACTACGGAGGAACCCGCTTTAAATTTCCTGAATAGTAACTGTAAATTTTAACATCTATCAGTTATTATCAGTTAGTTATTCCACCGAGAATGCGACCTGATCTCGACGTTTTGAAATAATTATAGAATATCTTTCGATCTGACTAATATTTGGAAACTTTTAATTCAAGATGAATCTAGTTAATCAGTAAATTTTACGTACGTTGATTTTTATTATAAAACGACACCTATACCTCCTTATTTCGCTCTTTTAGGGGATTTCTGTGACAATGTCGAAACAACCCGGTCCGGCATTAAAAATTACTATATTCTCTATCAATGTGGAACTAATCTATACGTTCAACCCTGTGAGTCTGTGTCCTCTAAATCGGACGTAGAATCTCCTAGCGTAGTCAACCAACTATGAAGCAACGATACATGATGTTACACAAGAGCCAGAAATTCATAGGTCAGCGTGACATAAATGTGGAGATGCCAATGGGATGCCTCCCCACTGGCGGTCTTCGATCAGGTTTCACAGAACGCTGCGTGGCAAACAACTACAATTCTGATTACAAGGTAAATATGGAAGCAAGTGGCTGACGTTTCGATGCCATAGTCGGCAAAAGTCTGTTAATATAATTGTTTCCCTTTATCTCCCATATCTTTACCGTCCTCTTTCCTCAGTGGCTCTCTACTTCCTCCATTTTTTCTTTATCATCACACCTGAACTAACCGGTTTCTCCATTCAAATCATTGGTACATAAAGCTTATTTGTACTACTAACCTCTTGATTCTTACTCACCGACCCCCAATCGCGAATTAGTTATACCTGCACGACCAAATCAGTAACGTAGAAAAATAAAATAAAAACTGCAATATTAGGAATCTTCGAGAAATCACTAAAAAGCGATTTACTGATATTTTCTTGTTGTTTTGAGCTCAGTATTGTATAATACGCAAAAAATATCAGCTATGAGATACCATAACCTTGCGGAAAGTATTCCTAGCTCACCTGGGGGGTTAAAAATGGAAATGGAATCAATAACCAACCCCTTGATAATGTGTATATGTGATAAATTGTGTACTAAATATTAACATGAAAAAAATTCAGTACATCCAATATCCAAAAAGAATTAGTTATCGCATTAATGATCGATCACAATTCCTCCTATGGACCGCCTCTATTCTCCAATGTTGCACTTTCTGTAACATTTGAGATCATGAATTTATTGAGTGAATGCAAAGAAAAATTCAAGTCCAATCATATATACGGAATGTAATAATCTTATACACGATTATTTTTAGAATGTGATTACTTATCCTATATTACACAAATATTTTTTTCACAAAATAATCATGACTGAATCATAAATAATTGTTACCGTTAATATTCCATATATTTAACTGAAAGTACATAATTCTGATTATTAAAAGTTATTGAAAAACAAAATGATGAACACGATTTAATTCAATTTCAACTGGAATACTATGGCATTACTCAAATCTCATATGAAAATAATGATAAATCTTTACAATCAAATCATTAACGTCGGATTGAACACACGCAAGTAAAACGTTATGACTTAATTTCGTTGAAAATGATGACTCACATTTTCCTCCAAAATGAAAACTTAAAATAATCCTGGAGCGCAAAGAATAAGAACTGTCCACTTTTCCTTCCCTGTCCACAAACCTTTCCCGTTCCTTATTATTATTATCATTTTTATGATGGAAACAGGAGGATCCCAGTCACATCCATTTTAATATTTATCACAAACACAAACAACCATTCCCTAACCGGAAAAATCCGATTAGCCGGGACTCGAACCCGGTGTTGGAGCGCCAGCAACGAACTCCGACACCACGGCCGGTGACGGAGTTTGTTCAAAAGAATGAATAACCATAAGCATTATAGAAGTAAAGCAAGAATATTCAAGCAATTGCTCATACTGGGTTGAGCCAACGCACGAAATTTGTTATAGCTTATTAGAAATATATAACTATTAAATGAAAGATAACTCCAAAATAATTACTACAAAAATCTAATGACGAAGGATTGCCGTAGGAAGAAGAAGCGCCAACTTTCTTTACTCTTTTTAGTTACGATTTCGCGAGATCATATGTATAATAAAGCAAGTTAACATTCGTAATGACACCACTGAAATTCCCATGGTTTAAATATGGTTCCCATGGTATAAATAAATAACGCAATTACAGAATGATTAAATGATCACTATCCATACTTAATCCCGAAAAGTTATGAATCAGCTGACAGAAAGAAAATTTTCCAATTGATGACTCTTTCTGTGTTCTTCAGTATCATGTATTACAGTATTCTACTTAATTATTGATTGCTCATACAACAAAGCAGCAATAAGAGGATGTAAAAAGTTTTAAATCAGATTTACATTACTGCCGCAACGAAAGCATGACTGTTTTTCAAGGATATGCCAGAGATATTCGAAAATTTACCTTATGTGAATTTTTTTTTCATTTTAGTATCTAAATATATTCATGATCTTTTTGGTATCTCTGAGCATGAATTAAACAATTTAGAACCTATATCGTTTATCATACGACCGTGACTTAATGGATCATGACACCCATAAATTTTTAATTAAAAAATTTACGACACATTATAAACAGTAATTTTATTTTTAAGCTATAAATATTATTATGATCGATTAGTTAAAATCCCAAGCAAAAGAGTGAGAAGAGTTATAAAAATGTGTAGGCGAACCGAAGTACCTTACAAAGAACGGAATGAGGCTGTAGCCTCCAAATATTCTCAACAGTAAATAATAGCACAGTAATAATAACACTCATTAAGCAGTCCATTAATAGGACTAAACTCAAAGCAAAATAACGCGTTTCCTACCGTTAGTCTGGTAAGTAGCCTACCGCCACCATCTTGAAAGGTACCCCTTACAGCATCCACTCTGTTCGTCAATATTTCACTTTTCACAGTTCTTTTTTTCACAATCACTTCTAATATAACTTCAGTATCGCTTACCATTACTTCATTATAACTCAATAATTAATAAATATACTCACGGCTGTCGAAATTCCTTGTAAATAAGTATATCATCCTCTCAAAAATACAGAGTATTTAAATAAAATACTCATTGGCTGGCCAAACTAAATGGTCCAATGTAAATACTCTAAAAATTGCACTCCATTCTAGAAAAGTAATATTTATTGATATGTTTGCTTTCAAAAAATTAATTTTAAGAGCATTTTTAAGCTTTTAGCAAAATGAAACTTTAAAATGTGTTAAAATTCTAGGTTATCCCTATTAGAACGGAAGCCATCTTGGATTTTTAATTGTCCGTATGGAGAGTAACTGATCGAGATTAATCCGAAGACGAAGATTTTTTATTTTTCCGCTTAGATTTGAACAATTTGCTGTAACTTGCCACTGATCCATTTATTCGAATCCAAAAATTTCGACATAAGATTATTTACAGCACACATTGTAGTAACTTGCCGCCTAAACCAATCTTCAATGTCTAATATTTACTATATTTACATATGAATTTCAGATATTTGAAATATTTAAATTGAAAATTAAAACTTTGATTGAAGAATTTATCTATATAGGAAGCTGTTACTTCTTAAACTACCTTATATGAACATATTTTACCCATATTATATGCATTTTCTTGTAAAACTATCCATAGGAAAAAGGCAACTTTTTCATGTAGAACATTGTCGTCGAGATTATTGTTTAAAAAGGATAGAACAAATTCATCTACGTCTACGCATACGTTAACAGCTTGATTGCTGCCTATATGCGTATTGCAGTGGCTATTAATTCCAAAAGATTAACTGATTTCTTTTGCTTACTATAATTGCGCGAAAAGTATTGGAAAGAAAGGAATATATCTTACCACTAGACTGATATTTTTTTCTGTTTAAAACTTTATAAACCGTTAAATTAGAATCGATAAGTCTGTCTTGTCATTCCCTTTGCCCTATCTAAACCATACTAAACAAATGTAATTCTTCTAATTACTTCCTCAGGAAGGAAGTAAGTAGAAGAAGGTATAATGGAAGAAGGATTTACTCATTGTCTGTAGAATAATCTGGTTCATCAAAGAAGCCAGGGTCCAGTTCCTCAGCAAAGCAGTAATCGTAGGGTACCTTAGGAGAACAGGTGGTCATAAGCTATCACAACAAGGAAATGCACGTTCAAATCTCACCGATTCACTCACCGGTTTCTTTAGTTTTTTTCACTAAGTTCACTTTTCCTCATAGAAACTATGAAGAGGTTGCAGCACTCGTCACTTGTCACGTAATCCAAAAAGTATGAATGAGAACTGAAATTTTAGTCGGTGGATAGATAGTATCATCAAAAGCTTTTCAACCCATACGGTAATACTTAATGCAACACAATACTCGCACCGAACTGCCTCTGTCAAAGATAACATAGATACATGTGTAACACAATACGTTATGAATTAGTTGAGAATTGGGTTCCTTTAGTCACGCTCGTGATGCACTAACCGCACTTTCCTTGTCCAGACAAAACTGAGTCGTGCGCGCAGAGTGTCATTTAAAAGAGAGACAGCTGACAGACTCAAATGATATGTGTGTCATTTGAAAATCGGCTGATGTTATGGCCACGCGATCTGAGGCGAACCCCTCGCAGTTTGCTATCTTCCGCAACAATCTCCAAAATCTCTAGTAAAAAAAAGGCAAAATGTCGATACTTCCTCTGTATACTGCGAAGTTTAGCGAGGCACTTACTACAAAAATCTTTCATTTGTAATGAATTGCCAGTAAAGAGAAAGAGTTTGACTTGATATTTGTGCGAAAATGAACCGCAAATTGCTGCTCGCAGGCCTCATGCACCTATGTTCTCTTGAATGAGACTTCCTATCATCATCAGTTAGTAATTAGTAGGTGCTGATATTGGGTTAAGAGTTTTTCATGATACCAGAAAAGGATTTTGTCCGAGATGTCAAGACCAGAGAAATTTTAAAACTAGAAAAATATCAGTACTGCCTCCTTTCTTCTTATTTATCTTAAAAATCAATGAAATGTTTCGCTTTTTATTAGCTTTTGGAAACCCAGTCTTAGTAAAAAAAAAATACTATCCAAAGTGGAGTAATCTTTCCCTATCAGCTTGAGAAAGAACACCATTCTCACGGTGTTGGAGGGTTACTTGTACATTATCCACGGCTGGTGCAGAGGGGGGTTCCTCATATGCCTAGTGTCTGGGCCACCAGTTTTGAGGATTTTCTAAAGGTAACTTTGATATTTTGGAAGGAGAAAACAATATATCTATAAGAACTTTTGAATGTCAGATACCGTGCTTTATCAGCATTTTCTTATCACAGTGGCAACGGAAGAGGAAAAGGGCGCTTCTGGCTGGAATTTGCACCCGGGCCCCTTTGGAAAGTATATGGCCAGCCACGTTCTTATCCTACTGTCAAATGCTTTAACGATTTTGTTTTCTCTTGCAGTAGCAGGCATGCAACTATCATTTGTCAGAATTATAGTACAGGACCAATTTAATCGTGAAAAGAATCTCACGCGATTAAGTTCTTTTTCCTGCGGTTAAATTTTGTTATTTTCCATTGAAATAGTATTGATGTATTTAATATTTGCAATGAATATTTCTGAAGTACTGAAATTAATTTATGAAAACTTTTTGCGATTCCCAATCCTTCATGATTCCAGTGTATGAAGTTCATAGTGGCATGAAGTTTGGCCACCCCTGTACTAGAAGGTCATTTCAAGTGAGGCGAGAAGAGAGGCACGTCATGCCGAATGGTTATGCAAAGCAGTGCTTCCAATACGATGTGCCGCCCCACAATGGTGAGGCGTAACTTCTGGCCGTACCGCGTAATACCAGAGGATAACATCGCGTTTCCAAAATTTTCAAATCATATGCCCTTTTTCATGACATATTTTGTCATTCCATGGAAGTGTATTCTGAAGATGTTCAAATACATACTTTGTTTTTCCCTATTATAACATACAATGTAAACAAAAAATTGCTAAAAATGTTGATATTATACCGTAAGGGTAGCGTAAGACATTTTTAGCTGAATCGTACAATTATTTTTTATAATAAAATGCCTGAATACAAAATGAATGAATGCCTTCTACATAAACAAATTATTTCAGGACATTGAAATAACTGAGATATGCTTCTTAAAGAAGTACTTGCTAATCAATACGGAAGCGGATTATACGCCGATTGTCGAACAAGTCATGATACATTTCGACAACATGTGACGCTGGTGCAACTCAATTTATTTGAATGACTAGTCTTACTTCTGTAAAAGAACGCGAGTCAAACTCATGTTGAGTTGCTTACGGTGACAGTGCTCTGCAAGAAAGTCAGGATTAACAATGGCTCACAAAATTTCGTGCAGATGATTTTGATCACAACAACGCTCCCTGGTCAGGAATGGCCTATCAGTTTGGTGTCAAAATCAAGGTATTAATCGAGTCAAATACCTGTTTCACTACACGAGAGACTACAAAAACAAAACATCCATTATTCAGGCATTTACGACCACCCAAAGAAGCTGGGATACGCGAGCCAGTTTCGATCTTTTCTCTTCTCATGGGCTCAAAGAAGTTCATTTGAAGGCGTGCATACCTGCTCATTAAATTTTAGAAAAACTATACTTTTTAAAGCGAGTGATAACGTGATGAAAATTGGATTGTTTGCAACAACGTATTGCGCTAACGGTCTTGGTCCTTACGTGATAGTACGCCTCAAACGACATCGAAAGCAGTCTTCCATCAGAGGAAGGTCGTAAGTGTGGTGGAATTTTAAAGATGTCGTGTTTTCCGAGCAACTACCAACGAACCTAACCATTGATTCGAAAGTGTACTGTTAGCAATAGGTCAGTGTCAACCGTTTCAACGAATTCATCGTCCAGAAAAATCCAAAGCACAGAAATCGTAAGGAGTGGCATTTCGTCACAACGCGAGACCACGCACATATTTATTCGCCCGACAAAAATTGTTGGAACGTGGATGGGATGTCACTACATCCACCATAATGGCCTGACCATGCATTGTCAGTTTGCCCCTCATTTCACTCCCTCTGAAACTCCTGGAGTGGTATAGCGTTCGATTTCGATGAGACCGTAAAACAGCACCTTGTTCAGTTTTCACCGATAAAAACAGGTTATTCCATGAACGAGGAATTATGATACAATGTAATCGAAAAACAATGGGCAATACACTTATACCACTGATTATCTTTGTTCTTATATTTATAAAGGAACTTGAAAACAGAAAATATGCATCTTGACTTTTCCGTCTACCCAATACATTCAGCTGGAAGCAGCTACCGCGATATTTAACAAAGCATGAATACACTGAAGCTCTTTCCTTACAAAAAATCATTTACTTTTCGAATTACTAATGAACACAGTGGTACACCAGAGTTGTCAGTGAACCGTGGGCTGCATGCAACCCTCCAATTACTCTTGTACAATGTCAAGGCGAGTGTCATTTTCATGATATAACATTCAACTATTCAGGTGAAAAAATTCTCTTACCATTCATTCTTATACATGAAAAAAATACCTTAAGATTAAAAAGGTTGCTGAACTACTTCTGAAGTACATACTTAGGCTACATAATTATGTTTGAACATGAAACTTAAAGAAACAGCTCACAGGTCAATACTAACCAATGAAAAATATTTCCAACATAAAGTACATTCACAAATGTTATCTCCAAATTTTGAGAAGTTACCTACAAAGAAATTATTTGAGTTTGTTTTGAAATGTACAAACTTAACAAAATTTAAAAAGTAGTAAGTAAAATTTCAAAGCAATGAATTAATGTTAAGTGTGTAAAATACGGAGGATAATTGTCTCTTTAATGCTGATATTTTACCTCCTGCTAATATTGATGAGTAAATTAGCAGGTTATAATGCTACTTCTTCCGTGTCATTAAAAATTTGATAAAAATACTCATCTTCAGATAACTAACTATAAATTGAGCATACAGTCAATCTATTTAATACTTCACCTTTAAGCTTTGCCAAGATGTATTTGGTACCAAAAATTTTAATGAAAAATTCTCAAATCCATAGATAAATTACTTCTAAAAAATCTTTCAACAATAAATATTCTTTAAGATTAATGTGTAGTATTCAAGCTTTGCTCAATTTTGACGCAACTTATTATCAAAAAGAGTGTGTCCCTAATGTCCATACTTCCTTATCTGAGGCATAAAAGTAGAACAATCACACTGTGAATTTCAGAGGAAAATAAGGTTACTTTTATACTAAATATTACTTTTATAATTGGAGTATACGAAAGTACCTTATTTGGCTTTGATTGCATAATTTGTTAGGTCAGATTCCATTTTTCCCTTGTAAGAATTGGTTCCCTGAAAAAGGGGATGGGTATTACATTAACTTTTCTCATGTCATTTTTTAATGAATTGCCAAGGAAACTTTTAAAACTGAATTATAAATGAGATGCCTTGGGATTTAAACAGTTATGCAATTATAATTCTATGTAGTTTGGAGAAGTTATAGGCAGTCACCTCCTTACTATATGCAGTGCAAACAAACAATTTACTCATAAGGTGTGCCTATAATAAAAGCTTCATAGGTAATCACAGGGAAGATTTTTTTAATATTGCTTTCCCTACACTGCATGCAAAGAGGTTACCAATGAAATTAAATCTAAGAACTTATAAAAAAAATGCTCAATTTTATTCCAGTTATAGTTTCCGAAAGCAGTAAAGAGTACTAGTACAATGCACTAACGGAAGAGTGACATATCTCCTCATAATTATGTCTCTGAAATTTACAGTTTGAAAAAAATATATGTAAAATAAGATACACAATCTTGTTTACACTTTCATTAGAAGGTTCCATAACCAGATTGTCGAAAATACATTTTCACCTTTATTTTCCATCAGCATAAATAAGAAAACTAACCAGAGAAAAGTTGAAATAAATTTCAAGGATCTACGACTTGGAAAGGTTTATACACTAGCAAGTCCATCAACAAATTTAAAAATTTTGAAATGAAAGCAACCCCTCTTATCATCTCTTTTTCTTCTTTAACCACAGCCTCTGAAGCACAGCAGTACGTTTTGGCATGACTCCAAAATAAAATACACACTCATTCTCACAAGAAACTCATTTTCTCACAAATTTAACTATCATCCTCCAGTTTCTCCACATTTACACAACAGCTGTCTCTTCAACTAAAGATACAACTTCTGAGTCAAGCCAAATGGTATGGCTTAACACTGCAAATTGATGCAGCACTTGTTTGTCACCCGTACAAAACAAAAACCATCTAGGGTTATACACCACGTTTGCCCTCAAAATGTTCAGAGGAAGTCAGGAATCACAAGTTGAAGTTGTAGCAAAGGTACAATCCCTGCCAAATAATTTTGATGTTGCCCCTTCTTAAAATGAGGGAAGGTATGAAGATATTACTGGTGAGTGTCAGCGATATAACAGGGCAAAATCCCTGAGAGCATGAGTCACATCCTTTGAACCTTCAGATCTGTAAAAGAGAAAGATATGCAATGAAAAATTTCAAAAGAGTAATCATAATGTCGCCTAAGAAACCCCAAGAAACCAGGAGCAAAGTCCCAGTTGATGAAATAACTAAATCATGCACAAATAAACTAAGGAGTAAAATACCCAGTAAATTGAAATAAAATAAAGCCTATTTCTTGAAAATGATTTCGTCCAATGCTATCTTAAGTCCATTTTTTTAAACAAGAAAGTTTCAATTTGCTGCTACATTAGCATCTGATTTCAACAAACATAAAATTTAGACTAAGGGCAAATGAACAGTTGTTCAATGATTTCCTTCATGAAACAAAACAATGATAATCAAACTTTTAAGCCAGCTTTCGTTAACCCCAATATTAACATTCCTGCATTTAGCAAACTCCCATTCTTAGTGATTGTTATTTCCATATCAGAAAGAAAACCTATAGAAAAATGCAACCTGTCTACACATTGAGTGAACTTTGATTTACTGAAAACTTGAATTACTGAAAGGTTAAAAATAATTTAAGATCCCGAGCAAGTAAGAGTTTACTCTTAGTTTACTTAATCCTTACACAACAAGCATATATTGTAGAATAAAAATCACAAAACAATACATTGATTATGAAGTAATATAAATATGTCCATTAAAATAATGCACTAATTTTGAGTATAGTAATTTAATTTTTCCTAAATTAAATTGTGGATAGTAGACAATAACATATTTACCTAAATATAAGACAAGGATTTTTTTCCAAATTTACCACAGAAAAATCTTGGGTCATATTATAACCCTCTGAAACTCCTGGAGTGGTATAGCGTTCGATTTCGATGAGACCGTAAAACAGCACCTTGTTCAGTTTTCACCGATAAAAACAGGTTATTCCATGAACGAGGAATTATGATACAATGTAATCGAAAAGACTATATATACTTAATACATAAATTTTTAATTTTACAGAAAACTTTGTTCACCATACTTGGTTTCAGCTATGAATAACAACACAGTAATGGCTGTATATAATCAAATTGAGACAAATGCAACCCTATTTACATTTATTATCTTAATTTTGATTTAAGTAAATATAAAACATTACTAGAGAAGTTCATGACTAATTGAAAAAAAAAATTTTACTTGGAAGAAGCTATTCTCAGATAGACTGAGCATTTAAGCTGCAAAAGGTATTGGTTTTTGACTAACAACAGAAATTTTAAAAAGAAGCTGGTAGAGTATCAAAGGCATACTATACAACTTTGATGAGAACCAAGTTTTGTTTTATATCAGATAAGAAATGCAAAAGAAAAACTAGAGAATTTTCATATGCTAGGGAATACCACCTTAGCAAGAAAGGAGAAAAATCAGTTATTGTAAAAACAATAGGAAAAATTGCAAATTATAATAGCCAGCTTCAAATATAGAATAAAATTACCTTCTTTTTTAACTTAGGAAAGAATTAATCTTACATTAGGAAAGCTGCCAGGTAGAATTATGATCATATATGATGAAACTAGATGGCTGAGGAACTAATGATCCAATGGTTAGAATGGAAGGTGCCACTGATGGTTGAATTAGCATCTATAAGGGGTACTCCATCAACCATCAAACCAAACCCTGTTCAATGCACATTTCATTATCTAAGACAGCATCACCATGAATTGAAACATAAGATTCTGTTTCAGTCCCAGATGATGCTATCTTAGATAGCAAAATGCATTTTAGGGCTCCCGGATAGCCAAGTGAGCAACGCATTCGACTTCAGCGAAAGCGGTCCCGGGTTCGATTCCCGGTGGGGGCCTACGTGCGAAATGTAATGTAATGAAATGTAAGTTGTCGAAGCTCTTTTAACAATACTACTACTACTAAAATGCATTTTGGGCAGGATTTGGTTTGATGGTTCATCAAGTACTCCTTATAGATGATCAATGGTTTTATGAAAAATGAAATAGATGACTAGGGGATTCATTGATTTGGGGACTAGGGGATTCATTGATTGACTAGGGGATTTGATGATGATAACAGGGAAACAAATAACTGATAACAGATGACAACAGTGAAGAAAAAGGAGAATCTTTAAGAGAGAGTGATCGTGATGGAAGTGATTAGAATAGACTAGCAGACATCTCTTTACAATCCTGAAATCCACAAATTGTAGCACTGGTTTTTAAAGCCACATAATTATCACATTTCCTTTGCAAAAGAAATGCAAAGAAAAGGAAAGAGTAGTTAAATTCAATCAACAAATTAATGCCATTTCCTCCATTATAAAAATTTAAATTACTGAATAAGATATTGAAGTAATGAACACCATACAAATTTCAAACAATTTCAAAGCATTATTGTGCATAATCTATAAAGTTAGGTATCAGAACTGCTTTTAATAAAATGTTCATTTTGTTTTTAACCGAATCTGTATTTTTTTTTTAATTCACAAGTTGTTTTGTTACATCTTGAATATTTCTGGAAATTGATAAAAGATTTTTCTCCAATCTGAAGTGCTGGGCATATGGGATATTTGGGTAAATACAGTATTTTTACATTAAATTCAGTGGCAAAAAATCAATATCAATCACATTCATCATTTTCTAGATTGTTTTTGGATGTAATATTAAAAGTATATCTAAAGAGTGAATAGAAGAACTTTGAGTCATTTTTCAGCTTTTTAGATCCATAGTAATAAAATGGAATATTAAAAGTATGGAGGGAAATGTGAAAATTTTATATTTTATCATCAAACTATTTTCATCAAAAATCTCAGGCTGATTACAGTTTGTTTCATGATGGAGGAAACCAAAAGTACTAAACAAGATAACGTATGAGTGTAAAATAAATATTGCAAGATACATTGGGCATAGTAACATTATCATAATTCTGTATTACGATGTAGTAACATTTCATAACCAATTGCTTCAATGGAATACCAACAGTAATGAAATTAAATCATACTCTTCCATAAAAATTAAGCCTCCTCAGACCTTCACAAGAAAATCATATGACTGGATGTCAAATCAAAGCTAACTTTGTCATCATTGAGGCTTATCCCTACTTCATTCAATTCTCCCCATATCTTCTAATCCAATTATTCATGATATTTCAGCTATTAACCTAATAATTATTTTATAATAACTTGCCTTCATAATATTCATTATGAAATGGGTAAATTCGAAGTAAAACAAAGTAAATTAATTCAGTAACTAAGGAGTATCATCAGTTCTTACCTTGTAAGCAGCCGATGGAAATCCGCTAGCTGCTTTTGGGTCACAGTGACTGAGCCACCAGCGTTAGTTGTTGGAAGTGATTTAACAGTGACCTCAAGCCACTGAAAAAATGCCTGTTAAAAGAGGAAAAAATAATGGATTAAATCATAAATTCAAGACTAAAATACATTCAAGAGATCTGAAGTCAACAGTATGCCTTAAAAATTACTGAATATGACTGGGACACAACATGCAATTAAAAGATTTGGGATTTAAAAAATTATATAGTTATTAAATAAGAATGGAAGTTACAAAACTTTCACAAAAATTTTTTTCATAAATTTTTATCTTTTGAATTATGAGTTGCAGTCAGTGAGAGAAAATTCATTAGACCTTGCATCACAAAATGGGGTGAAAGAGCATAAGAAAACTTTAACCTATCCAAAAAATGTAGCATAAATGCTTGAGTAAAAGCAAACTCCAACTGATATAAGAAAACAATTAAGTATCACACAACTATACAAACTTAAACAAATGTAATCTACTGGAAAGAATATTTCCTACCAGAATAAGTGGCTTTAACAATAACTAACAAGAATATCATCAACTATTACCCAGAAAACCTGTACTAAAAATTGAATGTTTAATAATTAATTTCCATGTACAAGACAGCTAAGTATGAAAAACAACTTATTTCAAGATAATGATAATTACTCAATACAAATTAATTAAAGATAGAGAAATATTAGAATTTATAAATACTGAATGTATTTTCTAGAAATAGACATTGTCTACATATTCCAAGTGACTATTAATATAATTTGACCATTACAAAAATATATATTTATATCAGATTTGTCCATCCAATATCTCGGAATATTATCTTTAGAAATCATCACACTTACCATTCTGTTGAATAGCATCAGCTCCATTATAACATCTGCGACATCAGAGAGCATATATGAATGTAAACAAAAGATGCTAGCATGTATGAGATTATTCAATAGCACTTGGCCACTATCCATTATTAGTCTTTGGACTAAGTTTCGACGAAGCTCAAAATCTTCTCTTTCCTGTTAAAATGAATTTTTTAAATCACAACAAAAGTTAATAGAAATAATCTGAAATACAATCAATCAAGAATAAGGGAAAGATATTTGTAACATACACAAGACTGCATAATGTTCATTCTTTAAACTTACTAAAAATAAATTAACAATTTTTTATAAAATTTCAATAGCATTAAAAAATAAAATAGAAAATATACAGCTTTGACAATTTTCAGTTTAAAAATCAAAACTGACTTTACACATCTAAACTTTTCCATACAAAAAATTGATGGTGATTAATTAGGCTTGTCAGATGGTTTACACATCAATAAGGATATGATTCATGGTGTATCAAAACTGTGCAATTACATAAGAGAGCATACCTCATGATTACGCCCACAGTAGAACAGATCATTAAAAAATTTCATTACAGATCCATTGGCATCTCTATGTTCTAAAGTGCAAGCCATTAATGCACATCTAACAATAGGAGCAATGGCTGGACTTTGTAAAAATGGAACTGGAGCACGCTGGAGAAACCTGAAAAGATATTAAATAAAAAAGTAGATCTATATAAATATTTACTGAAATTTGAAAATCAAAGAAGCAAACAGACATCATTTAAATTGCATTTTGACAACGCTTCTATTAAAATCTATCAAAAGCTGATACATACATAGTACTTCTAAGTAGTTTCATGATCCAAAAACTTCCCACAAAATACAATTTCTTTTACTTTTGGATTATAAACTCCTATCTATACCATCCAAATATTTTTGTCTTTGTAATCCCAACATTCTTTCCCCACACATCCTATCCTAAATTACTTGTTTAAGCAACATTTCCTCTCTCAATACCTGATCCACATATTTACCATCTGATTTATTTCTTCATTCCTTTTCCTCACACCCTATCTTAATCAATGGTTTCATTAACCCAACTTCCTTTCTAAAAACCACACCATCATCATATCTCAGATGCCTCCAATCATTTAATGCCCTCTTTTCTAAAGGTACACATTTCACACCCATTCAATCCCAAATATGAATTTCCTTTCCGGGTATATTTTTCATAGTGCATACTTCATAACTCCCTTATCTTCTTTAAAGTTTCCTTGCCCTCTGCTACTTTGAACCTCTTTCATGAACCTCCCATTTTAAGAATTAGCACAGAAATGTATCTAACTATACAAAGTTTCTATTTTAGATTGTTATATTAGTTTCTGAGATCAGATAATCAAATTGTTGAACAACATAACAAACACGTTTAGATTTACCATTATCCCCAGAATTTGACATTGTAATGTTACCTAAAATCAAAATATTATTGTAAAATCTCAATTATAAATAATTATTTAAAATTTCTTATAGTTATAGATAATAATAATAATAATAAAGGACTTTATTCAGGGCGAGATTGAGACTAACAAGTCTCTTCTTACATCTAACCCTTCGTCATATGAGACAAAAAAAGAGAGAGATAGCTTGCAAAAGTACAATGAAGAAAACTACTTTGTGGATTAAAAAACCTAAGCTAAGAGCTCAGGGGAAAATCTCCACTGCAGGAAAACACCCTCAAGAAGGAGGGTGTGAAAAACCTGCGAAACCTACAGATAGAAAACTAAATTTGATGATTAAAGTAGATTAATAGAGTTATAAAAGACATGAAGACAAATCAATAGAAATAACCAAAAAAGAATGAATAACAATACATTAACATAAAAAACCTGTATCTTACAAAATTATCAAATGGGTGTTATTGAAAAAAATCAATTTACTAGAAATTAACAAGATAAATTATGCCATATACAGGGAACTGGTAGTGTAGAAACTGTTCCTGAACACAAGTCAGGATATCTCTAGAACCACATGATTCATCAAGAAAAAAATTTTATGTATTCAATTTTTAAATTTTACATTATCTAAGGCAGGTGAAAATTTAAGAAGCAGAGAAAATAATTTAAAAGACAAATTTCAACAAGATATATATTCTTGTGGAAACTTAAAAAAGAAAAAGATAAGAAATTAAAAAAGTTTCTTTTAAATAGTCTGAGTCAGAGAAATGTATCATGGACAACTAAATAAATTTTGTTACAGAAGCTGGATCACTGTAACATCTTGGCCACATAAATGAATTGACTAGATACGATATCTGAGTGAAGATGAAATCAGTCTCATATAATACAAACCTTGCACAAAGACGAAACAAGTCATCTACTGTATCAGGATGGTTCTTGAGACCAAGGCCTGCTGCTGAAAAGCGTGTATCTCCAACTGTTGGATCAGAGCCTTGATTTGGAGGATCCTCTAGAAGAGCAAAGGTTGGTTCCAAAAATGCTTGCAACATAGCCAGAAGACCAGGGGTACATGTAGGATCTGCAGCATATTCATCTACTAAAATGCTACCCATGTAAAGGAAGCAGCTGTGCTGGTTCTGCTGATATAGTGTAACAATCTAGAAAGAAGAAAGAAAATTCTGATGTGCCTTGTTTATATAAACAATTTCTTTATACATAAATTAAAGATTGAATTAAATCCAGAATTACAACATGGTATTCTCACCACTATAAATAAGAAAGTGGCAACTTAGTTTCTAAGAATAACATGAATGAAAATAAACACAATGAGATTTATCACATACGACAGTTAATTAAGAAACAAGAATTTGAAATTACAATTGACATGATTAGCTAAGAAAAATATAGCTCCCGCTTAAAAGGTTAACAGATCATACCTACGACAATTCAAATTTTCAAGGACTATTAATCTATCACCAACAACATATTCATTCGACACAACTCTAAAAATTAACTAAAATACATACTGAACTGATTCACAGTCATCACTCATAGTATAACAACTCATATAATGAAGTATAACATGCAACCAACATAATTCTGTGCATGGCCAATATCATATGGATCCATAGAAATCTAAGGGGCACACATCCATATTTTTTCATGTACTCCTTACCCTTTGCATTAAAATTCACCAGCTCTTTGGCTACAATGGGTGTTTTTATCCACTCCAAACCACAGACTGCCATCATTGATCACCACAGGATTATACCTTTCCTTCTCACATATAATCAATTCATCAAATCCTCTCTTATTACTGTTAGTCTTCACCTGGTGGTCTTTACCTCACATACCACATTTCAAGTACTGATTTCCTATTCCAAGCAGACTATTTTTAATGATGGGCCAACTGCAACTGACCTCAACCACACATTGTGGCTTTGGTTATCCAAGGCATACACAAGATTATTACTGAGAAATGTCTATCAATGGATGAAATAACATGAAAGAGAGCCCCTAGACTTAGTCGTAAATATATAGGGCTCCATTCAGTCTCTCCTACAAACAAAAATTACGCGGGGCAAATTTCAAATTCTAAAAAAACAACACATGCACCAACAAGGGCGATGTTTTTACCAATATACCAGGGGTAACAAATGTAACCTCATTTAATACTACATCATAAAAGCAGAATTTCAAAATCAGAAATTTATCTTGCATAAACAAATATCAAATATGTAAATTCACTATGGAATGCTTAATTATGAGGATATTCATCATAATCAAAATATGACTATATCATATCTTTTATTTGTCAAGTTATTATATCCAAGATATGATTAAATTATACCCAAGAATGTCAACCTTTTCCACAATTTAATATGGTATAATATGGATAAATTTTAAAATCCCTCTGTTTAATGTTTGGATTCCATATTTACCCAAATATAAGACATTTTTAATATAAGAAAATCCTATATTCTCAACCCTTCAGATAATGAAAAAATAGTTTTTCATCAGTTTCCAAGAATATTCAAGATATTATGAAACAACATGATGATATAGAAAAAGATATTACGAAAAGAATTTTGAATATTTGAGTTATGGTATATTTGGAGACTGGTTTTAGTAACTCTTTTGCATTTAAAAAAGAATCACAGACATATTAGTGAAAATGTGATAAAATGTGGCTTAAAAAACCAATATTATATTCAGTAGATATCAGGATTGTAAATGAATGTCTACCAGTCTATTCTAATCACTTCTGTCATGATCACTCTCAGTTGAAGAATCTCCAATTTCTCTACTGTTGTGCTCCCAGATAGCCAAGTGGGCTATTCAACTTTGTGAAAGAGGTCTTGGGTTAAAATCCTACTGGGAGCTCACATGTGCAAAATGATGAAGCTTAGCTGTCAAAGCACTTTTAATAATAATAATAATTCCTTACTGTTATCATCAAGGAACCAATTGTCAGCATGCCCCTTAGCCATAATTAAATTTTAAATGAGGGTAATTTTATTCCATCAGCAAGTGAAGCTATCATAGCCGACAACCTCACATTTTTCTGATGCAAATTTTGCAAAAAGCTCATCTCATTCTCAGGTAAATATGATAGTATGTAAATAAACTATGAAAAAATTTTGACATCCCTCTGTTTCATTAAATTCCATATAGTGTGCATATTACTAAACCAAACCCCTTATTAGAGATAATTGTTTATAGTATCAATCATGCATCTTAGAAAAGTAAATTAGAAGCATATATACTGAAAAATCTTCACTTTCAACATTCCAGATCCTATCATTCACATTAACAAATACCAACCTGCTTAACCAATGGCTCAAGTAAATGCAGAGACTGTTTTCCAACACATCTGATGGCAAACCTCAGACAACGACAGCAACGTTCCATTATTCTTGAGTCAGCTTGATACTTTGTACAAATGTTTGACAGCACTGGCCAGATCTATAATCGCAAAATAATAAAATATATCAAACACACAAAAACTTACATTTAATTATCAAGTGAGGGAGGAGGAGGCTAATAAAGTAGTAGTAGTATTGTTAAAGTGCTTCGACAACTAAGGTCATTTCGCACGTGAGCCCCCGCCGGGAATCGAACCCGGGACCGCTTTCACCAGAGTCGAACGCGTTGCCCACTTGGCTATCTGGGAGCCCAGGAGGCTAATAAAATTGCCCAACATTGCAACAGGTGTCTTTGGGATTGGAGGACTAAACAAGATATTGACAAAAGATGAGTATTTTTAGGCAATGAAGGGATTCTTAATGATTTTCAAACAATGAAAAGAATGTTTAAGCCTTCAAAATTGAGAATAGACTTTAATTCATGAATTATGCTGTAAACTTGAATATTTTGAACTAGAATATTTAGAATATTTTAACTAAAGTGATTCATGGACCAATAAAATGGCTTGATAAAGTATTAAAAACCAAATAGAAAGCAATGGAGTTAGTGAAAATTATGCAAAATGCAAAGTCATGCAAAAAATGTTACATTGACAAAATTTTAGATTTAAAAATACTGATATCACAGCAACTTTGAGAGTATTAGGAAAACGAAGAAAGAACATCAATAGAAATTACGCTTTCTGTTTCTCATCCAAAACCAGATAATCACAACTTACTTCGGTGATAACTGGTTGGCAGGGATGTATCTTTCCATTTTCTACCACTGGACTTGTATGCCTGAAAATAGTAGCTAGTCTATCCAACCAAAGTACTGGATCAGTCTTGGTTCCTTTCTCTGTTTTGACTGAAGTCTATAAAGCAATAAAAAATTATTAATACCTGAATATAGAGGGAAAATTGGGAAAAATGCACAGCAATAAGTAGCTCAAAGTTAGAAAATTTTTTGGTTAAAACTATTGCATCCTCCATTAAATTAACTATTTTTAAAAATAGAAATACTCCTCAATTTCATCTGAATCATAAAAAAGTAGGTTAACTAAGCATCACTATAATTCTTTTAACCGTAAATTTTCTGAAAGAATTCTTAAAGAGGAGAATATGATAATCTAATTTTAAATTCTATTTTTTGCATTAACCACCTCTGTTTCATATAAGTTGTTCAAATAGAACTATGGATGATATTTAACAGCTACATTTTCTAAAAAAATATGAGCATGTTACTTATTTATGAGATTAAGCCTTGTTAACTATTATTTTACTCTTAAGAGGTGTAGCAAATTTTCTGTTCCCAAGATATTTCTTTTACAAGGAATTTGCACTGCTTGCCATTTATCTGGGAGCTTGTACTTGATAAGTAAATTTGATCAAGTCTATGATGAAGACTGCAGAAATAGAAAAAGTAGCTCTCAGCTTTATTATCTATGTTGAAAACAGAATTCCTCAGAGACAATCAACAGGTGTTTATAGAGATTTTCATTATTTTTAAGTAAAAGTACTTGTTTTGCAATAAAAATACTCTTAAATAAATACCCCTTGATGTAAATTAAAATACCCTTTATAAAGATTTTCCTGGTGGATACTGTGTAAAAAGGATTCTCGAGATTCCAACTGGGTTAATTCTAGAGACATGTTAGTCATCGAAACATTGGCGACTAACATGTCTCCAGAATTAACCTGGTTGGAATCCCGAGAACCCTTTTTAAAACACCCTTTGATTTTGTTCATGAAATAACAATTCTTCCATCTAAAAGAGATTATAACATCAATTTGAGTATTTTATAAGATCCATGACCTAGAAGTAGCTGAAAGACAAACATAATCAATGAAATAAATTACCTCCACAAGTTCACATAAAGGAGTGACCTGAATCCAGCATAGCTGCTTCATTGCACGTTGGATTTCATCT
Source organism: Ladona fulva (assembly GCA_000376725.2). NCBI lineage: Eukaryota > Metazoa > Arthropoda > Insecta > Odonata > Libellulidae > Ladona > Ladona fulva. Next base: position 1,974,875 of record KZ308128.1, read on the forward strand.
GGTGGCAATCCACCAAGTATTACAGCAACACCTGCAAAGGAAGTCAAGGATTTAAAATGTTAACACCAGTAGAATTTTATTCATAAAAATAGTTATTGTACAAATAGTTACCTTTCAATAATCCTATAGCAGCATCATTTGATATGGCAAAATTATCCAGTGACTGAACTATTTGGACTAGGCCATTAAAATGAACACCCATATGGTCACTGCATGCACTGCAAATACTTTGGAGGGAATTGGCAGCTGCTGTTGCCAGCATTGGTTTATGAAGACAATATAACAAAAAGTTCAAGATAGGTTCTGAAAAGTAAAGACATAGAATTGTAGTAACAGTAGTAGTGTTTTGACAGAACTGCTACATATAAAAATTAAACTGCTGGGGTCAGCACCTTACCATGAAATGGTAATTATTTTATTAATAAATGAAATCGCACTCAAGATGATAAATGGTAATGAGATAACTAAAAAAACAACTTTTTCTATAACTTACTAACATAAACTTCCTCTTTCCAAAAATTTGCTAACAATAGCCTAAAAATACTTTGTTAATCTGCATATGCAGAATAAAACCATATGAACCATAATAATCATGACTGAGAGTTTTTCTTATTTAGGAAATGCAAATTGATAATTTCCACAGATGCATTGAAAATTGCATATGATTTTTAACTCTTGATTCCAATTTGTAGAAAGGTAAAATGAACATGCATCCATCAATTCAAGGTTTTCCAATAAATAAGCAGAACATGCATAGGAAATAGAAGAAGTACTATTTTTCCCCAAAAGTAAGACCAGGTCTTAATTTTCGCTCCTAATGTATAATAATTCTAATGTCTTAGGGCTTCTTTTCAAGGGGTCTTATTTTTTACTACCAGCAATGAGGTCTTCAAGGATATTCAACACATGAAAATTGCCATTTTGTTTTCTACTCGCTATTGTGGCAACTACAGTCAGATTGAAAGTAGTATAGACCTGGAATTTGAAGTGTTCTCCTTTGATGATCTGCCATTATAGTGGGACATGTTGCATATTGTTGAAAAAAGCAACTCTTTGCCTTTAGAATGATGTGCATTAAGAGTCAATATCGGTCTCCTGCTTAATCTGATGTTATAATCAAATTCACGACTGAGTCATCTTTAAACATTAGTGGAACAACGAACATGTGTTACAGGAAATCCAAACTTTAAGCAGAAATGTAGTACACAGTTCTGAGGCATAATCCACATTTTTGAGATTCAATCTTTATTTATTAACCTTTGATAAACATCTGAATTAAAAGTTGATTTCCTTCTACAAATTTTATTCTACGCAGTTGAAATTTCAACACAGTATTTAAATAGTTTTTTTTAATAAGCAAGGGCAATTTTCCTAAATGCATTGGGATGGGAAATACAAGGGGGCCAACAATCATGACTTCACTCTGGTAAAACCTCACTGGCACCTCCTCAGAATGAGAAAGCTTACCAAGCATTTAAATCATGCTAAGTTTGCCTTGGTGTAAATGAGACACATACTGAAACATAAAATATTATGGTACTTTTACTCATCTTCTCCTGAGGGATTGCCACAAAAACTGCTTGGGTCTTATACATTCATATTCACTGTTATATCTTCTAAACTTGAATTCCAATCCCCTCATTATAGACACATTATGGTTATACCAAGCTAGGGAAAGCTGTCATGCTCTTTGCACAATTTGGCTAATACATCAGCAAGTGTTGGGCAAATTTCTTGCACGTAAAAGAGTGCACTTTTTTGAAAGTTGAATGAGTTAAATCATCTATCATCACACTGTTTTGGCTAAGGCAAAATTCTTAATAAGGAAAGCTAAAGTGATTTTTACCAGCATCACTTACCTAAGGTTTCTGAATGATTCTCAATCCATTCACAAAGTTCTCCTAGAAGAAGGACAGATGTATGTCTAACAGCCACGTGGGTATTTTCTGGAAGATTCAGGATTGCTTCAACAACTTTTGGCACAACTTCCTTCTCTTCCCTAAATTGAAATGAAATTATTAGCAAACTTGATAAAGGAAACAAAACTGTAAACTAAAAGATATTAAAATTAACGTAGATTTTGTCCAAGAAAGATAGCCAGCACATAGAGGGTCTATAAATATATAACTTTATAGAATAATAAAGTTTATAGTGGTAAAGTGCTTTTACATAAAAAGTTTCATTAAATTTTAAAATATTGTATGGTTACATAAAGAAATATATATTACAGAAAGGTTACATATAAATATACCTATACAAAGGGATTCATTGAACAAACATAGAATATACACCAGTGATTTACATCTTTCCACAAAAAAATGTTATATCATGAAGACCAGATACTTGAGATTGATCAAGTAATGATTATTAAGATAATATACCTTCTGTAGACATTGATAATGTCCCAATAAAAACAAATTTCATTATTTATAAAGCTAGGTAACCTATAAGACGCAATGTGACTATAAACCCCAGAGAAGTATTTGGCAAAAATATCTGATATGTCATGGTGACTATCTGCAATGTTATGACTTAGATACATTTGTGTGAGCAGTTTATTAAGATTCCAAGAGTTTTTAGCATGAATACTAAGAATTTTTTTCAACAAGAATGAACCAATTTCATGAAGCTATATTTCATTAACAAAAAGTAGTACAAAATTCCAATCAAGTCGCATTTAGTCTACTGAAATAGAAGTCTTTTTTCCTATCCTACAAGTGTTCCATACGACCACCACCCACAGCACTGACCACATCAAGGTTATAGGAAAATTCCTCCCAAACACGTCGCAGCATCCACTGAGTTGATCACCATTGTTTTTCCATCTTTAAGGTCATACATGTTAGTGCATAGTGGCAGAACAAAAACAAGGTCTTCGACATATCCCCATAGGAGGAAGTTGCAAGGAATATATGACTGTTATGCTCAGTAACTTAAGAACCAAGAAATAAAGCTTAGAAATCAGTTCATTCTTTATGAAAGATCCTGTATATGTTATTGGTCAAATTTGATACAAAGTTATTAAAAAAGGAATAGGAACTCTTTACAAAACATGTACTCCTTTTATAACAATCAGAGGACTTTGCATAACCCCTTAAAGAACCAGTTAACTTTAAAATTTATGGAAAATGTTTTTAAGCTGAATAATCTTTATCAGTTCTTTGGAAAACCAATTATGGTAAGAGGTGAATACAGATTTCATAGGAGTTTAATCTTCAATACAATCATATAGCATTGAATTAAAATAAACAAAAGCATAATTAATAGGGATACTGCACAACGAAGCTGACTAAATAAAGGACCATAGGTATGTAAGACAAGAAGAATCACAATCATTAAAATCATGCATTCTAAGGGAAGAAGACAAATAACATAGAAAGCAGATCTCACTAAAAACATAAATATCAAAAGTAGATAAAGACACATTTGTCTTTGTCGATTTAACTTTGATTTAATACTTCTAACAATCTGTTAGTAAATATAGCACTTAAAGACCTCCATTTTTTGCCACCTCACTCCTTTCAGCAGGTTTAGGTGCACCTCTGATATCTTGATTTCTCCACATTCTTTCTTTCTTCAAGATTGCTCTTCAAATTCTCCCTTTGCATAGCAACCTCATCAGTTTGTATGGTCAATAATTTTTCTCATTACCCATTGGACATTGCTGGGATTATCCGGATACACTTTTAAGGGCCTACATTTATCAGCTTTCTACAGTCTAAGTCTGGAAACGTGTATTTTATCCTACTTGACTTCAGAGCTTGATTTGAGACAATTTACAACCTAGTTATGATCCTCTTTGTTTTGGACTTTAGGATCGATGTTCACTTTTTCATTAAAATTAAGTACCAAGATACATGCTGCTGTCTGATCATGATCTCACCATGCTTGAGCTCTTGAGTTCCTCAATTTCCTTTTTGAGGAACATAATAATGCCTCTTGGTTCATTAATAGAAACAAGGTTATTTGTGCACCCCTTACAATCAAAAGAAACACATCTAACTTGTTGTCTAAAGCAGACAGCTTCTTGTCTACATAGACCAACAAAGTCACCCATACCCATTTTCGTTTTTTTTTCAGCAACAAACTAAAATCACATAACTGCTTATTTAAAAAAAACCAACAATTACCATATAAATTAATAAATTTAAATAAATTACATTAATCTAAGTGAAATACAATCAGGGATTGCAGTGACAAAGCAATATCTCATCCTATCAATATCAATCCAGGAACTATAAATAAAAATCGATCAACAAAATATTGGAAAAGTTATGAAGAAATACTTACGGTAATATATTCTTAGCAACAGCTTGCATTATAAAAAGTGCAGCTTCACTAGAATCCCAAGTAACACCAGGACTTTGTAAATGTAAGAACATCTGTCTGAAGCAATTTGATGAGCCCACAATGAACACCACATCCTTGATAAGCTCTGATACTTTTACTCTAAAGTCATAAAAATCATCGCTATCTTCCAGTATCCCTTCCTGAAATGAAAATGATAATTTTTCTCTTTCATTTAAAATCATAAAAAGCAAGAATTGACTGCAAAAATAGGCACAGAAATTTCATGTTAAAAGCTTAAGGAAAAAACCACTTACATGATCAGGTTCCATCTGACAATGACCACATACTGCAGTGATTAGCCGCTCAATATAAGGCTTGAAAACTGCAGTCAAAGAAATGCAATTCTTTTGGTAAAGAACTTCTGACAGCCTAAACCAGAGATTAAATGTTATTTCAGCCACCTGAAAACATCAAATTTTTATAATTATTATAAAACATAGTTGTTATACTATGCTGTTGTACTATCTTAAATAGTATCAATTTAATACCTTAAAGAGTAGCAAAAATAATGCAATCAAAAAAGTATATTTTTTCACAGCATTTATCAAAAATACTCAAATGAACACAAAGCAAGGTTCATTAGAAACCTCCAAAGCTGATATCCATCAATACTTCTTTTAATTTGAATATTAAAATCTTGAATTTATATCCTTTAAATTTATTTACTAATATTTGATAGTGAATGAAACTTTTAAAAATACACTAAATAGTAAAGTTAAGTGCTTAAGGTCAAGGTGTCCACTATCCAGCCATTAATACCGTATTTTCTGGTAGATAACCCTTGTATTATCTATACAAAAAATATAGAATAATGATAAAAATAATAGTGCATGATATATAACGGAAAATCTCGTTTCATTGAATATCTTGAATATTGAACTCGGAAAGAAATGACTAAACAACACACTTCATATATCGCTGAAGTCACGGAGTATATACTCACGTACTAGGGCAATTTTATTTCAACCAACATATTGTAAATGTTAATGTAATCAAATAATTCCATTCAATATACAAGAGCAATTATCATAACTATTACAGTAGTGAAAAAACATTCTCGTCAGCATAATAACAATTTTGAAATGCACGTTATCAATGCATTTATCACAGAAGAAATTTTTTAAATGCATGTTATCTATACATTATCACAGTGAAGATATTTAAAAAATGCTTGTTATCTAATAGGTGTGTGTTATTTACCAGAAAATACGGTAAATTCCCTGAGTTTTCCATGGTATTCCACATCTACAAAGAAGTATGATTAAGTCCAAATATTACACATTTGGAGATTATCAGTCACTTAAGGTACCAGAAATGGTAACAGACAGTTCATACATTCATTATGATATTGTTTAGGTACCAGAGACGGCCCTAGACATGGACAAGCTGGAAGGTTGCCCAGGGTGCAAAGGTTTGAGATCAAATAACGTTAGGTTGTCAAAGCAAATTTCATCAGAAAAATTGTTTTTTCCTTTTCATATTTACATATTCCTTTTTTAAAAATAACCTCATTATATAAAATTTTGTTAAAGTGTTTCCTGGAATGGGCACCTGAGAGCCTTCTTATCCAGGGCACAAATAAAATTCAGATTGGTCCTGATGAGTATCCAGCTATAAGATGGTAGGTTCATTGAATCATACCACTGTATGCTACACTGAGTCATACCGCTGTATGTGAATATGTGAAGACTATGTGTACCATCTTGATTAGATTCTCATGTATTCCCAAGTTATTGACAGGGATACTCCCTTAAAGTAATATAACTATACTAGAAAATGAAAGCAAATTCTGAAAAAAATACTGATTTGTATTGTCTCATTAAAATAATACACCTGAACAATAGTTTCAGCAGTGGCATGAGTAGCATCATTTCAGTTCACTGAGAAGGTCCAGCAGCAAATTGAAACATCAACTCAAGACCAACACCCTTCAAGTTGAAAACAAATTATTATCATGCTCTACTCGCTGTTTCTCTTGCCCAGACAGAAATTAGATATCCCCAGTAACTGGGACTCCATATGATCCCACATTGCATATTTGCAACATTTAAAGCATTATATGTATGAGGAGCACATCATAAGCTTTAAATTAGTCACAAAATCACTGTCATTGAAATATTTCTTCCTCTCACTGAGTTTTTACTCAACTAATATGCATCTCAAAACAAAAGCCATGGAAGGATTGTCCATAAAGATTATAAACAGATTTTTCCAGGCTACCCACCAAATTCCCTGAGTTTTTCAGAAGAGCAATATTCCCTGAGTTTTGTAAGTTAGCAGACACCTTGTTAGACTTATAACAATGCAATCAATTATATTTGCTTGGGGTTCCTGATATAATACTAACCTCATACTGATGATGACCAACACATGTTAGCACAAGATCTAATATTTTAACTGCATAATGAGGCTTATTTTCACTGCTTTCATTGACTATTTTATCAAAAAATGACTCTGCAAGCTCTGTGAATATCCTACAGTAGTTTATAGACCTGAAAAATTAAATCCCACAAAATATTAAATAAACTAACAAGTAATTCATTTCCTGAAATCAATTTTAACCTGAACTCAATATCTAGTAGCAGATGTAATAAAATGTATAGAGTAATTGAATGGCAAAATTAGATAACAATATCCAGGATACTTATTCTGATATACTATTTCTGTGATACTTAAAAAACAATATGCAGAATGAAGTTATCAAGGAGAATTGAGATTCTCATATATAAACTGAGAAGGTTCTCAAGTTCAAGCCAGAGTATTATAAAACTGTATCATAAATCCATTGAACTTTTAAGCAGAATCAAATGTTACCAATTAGGAGATGATGGGTATAATGCACACATATTGAAATCTGTTGCATAGCAACCCATAGAGAACCAAAGCATAACCACATAACATTTACAGTGGAAGATACATGAACAGTGAATCTACTCCCATGCTACCTTATTGACTAATCTAGACTGCAATGAATCCACTATCCATTAATTCAGATAGCCTCCTAATCTTTTTATGATGCCAAAGCTTTTATCCCCTAATGGTAGAGGAGTTGAGGATACAACCTCAACAATGATATCTGTACAGACAGCTGCATTAATATCAATGCCTCCAACATAAATTGAACTCAAGGCTATCCAATACTATGACATTTTACTTAACTCATCAAAAAACTTTATTTATTTCATTTAGGATAACTAATATGATATAGTTCTGGGAATTGCCTCTAGGAAAAGATAAATTTACCATTAAGTATATCAACATTTGAATGGCCATTGCCTCCACAGATCATTCCAGTTCCTTTCACTGTATTTTTTCAGTAGTAACTGATAGTTTAAATACATAAATAATGAATAGCGTGTTGTAACTAAAATTCAGATAAAAATGTGGAGCCAGATGCTAGCATAAAATATTATAAAAAATTGAAAAATAAGTTTCCAAAAATTCACTATGCAAGTTTTTATAAGTACTTTTGTAAGTAAAATTGATTTAGGTTACCTATAGCCCCAAAATATTTCCAAGCTCTAATTTGTCATACTGGGACTATGAACTTAAAAACATAACTGAGACTATCCAAATTTCTCAATAACTTTATGGAACTGAACAACTTTTCACCTTACTTCCTAATAATTACAATGATAAATTCAAAGGAAAAATTCCAATACTTCTCTGTATCCTCTTGTGCTACTGAAAGGTGATAACCCTCTTCTAGTGCAAGGACTCCGCTAAATACTTGCACTTCTAATTCCTTCTCACACTGCCTATCACACATGCAGTCTAAGAGTGCACACATGCAATCTGTGGCTGCTTCATGAACTCCTGAAGGGGCCTGTAAAGAAAACAGTAAAATTATTAGGGAAGCAATGAATATCACATGGAACACATGCTTGATGTCAGAGTAAAAACTGAAGAGAAAAAAGCCAAAAATCTGCAACTGAGTCTAGATCTCCTACTTAAAATTATTAACAATTCCTTGAGAACAAAGCCATACTTTTTGGAATTATATGAAAAAAGAAAAAACACAGACCAAATATGTTGAAAAATTGATTCATTGACTTGTTCATTCCAAATTATAAAAATGCATTGACAAAAGAGAAACAAATACAAGTAGTTAACACTACCAATTATTGACAATTACAAAGCATATAAAAATATTATATATGGTCTGAGTGGAGCAGAAACCAGTTTGAACCATCTAAACATCATGTACTATATGACGGCTTGAAATAAACATATTTGGCAGCATTTCAGTTGTTTTACTTAGAGGAAATCCTCAAAAGACTAAACTAAGCAATTATTATATAATTTTAAGGAACATGACTGATAGAAGAAACTTCATTGCTACCTTCTTAAGACTAAAAATATTCCAACTCTGTTTACTTTAATGTATTGTGTCTTCTAGAAAATAACCTTTTTAGTGTTATTTACAATTTTTTCAAAATAACAACACTATAAAGAAAAACACTTTGTAAGTTCTACAAGAAAGATTTTGTGGAAAGTGTTTTCTTTATGGAGTCATTGTGGAGAAGTAACACTAAGTAACAACAGAATATATTAATTTGTATCAAAATAGTTGTGCCAGAGTAAAGAAAAATCGTTAAGGTTGGACTGAAAAGCAGTCTCAGGAAAACTTAACCAAAACCTAAGCTTGTCCTTAGAATTGACAAAATGCAAAATCTATCAGCATTTACTTCGTAAAACATCTATATATATAAAGCAGAAATTCTGTGGATTGGTGAGTTTGTGTGTTTGTCTGAGATTGGAGTCCACAATACTTATCCGATTTGCGACAAACTTTGAATGCGTGTTCTCAGAGACCTGAAAAGAAGTACTGTCACCTTTTCATTCAGTAACTTTGCTGGGTTTGAACCACAATGGTTCTGATAGATTTCCATAAGAAATGCATGTTAGGTTCAATTTTATCTTTTACAGACTTAATTTCTTTTGCAAAATTAAATTAGAAGGATTAGTTGTATGAAATCCAAATAAGTACCAAAAGAAGGGAAATTAAATACAGACTCTTATTGTGGTTGTGGAATGTCGCTTTCATTTTAAAGTTGTGAGAATTTAGATAAAATATACAAATATTTTGTGAAACTTTGAGGTTGTGAACAACCCATCCCCCTGACAACCAATGCAATTGTTGATTGCGAGCTCAAAATTGCATTTTCCCATAAGAATACACTGTGTATTTAGGCCCATTCACAAGCAATTGACGATATGAAGAGATTTTAACTATTTCAGTCACAAAGAATTTGTAGCAATGAATTGCAGGAACAAAAACATACATAGCACCATAATGAATTAATAGAGGTGGATGAGGAACATTTTGTCTATCACTTCAGACTCTTGAAATATTTTACGATTAAATTTCTCATCAAAAGAATACAAAATGAAAACTTCCATACATTGCAGATTTTTAAATTTTCTCAATGAAACATTAAGTATTGCAACTTTTAAAGCTGCTTACTGTGCATGATTCCTTAATTACAATCTTTGCTTCAATGTCATCATAAAGGCTGAGTTGATCAATTAAAACCAGAAGAGCCTGGACAAATCTTTCAAACTTGCACATTAACTTGAGACAAGTTTAATAAGAAGGAAATTCCATAACGATTCACATTTTTATTGTTGATTGTAGATTTTGGCTTCAAACTATGAGAACTTTGATTAGAATGAAAATGTATGTTTCCAATCACCTGTCCTATTAGACTAAACCAGATGCAAGCTGTTGTTTTCTCTTATGTACAAATATGCATACTATATTTAATCCAACTTCTATTTTCTCCATTGAGTATCAATGGGTTGATATATAATACTGATCACTTCATTTACTTTCTATTACTTAACTTCAAATTTATCATAATGTTATATGTGTACAGCTATATGCATGTTCTATACTATATGTGAACAAAATATACAAGGAAGACTAATAAATTTTATTCAGTGAGTTAATTAATCAAGATTGCAATATTTATAATTAGAAAATAATAAAATTTTAATGTTAAGAGTATTTGTAATCTTATCGTTTTGTAGATGAGAAATTTCTTAAGGTTAAACATTTGACCCTACTAAACTCACAAAAGAGGTTACATTCATTCCAAAGAAACCATGGACATATTTTTTCAATTGCCATATTAGATACTTCACTTTGTTGAAAAACAAAGGAATTATTAATATATCTACTTCTAATTATTGTTGAATCCCTTTGTCTCACCTGATGGTTGGCTAGAATGTGAAAAGCATGGCCCACAATTAGATTATTGGAGATCTCTGAGAGACTTATTGCTTGAATAGAAACCCAGGATGTGAAACATCGCAATACCTTCACATGCATGGTAGGGTTATCACTTCCATTAGACAGGCACGCTTTCTGAAATAATATAATGTAAGACATTAAACTCTGCTCCCATCTAGGTAAAAAAAGCACTTCAGCTATTCTTTCTTAAAATATAGACGAAGGCAAAGTGAGCTAAAAACACTATAAATTTAATCCAATAAATGAGATAAGTTTTCAGATCATGGGAGACTAAAAATCCAAAAAGAGAAAATTCTGTATATTTCCAAACTGAGTTACACTATATTAAGAGAAATCATTTCCACTGTAATAATTCTGGTGGAAGAACTGATGGTTTTCCATCAGTAATGCTATAAATTTGGGATGCATTAATCACACAAAAAAACAATTTCCCAACTTACATCCATTGAATTTCATGATCAAGTAACATTAAATTGAAAATGAATGATTTATTGTTGCTTTCAACTCAAGATAATATTCTAATTACTCCTGATCTTAGCTTCTGTTAAGATGTAAATGAAAATGTACATCATTAATTATAACAGCGCCTATATATAATATAATGACATTTGGAAAGATTTTAAGTGCATTACTAATAAATTTACTATTTCCTAGCCAAATCTATTTATCATTCAAAAGTTAATCTTTAAAAACTCAGCAATCGCAACTTACCAAACACTCCGAAACCATTTTGGAACTGGATTTTAATTCACCCATGACATCGTTACGCCGATTAGCTCCAAGTCTTAGTGATCTTGAGTTTACTTCTTCTGGCAAAACTGTTAGAATTTCTAAGAGAGGCCAAAGATTACTTTGGCCAAACCTTTTTATCAAATCTTCTAGAGGTTTTTGCCATTGAGCCATCAACAGGGCCAGATCAGCCAAAGCTAAGCACAACTAGGGTAATAAGCACAATTTACATGTTTAAAATGCATCTCAAACGCCAGGAGCTAAATCTATAAATTTTGTAAGATAACATATAAACCATTCTCTTCGATAAGATAAAGCTTACCTGTGTAACTATAATAGTGTTTGTTTGCTCATTGACCTGGCTAATGTGTTCTATCAATGAATCCCGTAAGGAAATGTGAGATTCAGGTGGAAGTTCGTGAAATGATAACTGTATTTTGGTTCTCATCGTCTGTGCTGCAAAATAACAGGACTCTAAGTCTCTTTTCTGGTGTAACATTTCGTCTGCAACCTTCCATGCAAAAACCTGTAAAGTTAAACATTTACAAACTTGAATACATTTAAAACTGAAATTTCAACTTCTAAGCATTTATAGCGAACGTAAAATCATACATAACTTTTTAAGTGAAAATATATGAGTAAGATTCAATAATTTAGCTCCAATAACAATAGATAATCAATAATGCACTTATTTAAAGTTGAAACTGTCACTAAATTAGAGTCTCACCGATCTTTGTAAGGCACCCAACCATTGTGAAGCCTTTTCTTTTCCAGCAGAATCAGGATTATGATTAAGAGTATAAATAGCTTGATACACTGTTTCTAGAGGAGGTGATGACTCCATTTTGAACCAATAAAACTACCCAAAAACACATTCAAAGGCCACAATAAATTTACACAGTCTTTCTGGCTCCATACACGACAGGAATTAAAAATATTTTTCTAAATTGCCGATTGCAACGCTCACAGTGCTCGATTGTTTAAGTTGCGTGCGCGCGCCAATGTTGTCACTTTACGTATGACAATAGTAATAATTTGTGAAGTTGGTTCACAAGTAAGAACCTTAAACATAAGCTAATCATTGTATAATTTGATATTTAAACAGAATTGCCAAAACTATTAGAGAAATTAGATAATGCTCTGCTAAGATGGATGTTGATGGGTTACCTATAATTGGACCTGGAGTGAATTATGCCGAGGTATCTCTCAGCTAAAGCTTTTGTTCCATTAAAGTTATTTTTGTTATTAAGGTTTATAATCATTCTTTGTTAATACTCATTTTTCAGGTCAGGCCGATAGATCACAAAAGAACTCTAGCTTTGATTAATCATTTTATTACCAACACGGTATGTTTTTTAAATAAGTTTTCGCGATCTTGTGAAACCAAATTAGGAAAATTTGAAGATAAAATACAGAAATTGGAAGCATCCTTAAGCATATTAGAGGCCAAGGTAGTGTATCACTCCCCTTTTACCAAAATAATAGAATATTTTTATTTACCGTGATTGTATTGTTCCAATCATGGATGAATACAAGATTGTTTTTTATTACTAGACGGCGAAAAATGTGTAAGGTTGTCTCTCTTGTGTTACTGAAATAGTGTATGCTTGAGATTTCTGAAGTATCTGTTGCATGAATTAATTTTATGATCATTGCGTAATGCTTTCATTCTCTGGTCTACCACAAATCGGACCATAGCGTCTTAGAACCTAGTAATGTAAATTATCAGTTTTTTCTGAGACAAATCATAGTTACACGAGTAGTTTAGTCGTAAGTTATTTTGGAGAGAATATTTTTATATCCCTTTATATTGATTTTGAAAATGATCTATCTGAAGAGGGTAGCTGATTTATACGGTCAAAATTTTTCAGCTATCGTCAGTGCCAGGTTTAAATGATGTAACTAGTCCTCCTGCAGCTGAAGTCGTCAAAAATGAGACAGTGGTCCAGAAGGAACTACCTACACCAGAAATAATAGAAGGTACATACATGTATTCCAGATTGTTAGGTGCTTGATGTTTCACCAAATTAGTTAGAATGTTTTCTCTATTAATTTTATTCTAATTTAGTATTCAAATAATTTCTAATAATGAAGATTCGATTGAAGAGCACATCAAAAAAGCCTGCTCTTGTCCACATGGAAAGTTTGTCGTTGTTAATTCATTTTCAAGATTAAATGTTGCTATAAAAAAGCATACTGGTCTTTTATGTAACCTGTGAGGACTGAACTGTGATTGCCACTGCTGGAACTATGCATTATGATTAGATTAATAATTTCCTCACAGTTTCAGTGGTTGCCATAAGAGCAGGGTGCATCTATGACTAGAACCTAAAAAAGCATCAATTGATATATTTGTCTGAAATATTCTATGAAAGCTAACCATTTTGTCATTGAAAAAATTATACCATTCCCGAGAAACCATAGTTAGGAAAATTTAACCAAGGAAGGAGATGAATTTTTCTCAGAATCATTTTGTATAACCTCATGGGGGTTGTCGTATGCTCATACTCATCTCAGGTTTGCTCAACGCAAAGAACTTCTTAATTTTAGAATTCAGTGTAGCATCAAAGGAAGAAGCAAAAATTCAAGTGAAAATTCAAGTGAAAATATTTTTTTACCTTCATTTTTCATTAGATTAATGGATGTAAAGTATGTGGGGTGAAAAGGGGTAGATCTGGAGGCAACAATTTTTTTAATATTGGTTTCCAATCTACCAAAATAGCTCAAGTATTCATTTCTTTTTGAGATACATAATTCCTGTGTAGTGATGCAAAATGCAGTAATATAACTTATGGCAGCAAGCTTTAAATCAAATGAAGCTATGACAATATCTCTTCCCTTATTTTATTTTCTTTTATATATTTTAACTTCAAGCCAGACAAAACTAGATTCATTGAAGTAAAACTATTTCATTTTCATATCCCAAATTGTCTTTTCTTTGAACTATTTAAACATCATATTTTGTTGATTTTTTATGAGACTTATGATTCATAAAGAATCCAGAATTTAAATTTATAAACACATTTCAAGAAAAAGAAATTTATTTCAGTGTAAAAATATTCATTTCTATTTATTTTAATTTCTCCTGTCTGAATGTGTGCATTTTCTCATTATACAAGCTTAGAGCTCCTTTGTTCATCAGAGATCACTATTCAGAAAATGAGATGATGCAATCTTTCCATTTATCAAGCCTCAGGAGAGCCATGTGGGTAGTGCATTTGACTTTGGCGAAAGCAATTTCAGGTTCAGTTCCCAATGGGGGCTCACTTGCAAAATGATCTTAGCTGTCAAACACTTTTACATTACCTCTACTACTTTTCATTTTTCTTTTAATTTGTAGTTGAAAGTTATATTCTTGATATTATATAGCTCACAAATGTATCAAAAGCATCAGGTCAGTAACAGTTGGCTCATTACCCACTTTTACTTCAATAAAAGAATTCTCCACCAACATTGCTCCAATCCTATATTTTAATATGTTATCATTCACTAAGACTTACAGTTCATTAGTTCATAACACCGTGCTGGTGTTGCCAGGCATTAGAGAGTAAATATTTCTTATTTTTTATTACTACCTTAGATGGTCTATGTTATTAAAGCAATATATTGCAGAAATATGAGTACCTTTCACACAGATCAATAATATTGATTAATGTAGTGTCACTGACAATCTTGTTTTGAACAATGATGGATACAACTATGTTTTCTGTGTGTGATTTTAATTCAAACTTAGTAATTTCATTGGCTGTGGCATTCAAGAAGTCAAGTCTGCTTTCTGGGGGTGTTCATATTCCAGCATGCCCATGTAATTTATTTATTTAGATAATCTTACAAATAGAACAATGTTCGGGTGGTAAGATTTGGACAAAGTAATTTCCACCCTCACCTAAAAATACAACACAAAACAATGACGCTATCAGATACACTAATACTCTTGTCAATCATACAATAATAATATAACATACACAATTAATCAAATCAAATTTAGCCCTCCAAAGTTCATCACGTAGATGAAGTCTTTCACCACTCTATGATTTATCCAAGCACAGCTGCCCAAACCATGAACAAAAAAAAACTTATCTGTTTATTTACCGCCACAGTTAATATAGTCTGGTGGCAGCGTTATACAATGCAATAGATACACTAAACTAAAACAACAATCTTACAATATTTTATAGTAATTTAAAGGAAATTTGTCTGAAGTCTTTTCTGCTTTTCGGGTAGGGTTTGAAGGCCTCTTCAGGTAACATATTCCAGTCTTTTACTCCTCTATTTATAAAAGAATACTTCGCGATATCTGTTCGTTGTTTCCTAAGCTTAAACTTATGTTCATGATCCCATCGAACAATATAATATTTAGTCAAAGAAAGTGCTGGCAATGTTTTGCTAGGTTGAGCTGATTGACTTCTCGTAATAGACAACAAATAATAAAAATTAAGCTTCTTTATCTTGTCAGTGCATGTCTCTACCAGTCCAAGTCCAGAGATGCAGTTTTAATCCAATCGATTTAATTGAAAGAATGCATTTTAGTCCATCAATGAGTAATTATATTACAATATGAAAAATTGAATACAACAGAAAGAAATATGAGTAAAATAAAACCCAGGCACTCTGCGGGGAAGGCAAGCACTCTAACCACTACACCAGTTCATTCTGCTATGGGGTTAAGTGGCTCAAAAAAATCCATAAAGAAGATTGATTATTATTTTTTGAAATAAGGCCCATTTAGATGAACCCCATTTCACTTTTGGTTCATTTCATCTCCTCTACCATTAAAAATATATATCATTCAAATCAGCAAAACAACTCTTACAATCATGGCCTTTCTGTACAATGAGCAAGTTAATTGTTGGTATAATTTATTGTTCTTGGTATGTTCTTCACCTGCCATATTACTTTTGCTTTAGAGATGTCTCCACAGTATTTCATTTATTATCTTTTATTTATCATTTATTGCTCAATTGTGCATTATTGAGTGTTAATTTTATTTTTATTTATATATCTTGTCAAATTTATAAACAATGTTATCTTTCCTTATCCATTTTAGGCTTTGCTAATAGTTCATTGTTCAAATTCTTTATTACAGAGAAGAACAGACCTGTAGAGTCATTGCCTGCACCAGAAAGTTTACCAGAGGCCCCAAAGCAAGATACAATCACTATCAAACAGCATCCAAGGTTTGCCAAATTCTTTCGAATGGTACAGTTTGGTGTTCCTCCTCAAGCAGTTAAGCTGAAAATGGAGCAAGAAGGTTTAGATCCAAATTATCTTGAGTAAGTTTATCTCGAAAAGCTTTTTTTTTTTCCTTATCCAATTCCTTTGGAGAACTTTCCTCTGTCCTTGAAAAAAAAAACTGCTCCAACTCCTGATTTCTGATCTAAGCAATGATAATTGGAAATCTGTCTTCAGTATGATTTGTTTTATTTTGCCAACCTTGTTGAAGTAGTGGTTTAGTTGTTAGTTGGCCCAGCAACACAGAGGTCCCAGATTCAAATCCTGGTTAGGGCATGGTATTTGTGTTCATTAATTTGCAAGTGCTATTTGTAAAAGATCTAATACTAAATTTTTCCCCACATAGACACAATTATTTGTATTATTTTGTTTTGATCAAATGTATTGAAACTAATACTATTCTCTTTTCTCTGAATTCCTTGTTAAAACTTTTTTGTGGGATTCTCCATAACATTCTAACCTGAAACAGTGTCTCATCTTTCTTTATGAAAGATGAGGCTATAGAGGTTAATCACAAATAATCATCTGCTATTTCAACCAGATTTGTATAAAAGTCAGGTTTTGTTTCAAATTTTGGTCCTTAATTTTACACCTCCTTTAGAGTAGATTTGATGACTCCTTGGTACCGATGTTGATTAATAGATTTTTTCCTGCAAATCTTGTCTTCTTATTCCCGTTTTCAAAGATAAATGAAAAATAAATATTTTGCTCCTAGTACAGTGGTCTTCAAAATTAACAACATTTAGTGGTGTGATATATTTGCAAAATATCGAACTATTTGGAGGAATGCAGTTACAGCTACTCTAGCAACATTGGCAAGCAGAGGAAGGGGGTATTTACACTTAAGGATAGAGAAAGAGTCAATTAGGGCGGTAAGGGAATCTTGAAAGAATTGTGCCTCCTTGGTGCATGGCAGAATAGCAAAGGAGTTCAAAAAGAATTTTCTTATGTGCTGAAGGAGATACTCCGTGGCAGGACTCATAAGAAATTACCTTGTTTATTGGCACACATCATGCGCCATATTTTTAAGAAGGACATTTTTGTATAAAATTTAAATTTAATGAAAAAGCATGGAGCTTTTCCAGATAGCTTGATAAGCAAAAATCATAAATGCTTTCAGAATTCTCTGTTTTCTCTGATTTTCTTTGTTTAAATGACGAAGTTAAATAAGTATTGAGCCACCCAGGTACCTAGATTAGAGATAGCCCTGATTAGATAGAAAGAAAAGAAACGTTAACTGTTTGAAAATCCTGATGTAGTTGGCTGTGATTGACAGCAGAGGAATCGGGGTGAGGGAGTAAGGAAAGAGATTATGAACTTCTTGGCTCTGGTGCAGATTTTAATGCAAAAGTGTATGAAATAAAGTATGGAAGGTTCAATGAATTACAATGTCAATAGTAACACTTTCATTGTCTTAATCCAGGTAAGACCGTGGAAAACTCCTGAAAATTATTTCCGAAAAGTTCAGCATTATCACTTGAAGACTTTGCTTCTTTATTAAAATGATTGTATTTATCAGAGTACACCACATGCCATAATTTTAAAAAGGAAATTTGGGTAAAAAAATTAAATTTAATGTAAAAAGAATGCAGTTACGAGCTTTTTCAGATAGCTCAATAAGCAAAAATTATTTATATGCCTATAGTATTCTCTGATTTTCTTCATTTAACTGGTGAAGTTAACCATGTAATCCTGTTATAAAGAGTAGATAAGATATTCCACTGCTAAGTTAAGTAATGTAACATGTTTAAGTTAATTAAGTTTGCATTAATGGTCTCACAAAAGTTAAATCAGTCATTCTTCAATTAAATCAATTCCCCAGGGAATTTTCCAGACAAAAGAGACACCATAGATTACAATGGGGTCTATGAACTCTCGTGTGGGGACTGCGATCCACTAAGAGTTACTCTGGAATACTGTGGTAAAACCAATAGAAATCTGCGGTTTAGATCATCAGAACGTAATAGGGACATGGTTAGGATGGGATCTTCCACTCCAACTTTGTCCTGCAACTGCTGGAGGAAGGATTTCAACCAAGGTGTCTCCATCTAGAGCATCAAAGTAGCCACTTGAGCCTCATTGAAAAATTTGAGAAATGGAATATATTTAGGAATCATAAGGTTTCAAATGGCCCTCACCAACCCTTTCCCCATCCCTAAGTTTATACACCCCCTTCCTCTGCTTGCAAATGTAGCTCTAAGTGCATTCTTCCAAATAGTTCAATTTCTTGCCACTATATGATGCCATTAAGTGTTGCGTTAATTTTGGAGACCACTGTACAAAGTGAATTCTTTTAATATTAATATTTGCCGTTATGAAGTAATACTGCATTACTAACCAGTTTGTCATGTTACTGGCTTAAACCAAATCTTCTGAGAGCTAAACCAAAAGACTGTTGTAGTTCTGATTTAGTTATTTCCTTGGAAATAATAGAAAGACTTGTTTAATGGAATATATTCATTCCCTTGGCGAGGATATTCCATTCCTTTGGTGCTCACTTATCAAAATGGTAGCTTTCATTTGCCTCTTGAAAATTCNGAAATTAAACAGTATCATATTAATACTAATAATAATAATAATACTTTATTACGGGTCTTGTCAACCCAGTTACCTTTACAAAATTAGACAAATAAAAATAGCAATAGATATAAAGTTCATTTTCAATACATAAAAATATCATTTCAATAGATATTCCATTCATTCATTTTATATCATCATAAATATATCATAAAATACACCATCATAAAAAATCATTTCAATAGATATATCATTCATTCATTTTATATCATCATAAATATATCAAAATAAATCATCATAAAAATATCATTTCAATACATATTTCATTCATTCATTTTAAATTATCATAAACAATTCATTATAAAATATCATTTCAATACATAAAAATATATACCAAAAACTTGTTATAAACATATACAAACTATATTAAAAATATTTCTAGTCAGTTTAAAGTCGAGATTGGTGAAGTCTTTTCTTTAACTCCGAAATAGAGGAATTGAAGAAATCAAAGTCAACATCATTTGCATCTCTCATGAACCTTGAAAATGATGTAAAATAGCTGTAGTTTGGTTTATGATATGCAACTTGGATAGAGTGTGTATATAGATTGGATCAATTATACATACATTACAATTTCTTACACCTACATTAAATAGTTATTTACATCACAAATTGTCATTTAAATACTCTGAAATGCTATAATAAGCTTTTTGAGTAAGGCAAGGTTTTTTTTCAGATAAATTAGACCAATGTTTGTCTGTTGTCTTTCTTTTTGTATCTCTATTCACTTCAGTTATTTTTACATAATTAAATTGTTAGAGAGTTTATTAATTACGATGAAATCGGTGGTAGTGGTAGTTAACCTTGGAGTTTTATTATGTGCTTGAAGGTCGTGTTAATGTCTATGTCTTTGGGTTATGAAAAATGAAAATAATTTATACTGTATGTATAGCTCATACTTTAAAATAAACTGTTGAAATGACATTTTAAAGCTATGCTGACATCTCTTTCACGAATGTGTATTGATTGATAAATAGTGCAGCAAAGCTGCGAGCTCTCATAATATAAGCTGTTCTATATTGGAACTAACAAAAGGTTTTTCTCAGATGAAATTCTGTCATTCGTAGATATCAATAGATGAATCCATAAAGCAAACCTTGTACATTTGGGCAGTTGCCATCATCATATGGTATTCTGCTTAGTAGCAGGTCCCATCCACCGATGTCTCTGTCCCAGGCCTGTTCCTTGGTTTCCTTATATATTTCATTTATTCTTATGTTGTTATTATTTTAAGTCTTCTTTTTCCTCTTTTCTTTTGCCCTTATACAGGCCCTTCTAAAGCTGTTGTAATTATCTTATTCTGTCTTAATCTGTGACCTACCCATTTCTCTTCCCAATGGTGTAGTTCTCTCAAACACTGTCCAGTGACTCTTCATTTTTTACTTTGTCCAACTTATCTTCTCCAAACTTCTCCATGTCCACATTTCAAATGCATCAATCCTACTCATATCTATTCCCCAAGGTCCATGCTTTGCAGTTATACATCATTACATTCCATTTTTCTCAGAAGAAATTCTATCATTCATGGATATCAATGGATGAATCCCTAGAGCAAACCTTGTACATTTCAGAGCATTTGTCATTGAACTAAGTCATTATCATATTATGTGAGTCATCATTATTATATTCTACCTAATAGCAGGTCCTATCCACCAGCATTGTTTCAATAATAATAATAACATCTTTAATGGAAACAGGTTAAACCCAATTACATCCATTTTAATAGCTATTACTATTCACAAACACACACAACCATTCCCCAATTGGAAAAATCTGATTAGCAGGGATTCGAACCTAGGACCTTAGTGTTGAAATGCTAGCACGCTAACATGCTAACCACTCCGCCACCAAGGCCGGTAAGTCCAATATCCACAGATTAAGTATCTGATACAATTAAAAGTTATTCAATTAGCTCTGGCATTAATTTGTGTAGTTTTCCTTTCTTGCACTTAGTCTGAAATGTCTTTTTGTAACTCTTTATGTAGTCATTCTATCTTGTCTCAGAAGAGGTTTATTTCTCTCATTATTTTTTATTCTTTATAAAAAGAATCTCTTAAATAGAAATTTGTAGAAACTTGTATATAAGAAGAAATATTTGAAGCAGGTAGCTAATAAAAAGAATTTCCTTTTGTTAATCTCACTACATTGATAAGCAATAACAACGAGTAAATTTAATCATAAGTTGTATCCAATACTCATAGGGCTGCCAATTAATTTCATACAGGAAAAGTAGAAGTTGGAAATAGTAGGATAGTCTTATATAGAAGAGTGTCTAAAATCTTTCATCATGGCATACTTCTTTATAAAAAGTGTTAACTCTGTGTAATTAACTCATGCTACTCAGCATCGCATTACTCTACTAACATTCTTAATTTTCCATTACATAACAAACAAAATCCAATTCTTTTCTTTCAAAATTTGTTGCTTTCAATTATTTAAATATGCTAATCATTTGAAAGTTATTTTCTTATGCAATATTATGTGAACAATTAGAAAGGAATTGCTTGATTTTGATCATGGCATTCATATCAAGGCAGTGTTTGAAAATGATGTATTTCAAAGACATTTTGAGGTATTTTATCGAATACCAAAAATATATCATCAAATTTACAAAATATAATCTTTATCTAATTTTCTTACGTAATTAATATAGTACTTGTCTTCACATGGATTCCTTATGGGAGTTTATTTTGCTAATGAGTAAAGCCTGCAAGTGAATTTTATGTTTCTTATGACTATTGGTCAAACCACTTGCCATTAGGAAAAAGAAAAGTAGCCTAGTTCTGCTTAGAGAAGACATTTGAAAGTAAACCAAGTTTTAAAGTTGTGCAACATTTGGTACTCAAATTTTAGGTGATTATAGATACCCTAGATAAGGAGAAACAGATGAAAGAAGTCCGTTGAGACTAGGAGTTGAACCTAGGTTTCCCAATTGCTGGTTGGTTGCTCTATCCATTGAGCTATCTGGCCAGATCATTTAGACATGCCATTATTAGATTAACCCTTTTCTTTATGTATAACATTGTTAATCTATATTTTACATATATGAAGATAACTTTATTTTGCAATTATTATTCGTTTCTACCAGGGATGGGTCTAGGGAGTGAGAGAGGTAAGCAAAGCATCACGACTCCTGGAAGTTAAGGGTACCCCAAGTTTAATTTTCTTTACTATTCTCAAGGAAAGACAAAACTTTACATTGGTGTGGCTGAGTGCCTAGAGCTGCTGGTTTCTGCTATAAGTTTTTTTAATGATTTACATATAAACATCCCTTACAATTGATCTCATTTTGTCACACTGATGAGTTTCATGTTTCTCTCTATTTGCCCTATTTATCCCTGTACTTGAAACAAATCTTAGTTTAAATCATTAAGTAAATTAACATTAGCTTTTGTTTATGCACTGGATTTTTCTGTGAAAACTCTCATCCTTAATAAATAAATATTATTCCATGGCTGTGAAATGTTTACCTCAAGCTATTCTAGTTTTTTTAAATTTTTTAACAACAAAAAAGGTTACACTTATTTCTTTGACATTATTTCACTATTAAGCTATTTTAAATTGTGATGCAATTTTTATAATGGCTTAATACTTCCAGCAACCCAGACATGCCTGCCCCAGATGTCCCTATGGAAACTCCTGATTCAGACTCCAGTTCCGATGACAGCAGTTGATAAGAGCAACATTCCTAATTTATATATCTATTTAAATATTTTATAAAGTATTGTCAACATATTATATTCCATAAATATGCACATATTGTGCCATCATCCTGAGTTTTTATGTGATATTAAAGGAATTTATCATTGTTTTACTCTAATAATTTTGTACTTTCATCATCCTTAATCATCGTATTATTTCCCAGACTCCCTGAAAATTTCTTTACAAAAGTGGGTTGCAGCTAACTAGAAAAGAGTTTGTATTTAATGGAAGTTATTGGTCTCTTAATTTTAATTTACCCCTCAGTTATGTTTTTACTTTTGGAAGCTGAACATTTTTATCTGTACCTTTTCTATTAAAATTATGTGTACTTTTCCATTTGTATACATTTATGATGATTTGTATGTCCATGATGCCCTAGAATTTATTTATCTTATCATCCTTATTGCTTAAATCAGCGCATCAAACAATAAGAATGGAATTATCCTCTATTTCCTGAACAACTCAAATATGGAAGATATTATAAAATTAAATTCTACTAACTTTTGGCCTATGGGAGTAAATATTTAGATTAAAATTATGCAAACTTTGGAGTATGAAGATCATTGACTTCTCATGAAGTACTGATGATGATCACAATGTTTTTCAACAAGGAAAATATGCTGAAATCATGCTGGTAAATAATAAATGGAAAGGCCAAGTAAAATGTGTAATTTTTTTAACAGGCACGCAGTGATCTCGACAAGCATAATTACTAATAGACCTATTTTTTCTGAATTTTGAAGATGTCAATAATTTGAGAGAAAAAAACCCCAAAAAATTATTCCATGGGAGTGGAAACATGCTAAGTACGCCGTTTTTAGAGCATAAATACTGAGAGAACTACAGGACGGATAACTTGTAGTGCACAGAGTGTATTTTTTTACACAAAATCAAAGTGGGCTGATCACCTAGGTTGAGAATCCAGTTGAACTCCTAGAAACTTAATTGTATTAATTGACAAATTTAAGTCACAACAGAAACCAAAATCATGGTTTTTTTGTGATGAAGTACTAAGAAACATTGTGTCTTATCCATATTTAGAGATAAGTAATTCAACTCAGTCTATCATAGCCTGGGATACCTTAACCCTTTCATTGACATGATCTTTTATGCATAAGTTACACTTTAACACCTTCACATCATTAGCATAATTTATAACCTCGTTTACATTTTCAGAAATAAGATTCCCTGGCAAGTGGTTGATATAAATTAGAAGAAGGATAAGACCCAAAATTGAATGTAGCAGTATGCCAGAGGGCACTAATCTATAGCCCAAAACACATCATATTTGGAAACTGAAACAACCTGATGACAATTGTATAGATAAGACTGTAGATTATATTTCTAATGCCAAGACTGTTGCATTTGGTCAGCAGAAGATCATTATTGACAGAATTGAAGGTTTTACTGAAGCTGAAGAAAATTGCACTGATATTCTTAATCATATATTGATGTTTAACTGCGTAGTTGACAGCTTAAAAGAGTGCCTTACTAGTAGACTTAACCTTATGAAAACCAAATTGGTGACATGATAAAGCATTAGATTTGTCTAGGAATTCAATTAACCTAGTACTGAAACACTCAAAAATTATAGAAAATTGTGAGACTAGGGAAATTGGTCTATAGTTCTGAATAGGGTATTTATTACCCTTTATTTTTTAAATGGGAACCACCATAGAATTTTTCAATCCATCAGAAAAAATTCCACCCTCAAGAGAATTGTTAAACAGAGGAAAAATTGAGATGAGTTTGTGATAGACATTGATAAGTGTACCTAGAATGTCATATAGACCAGCAGATGCTTTACTGCCAACTTTTGTGAGACAATCAATCCCTGTTCATTATAGGGACAGAGATACATGGATTAACTGTTAGAAGTTTGGTTGGCAAAAGTGGAGTAGTTTTGAGTTGAATTGCTACCAGTGTTTTGGCAAAGAGGAATATCAAGGAAAAACTTATTTAAAGGATTGGCTAAACTTCCAGGATCCATTAGTTTCTTCATTTAGTGTAGGTAGTGGGAGGGTTTGGCTGATTCCAGTGTCTTCATTAATCATGTTCCAGGCTGTCTTGTTTCTATTAATAGCATTCATAATTGAGGAATCATTGTAAGATCTTATCCTTGCGTTTATGATTTGTCTGAGCTTATTCTAAAGACTGATCTGTAACTTGTTAGTTTCACCACAAAAATTATCACAAAAGTAAAGATTTCTAATTTCCCTAGATAGCTTATGAATATCAAGTAAAATCCATTTTTTGTGGGTTGATATCTATGTTTGATTTAAAAAAAAGGAAATGTGGTACTAAGAAGAATTTGTCTTAGAACATGTCGAAGCTTTCATTAAAAGAGGTATCACTGTAGATGTCAGACCATTCTTCACACTGCAGGAGATAAGTAAATAATTGTAGTTTGGATTAACTGAAGATCCTAAGGTAAAAATAAGGATTGAGGTGTTTTTTGTTCAGGGTAGCTCTTGATAGAATAGTGAGATGACCAGATATGAGAGGATCTAAAACTGATGTGACAGAATTAAACAAGTCTTGGTCAGTAAAAATATCACCCAGAAAAGATTTGGAGGTGGGACCAATCCTGGTAGTCTTTTCAGCTAGAGGCTTCATATTTCAAGAGCTAAATATATGTATTAGCTTTCTCTGATGTGATCTTGTAGGAAAAAAGCATTAAAATTACCAGCTAAGAATGCCAAAGGTATTGTTGTATGATTAAATAAAGAGAACAGAAGATAATCTAGTTTGTCAGAGAAGGAATTAAGGCAGGCCAAAGGAGAATGATAAATAACAATTATGTGGCATAAGTGATCACTAAGTCTTAAACTAATAGCTGCTTTTTCAAAGACAAGTTCTTCATTTAAGGCACCCAAGTCAATAGGAAAGTCTTGGGTTTTGGCAAGAATTGCAACACCCTGATTTTTATAAACTGACTAACAAAAAGCAGTAACAGAATAGAAGCCAGGGATTGACACTGACACCTCCTTGAACCAGTGTCCACAGATGCATATGAGATCTGGATTTACTTCATATGATAAAACTTCCAGTGCTGTTAACTTGTTCCCAAGATATTGAATATTCAGGAGTAAGATGATCAGCACTGCAGCAATAGAACTATTTCTGAAGGATTTCTTTTGAGGAAAATATTGCTGCTCCAAAGTCACAATTTCTGTGCCTGGCAATTCCATTTTTAGATCGTGTGGAGATTTTCCTATTTTCACTCAGTGTATTAGCACTTTCTCCAAGCATTTTTTAGGCCATCTAATAATAACCATAACATGTAATATTCATGAAAGAGAATTCAAGCCTTTGCAAAAATTTTTACTATTTTAGTGACAATTTTTTTGAGTTAGCAACTTTTTAGGGTGCATACTGCAACATTATTAAAATTAAATTGGTATTTCTGTTGATTATAAATTGAGAAACCCACCAGCTTAGAGGAAACAGTGGAAATGACCCTCTTTTATATTCCCCTGTAATTGTTATTAAAGAACTTGTTTAATATGCAACATTTTTTGCATAATAAGATGTCTTTTTTGAGCTACAATTTTTTTTATATTTTTCTTTATTCTACTCATTTTCCCCTTTGAATATGGTTTCACAAGTACAGCATATAATATGTTTACCTTTTGTAAAATCAGTCCCATGTTTTTCTCCCAGTTATTATTTAAGATTTTCATATATTTTCATGTATATTTTCTGAATTCAATCTCACAGACCCTCTCTAAGTATGCTCTATTCATTCCTCCATTGTTATTAAAAAGTAATTTATATGAAAAACCCTGAATAACTCTTTTGGCTTGAAATAGCATGATGGATTCTATATTTGAAACTTAAACAGTGCTTCCAATGAAATGAGGAACATTTTTATGCTTTGTAAACATTCATGAGTGAACTTATATATTCCCCCATGATGACATGATGAATTTTTTCTGGCTGAACAACCAGGATATGGCATAAATGTATTTTCTGTTATCACTTCAGTTTTAAACACTACTTCTTTCTCTGGATGCATCTAGGCATTACTCTATTTCATCTGATAAAATTATACCTATGTCAATAAAGAAATGGCCCAGCAGACTGTCAAATCGAGCTTTAAGATAGTAATTTTTGTGATAGATTTTGCAACCTTCACCAGCTTAAAGATTGGGGAAAAAAGAATGAAAAAATATTCTGACTGCATTATTATTGTTGCATTAAAAATGTTAATAATCATCTTCTGACTGGTTCATTTTACTTTCCAGGTTAGAACTAATTCAGACAAATCCAAAATTGTGATCATATCTAAATAATAATCAACTAATTAGTTGTGAAAAATCCACAAAGGAGTATCCATTACCTCTTCCACAATTTTGCAACCACTTTTACTACCACAGAAGAAACATCAGGACTGAAATCCATAATAAACTTGTCCATTCCTTCCACAAAGCTACACCTGAACCTGCAGTTTTGCAAGTGGACTATAATTTATAAGAATAAATCTTCAAATTAATATAATATATTAATATTAATTGCAGTCCCCACCACTAGACAAGTTAGTTTGTAATCCCAATAAATGGGCTAACCTATTTGGAACACAAATTGTGCTGTGCACTAAATGGTTCACTATCTTTTCAGTTTCAGTATTCCTAACTGTTTACTGTTCTTCTGCCTTATTATGACAGAGTTACTGTGCATTTAGTTTTAGATTTTCTTGACCCACTTTCCCCATATTTCCCAACTAGGTAACATTTGTGCAAATAAGGAGGTTGGAAAAAACCTCTTGGCTTTCTGAGGCAGATGATGAAACTGTTAACCTACTTCAAGGCATTTATGTCTCATCACTGGTCTTGTGAAGCAACTTATTTGCATTATTTTCCCTGTTATTGAGGGACTGAAATGATGTATGTACATACAATTTACAGGAAAAATGTTTGTTCCCTGAGTATATTGACCATTTACAAGCTGCAGAAAATGATTAACTAAAAGACTTATAGGTAACCAATGAAAATAAGACCACTAGACTTATTTGAATGCATGAAATTGCAATGGCTGCATTCTGTACATTTTGATCAAATTTTAAATGGAAATGTGGTACTAAGAAGAATTTGTCTTAGAACATGTCGAAGCTTTCATTAAAAGAGGTATCACTGTAGATGTCAGACCATTCTTCACACTGCAGGAGATAAGTAAATAATTGTAGTTTGGATTAACTGAAGATCCTAAGGTAAAAATAAGGATTGAGGTGTTTTTTGTTCAGGGTAGCTCTTGATAGAATAGTGAGATGACCAGATATGAGAGGATCTAAAACTGATGTGACAGAATTAAACAAGTCTTGGTCAGTAAAAATATCACCCAGAAAAGATTTGGAGGTGGGACCAATCCTGGTAGTCTTTTCAGCTAGAGGCTTCATATTTCAAGAGCTAAATATATGTATTAGCTTTCTCTGATGTGATCTTGTAGGAAAAAAGCATTAAAATTACCAGCTAAGAATGCCAAAGGTATTGTTGTATGATTAAATAAAGAGAACAGAAGATAATCTAGTTTGTCAGAGAAGGAATTAAGGCAGGCCAAAGGAGAATGATAAATAACAATTATGTGGCATAAGTGATCACTAAGTCTTAAACTAATAGCTGCTTTTTCAAAGACAAGTTCTTCATTTAAGGCACCCAAGTCAATAGGAAAGTCTTGGGTTTTGGCAAGAATTGCAACACCCTGATTTTTATAAACTGACTAACAAAAAGCAGTAACAGAATAGAAGCCAGGGATTGACACTGACACCTCCTTGAACCAGTGTCCACAGATGCATATGAGATCTGGATTTACTTCATATGATAAAACTTCCAGTGCTGTTAACTTGTTCCCAAGATATTGAATATTCAGGAGTAAGATGATCAGCACTGCAGCAATAGAACTATTTCTGAAGGATTTCTTTTGAGGAAAATATTGCTGCTCCAAAGTCACAATTTCTGTGCCTGGCAATTCCATTTTTAGATCGTGTGGAGATTTTCCTATTTTCACTCAGTGTATTAGCACTTTCTCCAAGCATTTTTTAGGCCATCTAATAATAACCATAACATGTAATATTCATGAAAGAGAATTCAAGCCTTTGCAAAAATTTTTACTATTTTAGTGACAATTTTTTTGAGTTAGCAACTTTTTAGGGTGCATACTGCAACATTATTANCTTTTAATTAAGGATGGAGTTTCTCTGTTATAACTTATGTATGTCCTTCCTTAGAATATCTAATATTGACTGAAAATTTTTACATGTACTTTCATTTATCAAATTAATTCTCAGTAAATACTCATCATTTTTAACCCTTTGCTTTCGTGACTTTTTTGATTCTCAGAGGAACTCATGCCTCAAGATAAAGCAAGGAAGTTATCATAAGGTATCAATATTTCAATTACAAAAAATATTATCAAAAGCCACCCAAGCCTTTCAGACAAGGATTTTGTGTGAACTCCCTCTCTGAAAATATCTCTCACTGTGATGGACTCCAGTACTATCATTCAACGGTGACTGACTTCAGTAGGCACACTTTGGGATCTACTGGAGAAGAATGACTCATAGTTATATATTTTCCTCTGTTAGCAATGTCTTGTATCTTTATTTAATCTGGAGAACTAACATAAATTTCATTACATAAACATGCAGAATAAAGTTACATATTTCAAGCATACATAATCATTTGTTTCTTATGAAGCTAATAATTAAAAATGATTGACTGTATACCAATCATAATAACCATCAAGGTCCATTTTGCCAGCACTGGACTATGAAGGTGAAGCAAAGTAAAGAGGATGTGTAAAGAAAAAGAGGAAGAAGGAACTACAAAAGAAGCTGCAAAAGTTTGGTATTTCATTATTATTTTATATTTTCAGAGTTATGCATCCTTAAAAGGTTGAGCTCCAGGGAGCCAAATTCTCAAATTTAGCAAAAGTGATCCCAGTTTTAATTCCTATTGGGGACACAAATGTGAAATGACCTCAGCTGTCAAAGCACTTTGAACACTACTACCACAAATGGTGATGGAGGGAAAGATGATTGACAAGTAAAACAATGAAAAGAAAGGTCTAAGATGGCAATGACAGACAGGTGAAATAAATGCAATTTAATAAGAACTTTTTGATAAAATGATGAGCTATCAATAGAATACCACTTGAGATAGCCAACATATATGATTGTGCTGTGTGCCATTGTACCTCAGCAGCTGGCTGATCATTTTTAAACAGCACTCAAACAGTTTTTCAAATGCTCAAAATTTAATGAGAAATTTGAATTTAAGAAAGTTCAAATAAATGCTCTTATTATGAAACAATAGACAGAAGGATTATTTTAATTGAATGTTACCATAAAATCGACTGAATTCTGGTCAAATACTCTGGCAGATCTCTCTTAGCTAAAATGAAATTATCTTGCAAGTACTGAATACCAAGGTTATATTATTATTACAAACAATGGTTATATTATAGATTTCAAAGATATTTTTGAATTTAATTACTTTGAAAGCTTGGATTCAATTGAAATAAAATTTTGAGGATTCCTGTTTAGGCCTAAAATATTCAGAATTAACTGAAGTAAAAGGCTAATTTACTATTCTTATTTCAAGTAAAAGGTAGGATAGGTTACTTGCAGCATTTATGTAGATTTTGTTATCGGATGCTTTGGGAGATTGCATTTCACCAATGTAAACTTATTTAGGCTGACAGGTGATTTTGGAATAAACTGTCTCCATAAGCCTAGGTATCACTGTACAGGGAAACAGCACATTATCCACCATATTAATATTTTTCTCCCAATAATCAACTTAGGTAGAGAAAGAACAGAGTAGGAGTATTGTGTAAAACCACAACTGATTCTCCCTCTAAATAAATAAAAATTACCCCTTTTTAATTTACATTCTCTCAATGTTACAGTTGCACATTTTTAAAATACATTCTACAATCTAATCTAGTACTCTTCAATGATAGAGATTCAAACCATTACAGGGAACTATGCTCTCAGGATTAGAAGATAAATGAGTATAGTTATATTGCAGCATTAATGTAGATTAATTTTGCATCAGAGACCAAATAACATGAATATAACACAAAAATATTACAAATTTTCTTCAAATGCATTGGGAATTAATCATTAAACTAAATACTATATTATGCAAATTCACAGAAAAGAAATTTTCCTTAGGAAAATAATTCTCCTCAACTAAAAGTAATAAGAGTAAATCATACAACAATACTACATTAGGCCAACACAAATTCTTTAAAAGATAAAATTATAATTCAATAATGTTGGAAAAATTTGTACTACGAGGGCTGTATGATAAGTACCCGTGTTTAGTGACTGATGGCCCCACTGACACAAAATGTGTATGCCATAATTTAACGCCATCTTTAGATACATGACTGTCAAAATTTCAGCCAGATTAATTGAGTAGTTTTGTTTATATAGCTGTTGAAAGTAGTCAAGTTCGTGTTTGCTTGCCACCATGGAGAAAAATATCGATTAGTGATTCGATTTCTTTTTTTGGATGGGAAGACGTCTGAGGAAATCAAGGTGAAGTTGCATGCTGTTTATAAGGACCATGCACCTTCAATGACTACCATCAGATATTGGTTTAATGAATTCAAGCGTGGCCGAACATCCAGTTTTGATGAAGAGCGCCCAGGCTGTCCGATTGAGGTGACTATGGAGGATATGGTTAACAAAGTCCATGATATCGTGCTAGCAGATCGCCGCGTGAAGATCAGAGAGATTGCTGACATTGTAAACATCTCAACTGAATGCATACAAAGTATCCTACAAGAAAAATTAGGCATGAGAAAGCTATTGGTGAGATGGGTGCCGCGTTTACTCACAGTGGAGCAAAAAAGGAATCGCATGACAACTTCGGAGCACTGTTTGGACATGTTTAAGCGCAATCTGAAAGAGTTTCTATGGCATTTCATGACTGTTGACGAAATATGGATCCATACTACACAAAAGAAATGAAAGAACAGTCAAAACAGTGGATTTCACCTGGCAAACCTGCTCCAAAGAAGGCGAAAACGTTCCATTGGCCGGAAAAGTCATGGCCACTGTTTTTTGGGATTCGCAAGGCATCATCTTCACCGACTATTTGGAGAAGGGAAGTACAATCACGGGGCAGTACTATGATTTATTGGACCAATTTGATGCTGAATTGAGGAAAAAACGGCCTCATTTGGCAAAGAAAAAAGTGCTCTTCCATCATGACAATGCACCAGCTCACTCAACTGCAATCGACATAGCAAAACTGGTTGAATTACAGTACGAATTGCTACCTCATCCACCCTATTCTCCAGATTTTGCCCCATGTGATTTACTTTTGTTTGCAAACATGAAAAAATGGCTTGGGGGAAAGCGATTCACGTCAACCATGGAAGTCATCGCCACAACAGAGACCTATTGTGCAGAGTTCGACAAAACGTATTTTTTGGATGGCTTGAAAAAGTTAGAATATCTCTGGACTAAAGGTATTGAGTTGAAAGGAGACTATATTGAGAAATAAATTTAAAAGAAGTTTAATAAAATGCATTTTTTTGCCTAACACAGGTACTTATCATACAGCCCTTGTACTTCAGAAAATAGATTAATGGTTTACATACAAAAGTGAATGCATAGCAAGTTGAGCATGAAAATAATGAAAACCAGCAAAAATATGTAGATTATTACTGTAAATACCTGTATATAGATTCACTAGGGTGTTTTTAACTGCCTTCTTGTACATACATAAAAGGTTGGAAGAAAGATTATTAGAAATTTGTTTTTTTTAGTTGACATCTCTCCTCATAATACCAGCTGCAAAGATATATTAAACCTGATTATTAGTACTACTCCAAAATACGAACTATACACTATAACACAGGAAAATGGGTAAGGGTGACTTTGTGCAAGATGATGCACACCCAGGAAAAATCCCAAGGAAGAATGGACTTGAAAAAAGTCTGACCAGGAATTGAACCTGGGTCTCCCAATTGCCGGTCGGGTGCTCTGTCCGTTGAGCTATCCCAGCAGAATATTTCTCCAAGCCATTCAGGATACTTCGTGGGCAAGGACGTAGCAAGTTCGTCCACATTGTGGCATCGTTCTCGGTCTGGCTTCATAGAAGCACCGGCCACACAAAGTGATGGAAAGGAAACCCCCTTCTATTTGTAAACACAGGAAAATGGGTAAGGGTGATTTTGTGCAAGATGGTGCACACCCAGGAAAAATCCCAAGGAAGAATGGACTTGAAGAAAGTCTGACGGGACCGGGAATCAAACCCGGGTCTCCCAATAGCTGGTCGGGTGCTCAGTTCGTTGAGCCGGGATAGCTCAATGGACAGAGCACCTGACCGACAATTGGGAGACCCGGGTTTGATTCCTGGTCCCGTCAGACTTCTTTTAAGTCCATTCTTTCTTGGGATATACACTATAAGTATAGAATTATTGGTAACAATAGCTATATCTCATTCATTATTGTTTTGAATCCTTACCTTTGTTACATTACTAAACATTAAAATTAATATTTAACAGCATATGAGAAGACAGTTTAAAAAGTATGCTTGGAATGTAATTATTAAGACGAATTTTTTTCATGTTTAATAATCAAGTTTTCACATGATATTACTTTATTCGTCATGTTTTTATCTGATATTCAATGGTTGTGATTTTACTCGCATAATAATAAGAAACTTAAACAAAAACTTCAAGTTATCTCAGAAATGCACATTCTTAGATTAGCTTTATAAGGTTGAATAAGAAATCATGCATACATGGAACACATACTTGATTTTAGAGAAAGAAATGAAAGAGCATGGCCTGGCCATGTCAGAATTTTTCTCTCCTTGTACAACTGATTTGGGATGAGGTAGCATATGGGGGTTTTGTGGGAGAAACATTGTGATATAAATACCCCTTATATAGCACCACCTAGGAGTACATTCCCAGTTTCTGGCAACTACTGCAAAAACAGTTGCTCTTTTTCATAATATGAACTCAATTTCAGTAATCTAGATATTTCCTGGATAAGTAAGGGTAATTACAATTGGGTAATGGATTTAAAATTGGCAAAAGTGGTCTAGGGCTCTATTCCAAGAGGGGGCCTGTGAGTGAAATGACCTCAGCAGACAAAGCACTTTTAAAAATATTATTTTAGTACACTGAGTCATCAAAAAATACTTTAAAATAAATATTTATCTAGTTTAAGGATTGAGGTAAAGGTGTTAACTTTGCACATTGAAGTTGTGCAGATAGTTGAAATAGTATTCATATACTGTTATCTGATGAAATTAGAATGAGAAATTCTAGTTTTCAAATGAGGAAAATTAAATCTTCATTCTTTACGTTTGCTATTTAAAAATACACACAAAAACTAAGTTCATGTTCCTACTGTATCCTCCCCCTTCAGTAATTGTAGATTTCTGAATTCTCTTAAATCTTTTTCTTGAATTCTCTATCCTTCACAAAAATTATCATTACACACTCTGGAATGATAGCATTAGATGTATCAATGAAATTGCATCAAATGTGGCAATAGACAACAAATAAATGGATGGAATGTCGGTGATAATCACCAATTTAACCCGGCTGGCAACCCATGAAGAATTTATACATCATATTTGCCGGGAAAGAACCAAGAAATATATTGACTTATTATGATCTTATGGCAGAATTTTTTTGTGATTAGGACGACTAGATATATATGATAATAGATATATTTTTAAACTAAATTAAGTCCCGTCATGCTTGATTACAATAACAATAAAAAATTGATGGATGTTGAAAAAATATTATTTTGTGGCGCCAATTCTTTTTAAGTGCCTTCATGAAGAATTTCCACCAGGTTACATCCAAGTTTGTTAATTTAAAAAATTATTTTGACAAAGGAAGCTATAATTTTACCATACAAAATAGATATCTGCCTAATGGTTCCAGCTATGAAGAAGTTTGAGTGGCTAATTTCTGAAGGATTGTAAGAGTTTTTAGCTTTAAGAATAACTTTATTTTCTCTCTCATTTTCCTTCCTCATCTTTACCTCTAATCAAGATAAATGAAAGGTAGTCACAACATTGTTTTAATGACCAAGTAAACCAATCTCTTTTAAATATATTTGATTACTTGCTCACTTCATTGTCAAACTTGACAATTAATCCTTCTATCCTCTGCTGTTTTTACTTTCAATTGATCAGTTTCTCTGCTTACATTTACTTTTTTATTGCTTAATTGAGATAATAATAATTGAAATGAACTTTTTCTTTTAAGTGTAATAATTGTGTGTGTAAACAGAGTCAAATAGAACAATTTCTATTAGTTCAGAAGCTAAATTTACTTTTCAAAATTCCAATTTCTTGTGCTTAGATTTTATAAGATTCAGATACATGATCTATTTCATAGTATTGCACAGTTTTACTACATTTTCTTATTGTTGCTCCATTAATTTTGTTTCTTGAAATTTCTAAGATAAACCACCAAAATTTTCCTTTGCAGAAATATATTTGAAAGAAGTTTTAATCAGGCATCACATTTACATTTAATGTTTAAATAACATTTTTTATACTCATCAAGGAAGCAAATTCACAGTCTTATCATAATTTTAGTTTCCTAAAAAAATTAATCAAAACGTTCCAGTCAAATATCTTTGCAGTATTCAAATGCAATGATGTACAATCTGATATACAGAGAGTCTAAATAGTCATTAGCAAACCACTTAAGTTTGGCTTCCTTAAAGCCATTTAATTGTAGCTCATCAAACCAGTGAGAATGGGTACAATAAATGGAGCATGAGATTGCTTCTCAATCTCTAACAGTGACCAAATGTTAAAGGTGAAATTTATGTAGTAGACATGCATGTTAATTCTTTGCTTTTAATACTTCTTTCTACTCTTTGTGGAGCCAAAACTTTCCTCAGTGTAACTCAAATTTTGATTGTCAGTAATTTCAACACATTCTTATCTTAACTTGATTATCATCTTTGATACAATCAATTTTCTTCCATTTTGTATTTCTGATTAAGGTACATACATCAGGCCTTTGTGCTAATTCTCTTCACTCCATAGCATACTCACCTTTGGCATTATATCTCATCTTCTTACACCAAGGTTAACATTTAATCAGGTGAAAAACATTAATGATGTT
This sequence comes from Ladona fulva, assembly GCA_000376725.2. NCBI lineage: Eukaryota > Metazoa > Arthropoda > Insecta > Odonata > Libellulidae > Ladona > Ladona fulva. Next base: position 2,010,843 of record KZ308128.1, read on the forward strand.
GATAATAATTTACAGCATATCATTAGGAACACTATCAGAAATATGAAATTGATAAAAGGAGGAAACCCTTCAATTACATTTTAGAAACAATATCCTCCAAACCCAATTAATTTAAGAAAAATCATTTTAAAGATGAACATTAGTAAATTTTTTATAAATCATGAAAAAAAAATACTTTTCATATTTCCATGTTATGCATAATAAAATTAACTTATGGATAAGCTCCTGTTCTAGTTAGATAAAATTACTTCCTCTTAAGTCACGTAACTTCATCTACGTGATGTCATACATTAAAAATGTAACATATATGAGTAAGATGAAATTCAGGGTTTAAGTTCATTTGATGTACAGTTTAAGAGTCAGCATTCCTTACCTCACAAACTTCCTTAAGGGGATAAAAGAGGGGTAGTTACATGCACTGAGTCTCTTATGTATGCTTAATCATTGCTGGAGACATCTTGAATAGGACAGGCCTTGTTGTTGCAACCATTTAGACCTATTCTTTCTGGCCAAACTTTGTGGAAAGGCCTTTACTCCCGATTACTCCTTTTCAATTTCCCTGAAGTTTAGCCTAGGTCACCCTCTATCTTTCTTACCAAGGATTTTCCCCTAATACAGATGTGAGCATAAAACAACGTCTAAAAACTGCATCCTTCTTCCTTTCAACTTAGCATGTTCTGAAGGGTGCTCATTCTCACCTCGTGTTCTTGGGCTCCTGAGAACTGTTTCGAACTACTTTGTGAACCAACAAAACTACACTGAGTGAACACCACACAGCACAAATCCAGAAAGAAAATTGCATTGCTCACCCTCTTCATGCATTGCTGTGAGCTTACTAGGATCTCTCATAATTCTTTTCAATCTCTTTCATACATATTTTAGGAAGAGGAACTATTATAGGACAACCTTGTCTAAGTCCTTTCAATGTTTTAAACGATTGGGTGATTTCTACCTAACCGTGTGGATCTCTGTCCTTTAATGTAAGTAAAATTAAACCTGACCAAATGGCAAAATCATCTCGCTATTGTTCCATAGGTACTTGTATGCTTTTTCCAAATCCATAAAGTATTTCCAACTTCTTTTCTTAAGTATTTTCATGTGTTTGTCTAAGGCCGAAAATAAGACTAAATAGTGCTCCCCTGGCCCTCATTTAGACCCAAACATACAAAAGGATTGTGGAACTGCATGAATTATAAGATTAGTGATACATCGGAGTTAAAGGAAGTTCCTCACAGATGAATGGGAGTTAGTTGGTCATCGTCAGGTGATGATGAGCCATCCAACTTTTTGTGGTATAGCGTAGTGTTTTTCTATTTATTTTCATGTACTAACATACCTAAAATAATGAATATAAAAGTCCTAATTCAATCATATTCATTTTCTGCTATTACTTGTCAACAGAGTTGGTGATTAGAAGAGGATTCAGAACAATGTTTCAGTGTAATAAAAAAATGTGCCAATAATGCCAAATCAAAATGTCTTCTTGCAACCATCAATGGCCCAAGGACCACGGTTTTATGCGACAGATAGTTTATAGATATATAATTCACAAACTTGAGATACGAAATCTACAAACCAATGATATTTAAAAATAAAAACTTTGAAATTTATCAAATTTTAAATTCCATTGAGTAATTCAAGAAAATCTCACTACGCACTGCTTCACACAGTACCTTTGTTAACTTGCTGGTATCTTAAATATTGTAATAAAAATAATAAAAGAATGCAGGCTTAGGAAATAAAAGCGATTAGATAAATTGGATAGGTATATAAGGAGAAAAAGTAGTCATGAGGGATAATCCAATTGCTGGAGATGGATAAGAGAAGACCAAAGTCATGAATGAAGATTTTATCATTCCCTATTGTAACAATAATATCCCACTATTCTGCCTTTTTAAAAATGAAGCTCCAAATTATTCAAGATTCCTAACAAAACGTTTATTTTTCAACAATACCAAGAAACAGGTGTTCTAAATTTGCTTTTAAGTTTTTTTCCAAAAATCTTCATGGAATGCTTCACTTAATCAAATATTAGAATATCACTTCCTAATAGGGGGAAATTACCGGTTTTATAATGCTTCATCATAACTTTTCAAACTGAGTTTCCACCCACAAAATTATTAACACCGTTGCAAGTTTCACTTGAAGGAAAATTTACAAGAAAATGTTACTTATCTTAAATATTACAACCTTTGGTATAAAAGCAAAATTTCTCATTAATTATAAACAATCAGTCAAGGATTCTTCTCAGCTCATATCTTGCATGAAATTATAAATATTTTGAAAATTTCAAGGCCATCTAACATGAGATCCTCTGCCTTACAACAGTGGTTTGAATCCCAGCCAGGGCTGGTTGTTTGTTACTTCAATAGTGAATGGTAAGATGTATCTTGGGAGACAAATTTACCAAAGCAAAGTCCTAATTATTGTCATTTAGAAAAACCAATACATAATTGTCAGATGATCTAAATATCTCAGTAAGTAGGTTCAAGTTTTCACTTATTATTCTGGACTTAAATCACTCTATTCTTAACTAGTCTCAAAGACATACCATGTGTCAAACTTCCTTGCCTACCAGTGTAAAAACAAGAATTCAATTCCTCTGAATCAACTATACCATGCCACAAGTATTTAACTAACAATTATTACGTTAGTGTGTTTGAGATTGTCATCAAACAATTAGTATTATTATAAAGTTAGTAAATTCACTACTCAGATAATATGATGGTCTAATTTTTGCACCATTTTCAGGATTTGATATGCAATACTTATATACATTAGAGTTCATAAAAAGAGTTAACATACATTACCTCCACTAAAATATATAATCATTGAATGAAATGTAATATCCTTCTCACATCAAGGGCAGCCAGTTAAACATTGCAAAAATGCCTTTGTGCTAGGTAATCTTCTATTTCTAGATACAAATGTCAAAAGTATCGGTTTCTAGAGGTACTCGACTTAAATTACTATTGAACCCCAGCTTACTTATAATCAGACTAATTTAAAATCTTTGACTAATTATAATTTGCTTCAAGATAAACTTGAATATTGATATCAAGAGTAGATAGGTATTTATCAGATACTGGACAAAATTACTATTTAATTTTTTTCCTAATCCCAGTAAGGTGACTCATGTGAATTGCTGCAATTCCCTTATGAAACAATGTGTATTCAGTTACGATAAAGAAAATCCACTGACAGTACAATATTACCCCCTATAAATGGCCATTCCACAAGAATTAAGCACCAATCCCATTTTGAACGAACTTCGAGTCTTTGAGGTATAACTAACTTCCGCATATGGAGGCACCCATTTGAAACACACAATCACAGAACAAATCCATCAGTGTTGCCAGTGACAGGCATGCTAAACGTTTTCATCTGGTTTCAAAAATAAGAAATGCAGAGCCACAAAATGTGTTCCATTTTCCATGCCTAGGGAATGACTGCCTGATACCAAAAGTTAAATCATAACAGGAAGAAACATTCTTAAACAGCGATTCACGTTGATGTTGATAAATCATTGACAATCTCTTTCAGACACAATTGATGTTGATGACAATTCTAAGCTTTGTTTGAGGTCAAGAATTCCTCTGGCTACAATATATTGAACTTAAGACTGTGACAAGCAAACTCGAGGGAAATTACATGAAACAAATTATCATTGTCTACATCAATTAATCGAACGAGCCAATCTTATAGACCTTCATGCACCCATCTAATTAGATTTAAGGTTGGAAAATATATGCAAAGCTTGCTTATCTGCTAATAATGAACCCTTATTCAGATTATAGCCTATCAGAAACTGATTCAACACTTCAAAAATATTAAGTAATTGTCATTACTTAGAATAATATAAACTAATAATAGATCTACATGTACAACTACTTTGTAAAGATGTGTAATCCATTGATGGAAATATTCAAATTTTGTACATTATTAAATACTATTCTCAAAAGCAGCTCTTAGCAGTTCAATAAAAGTTACCAGACTCACATTTTCTCATGCAAACATCTTTTATAAAGACGACCTGGCAAGATCGCCTCAGACACCCACCACAAACTGCAGAATCTTAAATACTCCGCAGAGGATACAGAAAACCTAGCTTCATGAACATACCATGATGGTAACCATCCCAAAATTTTCCTCAAACTTCAGCACCTCATCATAGATGAGGTTGTACTACCATTATCGATATTGAATTTGCCACCATTTGTGAATTATTTTGTTGCTAAATTCTGCAGCATGATACTTACATGATTCAGTGAAACTCATTCTAGGTTCCGAATAACATGGAGAACGTAAGCAGTTCTGTAGCAGTCTTGTGATATAAACATCTTGAGTATCTTGCTTGACCGACCACTATAAGCATGAAAAATTAACTTTGAATCCTTAACTGCGAATGTGTTACCTCGACTTACGAATCAGATGATCTCTTGCAACCTTCAGGAAGGTTTCAAAACCAAACCAGAGACTAGTCATTGACGACGATATAAGGCTCAATTGTTGCTTTTAAGCCACACCAATAAAATAAATAGAAAGTAACCATGTAACTTGAATTTCCAAATTTAATATTACAAGGAATCATGTACATTAAAACTGGATCATTTGTCCCTGGAAAATAGATTGCACTCATTAGCACTCACTCATAAACAAAGGATTCAATAAATACTGCAAAATGATTACTATATTACCTTTCGCTTCTTATCACCACCAAGTTCGAAATGTTTACATCTCTTCAGAGGGATTTGTTTCCTATATTTGCATTACTCTCCTATATATGCGTAGCAAGTTGTACATACGTTGATTGACTCCGAAATAGTTGTTTCCTATATTTGCATTCCGCACATTCCATCCTAAGCACAATTTTCTTCGTAGTTTTTGCCTGAAATAGACACATAGAACAATTAATATAGAGAATATTATGATATTTTAATATACTTTAACAATGAAGAGATAATGGACGACTAAGACAGGATGTGACTTACCTTTTTCCTAAAAATTGGCTTAGTTTGGCCACCATATCCCTGCTGTTTTCTGTCGTATCTTCGCCTGCCTTGAGATGCTTTCCTTTCCTTCGACTTCTTATATTGCGTGACCTTATGCAACTTATGTTTCTTGCACTTTTTGCAAAATGTGCGACGTTGCTTCGGAACGTTCACCTAGTTGGACAAAGAAAAACTCGTTGTCAATGACAAAATAAAGTCTTCAAATTTACAAAACAATCGAATGGATGAATGTAAAAGCTTGTAATAATAATAATTAGCATCCAGAACAGTAAATCAAAGGACTAAACACGCGATAAAGAGTCAATTTCAGGAGTAATATTGGAAACGTGGTTCACACGACACTTCTATAATTTAAGCAAGTACCATGCTAAATATTTTATATTAAGAATTCTTTTCCAAGTTTGCGAAGAATTTAAGAATGATTATGATAATTTTTGCAGTCAGATTCAAGTTAACTTTACGGATGACGATAGATTTCAATATGATGTTTTCATTTAATCTCGCGACTCACCATCTTTCTTGTTAAAGGGAAAAAGATGGCTCTCTACCGGAAGCAGTCACTCAAAACCTCGATCCCAAAATGCCGTAAGAACACTCTGTACTCTCGGACCCCTCACAAACGGAATACTTTCATGTAAAAAAATGTTATACTAGAAAATTTAACGGTACCTAAATTATTAAAATATTTTTCAATACTCTTATAATGGAACAAAAAGCATTAATATTACACATTTACTTTTAAAACGCTCAAGTTACATCAACCAATCACTGGCTTATCGAGCCCTAGCCCGCGCCATCTTCATTTTTGAACAAAGGCAGGTTAGTGTGCTTCGAGAAGTCGGCAACGTAATATCTCAGCAATCATGAGTACAACGGAGAACAACGCCGAAGTCGCGGTTGACAAAGTGACAGAAAAGAACGACAAAGCTGGAGGTGATGCGAAAGCAGAGGTGAAAGGAACGAAGAGGCCAGCAGAGGTATGCAAAAATATTTTCCGGAATTATTTGTTCGCTTTAAGTGTTGGACGCCAACGAAAGCTTTGGAATCTCTAATGATGGTTGCTTCGATAGTGAAGTTTGTTGTATTCTATCATGTTTATTATTGCATAGTATTGCTTAGGATTTTTAAAGTTAGGAATACGAGGAAAATCAATTTAAATCATTTCCGTTTTGATTAATAATTATATCTGTGCCATGTGAGAAAAAGCCGGGTAGCCTCGTTATGCTTGCAGGAGAGTCACGCGAGCAGTGTTTGATCTTCAATTTTAGTTTTTCGCCTTATATTGATAGCTATTCGTGTAGAAATCGAGCGTATCATCCTAAGTGTATTTTTAGGAAGTTAGCAGTTCTTGAAGCCGGTAGTCACTTAGCGCGCGAAGAGATAACGCATACCCGGGTGGAGGCTAGTCGCTCTCGGATTTTGAACGTGGCGGTCTTTTGAGTTTAGGAGGCCTCGCGAGGGAGGCTACGTTTGAATCAATAGCCATGTTTGAGTTTAGTTTGGCGCCTTTCAAGAGGCTAATGGCTGCATGTCCGCCTTTCACGCAAGTTAGCGTACAACTCTAGTTGTAGTATTGAGCCGGTAATAAGAGACTTCTCTGTAATTAAGATTATTTAATATCGCAAGCGGAGTTCAAACTGTACTTAGACTTTCAATGTCTGAGAGGTAACTTAATAATAATTGTTAAGGCATTTTAATGTTATGCGTTTTCGGTTTATTCCATTTTTGATAGCGTGGGTGAAATTATTTTTTCGAACTGGATAATTCAGAATTTTGATTTTGCATTTGATGCCATTTTCGAGATTATTTTAAAATGTTTATGATATTCTCGGTCTTTATTTTTTGTTGCAAGCTTTACTGCTGTGACCTCAGCGTCAGTAATTATTTATTCAACTTAGCGTGGAAAATTAAATTGGTTAACCTTCAGCTATACATATTATCTTTTCGGAAAGTGGAAAAAGTTCTTGGCAGTTTAATTAATTCTTGCGGTGACTGATAGTAATACCCGGAGTTGAACGATATGGAAGATCTTTTTACGTTCCAGCGTTTCCTCATTAACATCCTGTTAACGCCGCTGTGGTAATTTTGTTTCATTTTATAAGTATTATTTTCAGAGTTGATGCGATTATGTACCAAACGCGATATGATTTGCAAAATAAGCTCACTTTTTCCTGGAAAATTCGGTCGGTTTTAATCAGTATTCCTTTGATGACGCTTTCTTTTTTTATCAAGTCATTTTAAAACTTTCCAAGTGCCTTTAAAGTTAAGACCTTTGTCAATAGATGGGGTACGCCTCCACTTTGGCTAGAAGGTTATCATTGCCGCCCATCGCTGGCGCTCTCTCATGTGTAGCGTCTGAAACAGCATGCCGTGTTAACTTTGCGCTCTCATGTATCTAATCTACATTGATTCGTCATTACAGAAAAGTTCGAGTGTAATTGACGATCAGTATGATGCTTTACTTTACTCTTTATTATTTGAGGTTAGGTAGTCATGAAGTTAATTATTTCTCGCGCCGGTGATGTGCATTGATAGGTGGAGAAAGGGTTGCATTAGGTGGGAAGGTGAGGGTACCGCCAAGGGGTTGCGAGTGAAGCGTCAGGGATAAGGCCGACGAATCAGAGGCTGACTTGGGTTGGCGGGAGAGTTCGAAGGAGGGGATACCGGCAGAGGCACGCGCTCTTGTAGAGGGGAGTGAGGGGGAGGTGTGGGGCGGAGGGGCATTGAGGGTTCGAGGACCCGGGGGCCCAGCTTTTCTAGCCTCGCGTCGAGTCCACGTAATTCGCTCAACCGCGCTCCCCTTAACGCTTTCCCCTTCTCGATCTCCAGCTTTGATCTCGGCTCCAGCATGGGACACGCGGTGTAACATTTAATACTGGCATACCCCGGTGGAGGGGAAAAATTGAAATTGATGAGTGTTAGTTCTGGAAATAGAAATAAAAACTACAAGCCGCACGCGTGGTTGCAGTTCCGAAAGTGCGTTCGGTGAAATTTTTCATCTTCCTCTATCATGGCGTCGTTTGTTTGCGACGCTTTAAATGATGCCGCTGGTCTTATTGAATTCGAGAGACGCTTTCTAAGCATGGCAAGGACTTAAAGATGTTTCGTTTTCGGAAGAAAGAGTCAATGGACGGGAGATGAATGAATTCGCACGCGTCGGAGGCCGGTCGACAAAGCTGTATTGAAGCCAGAGGTCGTTAGGCTGTCACGCTACCTTAAAAAGAGCGGCCGGCGATGCGTTTCCGTCGTAATTAATAATTTTTTAATAAGAAAACTCTTATTCATGTGTAAAGTTTTGTTGCAATTTGTACCTTAGGTTTAGGGTCATGTTATTCTTGTTACGAATGTTTACGTGTGTCAAATAGTATTCTTCATGACTTGGGGTAAAAATATTAACGGTCATTTTTTGGGGTCCTGCAAATTATCTTGTTCTGAGCAATTTTGTTTTAGTATGGCGATTTGAATCACTTGACAAATACAAGTGGTCAGTCCAAGTTATTTCACTGCGTCTATGATTGTGAACAGTAGAAATGACCTACTTTGTAATAATCGGTTTGTTTGCCATTGTGTGTTAAGCTATATGAAGTTTCTTATGATATTATCTCTACTACATCGGTCAACTCTGAATTAAAGCTTATTAAATTAAATTATAGCTTAAATCATTCGCAATTCGTAGTGGTTCACAGAGCCATGTTGTGCGACAATATGTGGCCGCCTTGGTATATGTGATCGTTTTAACCGATAAGTTTAATATTTGGAATAGGACAATCAAGCTTTCTTACAATAAAGGCAGATTAAATAGACAGTTTTTAAAACTTTTTGTTGGATCATTGTTGCCGATGAATTATTACTATTTCGCCCGATGTTTATCGAGCTCAACGTCTATCGCGGCATTATTGCGTTATACTTATAGTGTATAGCTCTCTCGCTCAGTGTGTTAAGTATGTTTATTGTTAATTGCAATTGAAATGGATTTTCAGGAGAAGAGCGAGGACCCCAAGAAGGCGAAGAAGGAGGAAAATGGGGAGGAGGATGATGTAGAGGATGAGCTCGATAAACAAGAAGGGGACGAGGAGGAAGAGGAGGAGGAAGACATCCAAGGGGAGGAGGAGTTTGATGAGGAGGCGGAAGGAGAAGGGGATGGTAAGAAGGCATTTTCATGCACGAGTAGTGCACACCCGTTTTTCTCGTGCGTTCGCAAAATTTCGATGCCATTATTGCCGAGAACTAATGGATTGTTTTCTCTTCTATTTGCAGAGGAGGAAGACGATGAGGTAGAAGGTGAGGGGGAGGGGGAAGACGGTGATGAGGAGGAGGATGCATAAAACATTTTAGTAATGATATGAGAACAGACATTACCATGACGGTGGTATAACATGGATTCCTGCCATCCCTCGAGCTTGGGGTTACGGAGTGGATATTTTCCCCCTGCAAGACTTAAATATTTTTTTTTAATTATTAGTATGCGAGAACTTCGTACCTGTTTTAACTCCCTTGCGTAGTGTGTGTGTGTATTGTGTGTCTATTCCCTATCCCTCCCTCCTCACACATGCCAGCGATTTTTTTTCTCACAAGTTCCAATCCATGCAAATCCATTCTACTTGACGGTTGCACTGCAAAAGAGCCAGCCATCAATCTGAAGACGTCTGCCTTTGACTTCTCTGGCACCTCAACGTGAGAATGCAACGTTGTATCAAGTAAATGGAGGAGCTGCTTCGCCACAACATCCCTGATGACATTCGGTAAAACATCTCAATGGAAGGCGTGAGGACCTGGGATTGTTGTGATGGCGGGGAATGGCCGAAGAATATTTTTTTTTATGAAAAGAGCCTCTCCTTTGTTGTGGGTGTGTATTCATTTTCTTGGTGAAATTGGGTTTCTGGTAATACTCTGGTTTTATCGAAACTAGAACTTGTCAGGAGAACTATTGTCCTTTATTGAAGGGAGATGAAAATTCAGGTCCCACTCCATATCCCCAAGTTTTCAATGACAGAAATGCTGTCGAGGGGGAGACGGTTTGTAAAAGAAAGAATTTATAAGGAAACTGGTTTAAGAAACATTACCAAGGACTCATTTGTAACTCTTCAATTTACGTTTAATTTCTCTGTTGGATTTTGAACATTTCATCATGTTGGTACACTTCAACGGACCTCCAGATGTTGGTTCAAACATGAGCTATTGCAGAGGGACAATGGATTAATGTTAACACATTTTTCATTGCGACTTGCCATTGTGCTGACTTGATGGTGGCATTAAAATGGTGAATAAAACGCCCTATTGCAATATGCAAAGTGTAATTGCTCTATTTGTAACTCTTGGAGTTATGTTCTCTTTCTGTGCATCAATTTATCCTTGTCATTTTTTTACCATCGAATAGTTTAATTTGGATTGTATAGCATAGTGTGTGTTCTTTTTATTCATGATATTGTACAAAGTTATACAAAATGGAAAAAATCCTCTCAGTGAATGTAATTTTTTGAGTCCAGAACAAAATTTAGCCCAGCACCAAATGTGTGAAGTAAGGTATATTGTCCCGATATAGTAGGCAGGCAATAAACCATGTCTCAACATGGCCCTGGTCATTATCACTTAATTACCTTTGGAAGGTATGTGGGAATCATTTTTTGCGTTAATACAATGACAAATGTAACAGACTGTGAAATGTTTTGAATTCTGAATTTATTGAATAAACTTTCTTGATGGATTTAATAGCAAATGGGAAAAAAGTGAGTGGAAGTGACCCACCAAAAAAGTGTGTGTTTTACATGTATTGTCTGAATTTCTAAAGAAATCTGAGAAAAAATTTTGTAGTCCTCCCAATGTTTTAATTCAACTCATTCCAATTTGAGGTAGTGTTTAATGGTAGTTAGTGTGTGTTGAGCAACTGACTTGAACTAATCAAGTGAATGAGCGATGGTGGATTTTGTTAACTGTAACAGCGAAGTCGCTAAAATTGCTAGACTAGTTAATTGTCCTGGTTTCTACAATTCATGAAAAAGTTGTTACAATAAAATTCAGCAGTCTTTTAATTGGCATGGTGGTTTAAATGCTTTGAGGTTGACGATGTTTTTCGTCTAATCTTTTTTCCTTTTCATTAGTTTGAGTTTCTGTTAAAAAAATGAGTGGCAGTAGAATGCCAAGTTTTTTTTTAAAGTTTCATTAGTGTGTGATAAGACCAGTAAGAGGGTATGCGTTAGGGAATTTGAGTAGATAATGCAATAACTCTGTTAATTTAAGGTTTCCATGCAATTGCTAGTTGGTGCACGCGATAAGTAGGTCTAAATTTCTATTCCATAAAATCGAGTAGCCGATTTCAGTTCATTAGATGTTTATGGAGAACTGCGCTCACGTGTCGGATCGTTATCGATCCCGTGGTTGAAGGTGTTATGTGCGATTGATGGTAAGCGCTATTTCAATTGCGTGTAAGTAATATTAAAGAGAGTTTTAATTCAAATCTGAGAGAACGAAAATATGTATTAATATTCTAGTAGAATAAGTTTTCTCACGCGTAGGTTATTGATTATCGAGAAGCTTGACATTGTTACGCTTGACCTAAGCAATGACAGTTGCACTCTCACCGCAGATAAGATTCCATTAAATCTAGAATATGCCTCAATTATTTAGTCTCGGTCCTGTAAAGCTATGGAATTGTTAGAATTAAGGTAGTGAACGTTAGGTACGAGGTGATAAGTGAGCGTAGTTAAATATTTTAGGGCGGTGCTTTAGATTTTAACCTCGCTTACATGTCAAGGTCGGACTGAGCGTTCTCAAGTAATGAAGAAATGTTTTCCTTCTGAAAATGCGTCATATCCTTCGAGTTTTCCTTATATCTTAATCATTTGACGGCGGCAAGTGGCGCTAACATAAAGTAGCGGCACCCCGAAAATGTCGCAGACGCGCGACTTTTTTATTCGGTGAATCGTTTTATTGCACAAATAGGCTACTTGTGAGCCTGAGGTGGTTAATCAACGAATCCTCTCCCCAATAAGTATCATGGTTTAACAAGGAAAGGTAACTAGCGTCGACTAAACGCATAATTCTGAGAATTTATCCACGTGAGTTGAATGTAGAAGCAAGCATGAGTCCGCTGAAAGGGATTTTTGGCGACCAGGAGGAACGGCGGGAGAGGATGAAGAACGGTAGGAAGGGGGCGGCGAGAGCCAGGTGTGGTGTGCCGGCAACACCGCCGCGTCATAGGCCGAATTTTGGCAGCTGCTTGGTGGGAACTGAGGGGAAAGACGCATCATTGCACTGACAAAGCATGATCTTGTTCATTTTCCGAGACGATCGACTCTCGTTGCCCTCACAATTGTTTGCCGAATTATAAGTCTTATTTCCTGCACATTAATAAAGCGGCTATCCTCCCACGCCTGGAATGGTTGTGTGCCCTTCAAGGCGTGACGAAAGAAGGCATTAGTTTCCATGCAGCGAGCGAACGCATACGGCAATGGTGGTTAGCGTCAGTTTTTCTAGACTTGATAGTTTCTGCTATTTCCGTGTGAATTGCATCCTAAAGGAAATTAGTACCATGTACATCCTATTAAGTATTCATGAATTGAGTTGCTTTTTAAGACGTAATATTAATCCAGCAAGTTATTAAATTTTAAATGCCTTTTCCAAGTAGTTTCGTCGATATTTCCGTTAAATTTTGTTGGTCACGACGACAAAACTCATCTTGATCTTATCTATAAAAACTTATCTCTAAGTTGCTCAGCGTCAGAATGAGGAATTTTGAACAAAAATCGCTGTTACTGTTAGAGAAAAAGTACATGAAAGTTACTGAGAGCGTTTCCTCAGAACTGATGAATGTTCTCGTTCCCGGGTTCTATGGAAGAAACATGATGACCTTTGGTACCATCTCGCAACTCTTGGCGATGATATTTGTGATTTTCTTCAAGTGTAAGTTTGTAATTTGTCAGTACCAAGTTGTTACTTTGTTATCAAGTTAAGAACTCAGAACCATTATTTTTCATAATTGTAATAATCTATCGCGAAGATTAGGTCAATATGTTTGTTTTAGTAAGCGAATCCACCGAGAGAGGGCGACACTGCCTTTCATTTGCCGGTCTTTGAAATGTCGCCTTCGTCCTCGATGCATTTTTCTTATGCTTTTCTCTAGTGATTTGAATCGATTAACTTCTACTTTGATCCAGTATAGATGAAAATTCATTCTAGAGTACCATAAAATTCTCTCTAACTTTTGTGTTAAACCACGCTCGTTAACTCGATTTTAAGTTAGCCGGTATTGGTTGCTGTGGGTCATAATTAAATTAAATTTAGGACATTGGGTCTAATTATGGAATAAAACTGTTAAATTCTGATTATATTGCCAAAATTTGGATTTTAAAATTCTCTTAGTTGAAATTTTATGTATCTAAACTTAACCGATAATCTAACGTGCTAAGCGAAGCTATAAGAAAAAATCGTGCCCTGTCTGGAGAGTAGAGCTCTCCGTACGCATGCCATGACGAAAGCAGGATACCGGTGAGAAGTATTTTCAGCGACTGTTACGCCATCCACTGATATGTTACATGTTAATACCATGTAAAAGAGCTATACAAATACTTATGTGGTAAACCATCTTCTTTTAATGATAACTACATTAACATATACATGAAAAATCACACATCGCTTCAAAGTCAGGATGGCCGAGCGGTCCAAGGCGCTGCGTTCAGGTCGCAGTCCGGTTCTCCGGGCGTGGGTTCGAATCCCACTTCTGACAGATTTTTTTCCCTTATTATTTCATATTTTTGCAGATCTAATTGAAAGAGAAGTCACGGTGCAATCGATGTACGGCATTACAAAAGTATCTCTCATGCCCCAGCTATTACCATTGATACAATATTTAGTCGAATGAAATTAAGTGCATTATGTTCATTTCATCATAGGAGGATGAATTTTGCCTTAAGTTCAGTAGTGATATCTCAGATTAGCTTTATACACGAATCTAGTTTTACATAGCGATCAGCTACATAGTTGACTGGCCAATGTACGATCGAACTCGTATATTCTTCAATCATTTTACTTTCTGTGGACGAGCACTAGTCAAGCCTAGGAAATGCTCTTTACCCTTGATTTATTTATCATAGCATTCATTAGAGGAATGCTACTATTACTATTCGCCGTTAGGTCAATTTAATGTCTATCACTGAAATTTCTTTCTCGAAAAATCACTTAATTGTTGTCAAAATTAATGACTGCCGATAAATATATTTAAAATTTTCCTCTTATACGCTGTAAGGTGTCTCAATTCTCAAAGCTCCTCAGTAAGTTAAGCAATGAAGTAATCTCACGGTTACCTATTCTTCGTCTCAACAACATATCTGCATTCCGTTGGCAAATTATAAGTAGAATAAAAAACAGTCTTCTAAATCCTCGTTTTCTTCTTTCAAGCAAATTTGAAATCAAATGAGTATTGTACGAGGAGACTACCATTGATAGTACTGTCCTTGTGGATGACAAGTTTCGTATTGAATATTTTTACAAGTATGTACCCCATAGTTTCATTTACCCAAGTCCTTCTCAGCATCTTTACATTATATTTCAGAGAGAATCACCAAACATATTCAGCACCAGAGCTTTATTCTAATTATGATAAGATAATGAGGACACTCTCCTCATCACTACCTAATTGAGTTGTGTGTTAAGAGAAATTCTGATTCTGCAACGAGAACATTTATCGAGAATATTTATCGATAGTTTGAACTTTTCTTTGTTTGAGTTGTATTAATAATCGAAAGTAGCATATTTCATACATCTACATTAGTACCCTGCAAGCCGCCTTTCGGCGTGTGGCAGGGGATTACCCTTGCGTACAGTTTTTCTTCATCTTTGGTTTTTTTATTAACATTTTCCTTTGACTTAATGATTCCTGGTTTTTTATCTCGTATATATCTACTTCATATTTTCATAATTAATGCGTAAATGATCTTTGTGTGCTGTCCTAATTTATGAAACTCATCCAATGTATGCGAGTCTTCATGTATACCTGCAGTCATCCTTCAATTGTAGCACTTCTACTAAACAGAATCTATTATTTCGAAGACTGCATTTGAATACGTCAATTGAAATCGTACGAAAGGATTCGGAGGAGAAAATAAAGACCTAGAATCAATCCATTTAAGAGATTTAATTTCGTCTTGTTATATTTATAGTACACAGGGTAATGAATGCGAGCGATAATTTTTATTTCCTAGCGGGATAAACATTTATTCTCAATAATTTAATGATTGGCATACTGCGTTCACATGAATAATTAAGTAGACCATGTTTACTGTTCACTCATCGTTAGTACTGCAGCAAGGTTATGTTTTCATATTAAATGGATAGTATTTAGTTTTTGACATAGTACAGAAATTTCACAAAGTTCCTCCCTAGATGGCGTGGCATAGAAATATAAACACAAACATTATCTTCGTCATCAAGGACAAAGATGTGTGTACTGCATTTGCCTTTCTGATGGATTACACAACATAAGTTATTATAGTTATATTTAGAACACTTTTTTATGAGTTTGTAACAAATGAGGTAACTATGACAGATATCTTCGATCCATTAAAAATAATAAGAATATGTAGTCGTTCAGCTATGCATAAGTGTAATCATGACGTATTCCAGCTTTCTTTGGAACCACACGTAGATTTGCGCAATTATAAAAGTTATGAATGTTTGAAATCTTTAATTAAGCTGATAATATAATAACAAAATAAAAATATTTAACCCCAAATTGGTTCTCACGTTAATAATATTCCCTTAATTCTCATTTTAGAATTAATTGCTGCAGGCCTAAAGGATTTCACGGTGAACTTTCCGAAGCTATTTTGTCATAAAACATGGAAATGTGTCGTAAAAACGGTTCTTAGTAAAACCTGGTAGCAAGATGTCGATTAATAGAGATGATTTATATAATCTGTAATGGACTAAATCGATAATCCAGTAAACTTTATATCGTTAATGTTCAGTATTATATGATAGCGTACTGACATTGTCATTAACTACTGCTAGTAACCAGAATTCATGGATGAATGTGGAAAAGTTATATGGAAAGCATAAATATTTCTTTCTTTGACATGGATGCCAGTATTTCACGATTATCCTACGGCTTCGAGTCGCTTCCGCGGAAAAAGTTATTATTACGTGTAATTAAGCGGGTCATTAATGTTCGGATGAATTCCATGCTTATTTTCTTCATACATTTTCTAGTTAAATCCGCGAGCATAAGTTTTTTCAGTCGTTAAAGTTACTTGCATGTCACGTACGGTTCAAGCGATGACCATACGGTGCGAGGAACGTTTAATGAGGCTGAAAGCCGGCCATAAGTATCCATAGAATGAGGGATTTGGATTCCATTGAACCGTGAGGGACAGAATAATTGAAAAGCTGGAAAATATATTTGTGGAAAAGTATAAGTTGTAGTTATTATTTCAAGAGACATTTTATCATGTGCAGAGGAGTATTCTGAAGGAAACGTGAACGTTGTCCAGTTCTTCGATTTTCCACACATTTACGAGCTTTAGGAAGTACGTCGGTACAATACGTCTAATTCCATTTATCCATGATAAATAGAGTATTAAAAATTTCAGTGTTCAGCATTAGAATTTTAAGACTGCAAAAAGGGAAATGTTGCTATTTTACGTTAATTCTCATGTGAAATATTTCTTTATTTAAGCTCCAGCGTAAGTACAGTCTTACCCCACTTTCCGTTTCGGAGTTCGAGACTCAGTTGCTGCGACGTACCAAAGAAAAAATAGGCTGTCGTTGGTGAATGTTTTTTCTTAATGAACTCCTTTCGTCGCTTCATCAAGGATTTTTGAACAATACCACTCTTTTTTAATTTAACGTGGTAAAATTAATTAGAAAACATTCATATAAATGATGAAAAATTATAAAGAAATGATAAAAATTCAGCTGCATTATAATAAGGATAACAATGATATTATAAACCTCTTGTAGCATTGTTTAAATATCATAATTAATTTGTGATTAAACATGCAACTAACAAAAACAGGAAAGAAGCATGTTCAATGTGGAAATAAGGTGTTACTCAAAACTTTATACGTCGCATTTAAAATGGGGTTTCGATTTGTGGTAATATCCAGTTAAATCCCGTAAACAGCGGAAATAGTGTTTACCGAGCTGTTCGATTATACTTTTTCAACTTCAATAGTTGTCTTTTTCGGCGCGAGTTAACCGAAATTATCAGGACTAAATTTCAGAGTTCACACCGTAGGATCCAACCAGATGAAGTATCTTAAAGGAGCACCTCTTTCCAATTTGAATACCATGCAGCTTTTGTGTGAAGCAATGAGGTTATAGAAATACTGTTGAAACCTGCTGAAGAATGATGACTGTCAAATATTTCGGGGGAGGAGGTGAAAAAATATTATCTGGTCTTAAACCCTTGAGTAGCTATCCTGTTATACTAAAGCTATAACTGCTACTGTCTATCGAACTCCTTGATTCTTCGCCCCTCAGAAGATGGGATTTTGATTTTCATGGTGAGAAGCTGTTCAAAATCGAAACCAGCCCTACGTAGGCTACCTTATTGATTATTCACAATCCACAGCTTATGGTTCAGTCGAAAGCATCCTACTTTATTCGATACATTATCAAATAATAAATTATTCAAACCAGATTAAGAAACAACGAAATGAAATGACCCTGTATTTTTTTACCATACTAAAGAATACTAAATACTCAAAAAATTATGCTGTAGTAATGAGCATGAAAAACTCAAAGGATTTATTTTTAAAACAAAAATGGAATTTACGTTCCTTAATTAAACCTTTTGACCGATTGATTAGAATTTGCTTCTTTTGAAATTCAAGTCCATTCTTCCTTTGGACCCTTCTCGTTATATTTGTAATTGGGAGGAATGAGAAAAGAAAATTTCGAAAGCTTACGGCTATAAATATTTTCATTTCCGCGCGTTACACATTTCTATTTCCCAGATAAAATGATTTTTACGACTTCATTATGCGGAAGAATGATTCTGGATTAAAATTAATAACTGATCATTATCACTATATTATGAACCAATTATCAGTCAACATTGATGCTGACACAAAATAGAAATTGATCGCAATTATTATTATCGCTTCTTTTGTATCTCTAAATTTCTAGGGAAATTCATTTGCAGGATATCTTTTACTTAACGATCTGTTACCATAATACTGTCATCTTCTATTTATGTCGTTTCTTTATCATCAGAGGACATGCGTAACTTTAATCTCATTGTGCCGTTGAAACCAAATTTCACGCGCGACGGATTGGCGGAATGGGATGGCTCAAATATACGCCAATTACCCCATTCTGAAGGCAGATATGGTAAATATATGCTTACTTCACATGGAAAAGGGAGATAGGGTCTGTTCCTTTGAAGGAATGAGCAACGTGCGCCAATAAGGCACGCCCAACGTGACGTCAATATCCAAAACAAGATATATGATACCAATGAAGCATGCAAAGTAACGTGAACCCCATTTGCTTTTTAAAAAGATTCTGTGAATTAAAGAGACCGCTGACATTGCTACATTTTCTATTTGGTAGTCTTTAAACTTGAAGCAAGGAACTTCATCTCTTCGAGTTTTAGTTTGTAGTAGAATGTATTAACACAATATTTTGGATATTGGATTCATTGTATGTCTATCCTGAGCCAATTTCCCTAGCTCAGTAAGTCATCATACATTGATATTAGCAGATAATTTTGTATTAAAACCTCAATCTCCTTTACAATGGATTTTCGATGTAGGTTAATGACGCACACCACAGCGTGAGAAGCAGGTTGGCACGAAACGTTACCAAGTCGAACATTAGAATTTCAGTGAATAGAAGAGGGATATTGAGGTTATTCCTCGTGAGATAGCTTCTCAAATCGACGTCGTGCATAGGTGCTAAATCAGATCTTTAAGAGGGTTAAAAAATATTTCCGTGACTCTGAAGACATATTTCGTAGGGATTCCGTGAACTTACAGAGGATTTGAATTAGCCGCAACGAGACTGACGCCCTCTGGACGTCCGTGACTTCATTCTCTATCGATCCTCAGACGAAAGACCATTATTACCCCTCACAGAAACTAAATTTCTTGAATATCAACAACATTTTTAAAAATGCCAAAATATTTTATTTGCGGAAGAATCATCGAGAGTTTCTTAATTTGTAACATCTCAAAGTTTTTCAGTTTGTATAATTACCTGGCTACATTCCTGGGATCCCCGGGAGCATCAGTTGACATTCTGCAGTGTGTTACCCGGAAAATCCGGCAACTCTGCCCACCAAACTCGCGAAGGTATCGAATTTACAGCAAAAAATTAAATACGAGCACGTATCAATAGAAGTAATGGCCACTACTTATTGTTGCAGCACTGACGAGAAGATTTTGCTTTTTAAGAGGGAAAGAATTATTTTTCGCATAAATTACGCGCTTCTATTCATTACTTTGCCAGAAATTATAGGGATTTTTCCGAGAAAGAAATATTTTTGAAAATTGGGTTATCGGTGAAGCAGCAAGAGTTAGTTCGGCACTGCGAGGTTACTTATGAAACATGTTTGAGCGAGAGGTTTGATTATCAAATACATCGCATTTTAGTAATAGACGAAGGTCGTTATTGTCATTACAGTTGACCTCAAGTTAAATAATCATTGATTTATAGACCTTAAAGATGAAATAATAATTATTACAATAACACTCCCTCCCAAACAATAAAATTTACACACCAACTCCCAAACAATAAAAATTACAAAATAACATACCTATTTTAAGATGAAGCGTGTGATTTCATTCATAAAACGGGCTTTAGTTTCGGTGATTTCTGTCGGATTGAAAATAGTGTAGACCTAGATTTGATGCGTTCCCTCGCTTCATTAAGGTTTTTTGAACAATACCACTGTTTTTTAATTTAACGTGGTAAAATTAATTAGAAAACATTCATATAAATGATGAAAAATTATAAAGAAACGATAAAAATTCAGCTGCATTATAATAAGGATAACAATGATATTATAAACCTCTTGTAGCATTGTTTAAATATCATAATTAATTTGTGATTAAACATGCAACTAACAAAAACAGGAAAGAAGAATGTTCAATGTGGAAATAAGGTGTTACTTAAAACTTTATACGTCGCATTTACAATGGGGTTTCGATTTGTGGTAATATCCAGTTAAATCCCGTAAACAGCGGAAATAGTGTTTACCGAGCTGTTCGATTATACTTTTTCAACTTCAATAGTTGTCNAATCGATCTCCTCCTACAAATTTTGTTTTACGCGGCTAAACATTTTACTACACACTATTTAAAAGATTTATAATAATAAGCGAGGACGATTTTTCCTAAATGCATCGTGGGAGGAGATATGAGGGGGGCTATAATGATGACGTCGCTCCAGCGAGACGTCATCGCCGCCTTCTCGAAACGAGAAAGCGCGCCAAGCATTTAAACAGTGCTGAGTGTGCCTTGGCAGTAACTGCAAGTGAGGCGTCTATTGAAACAAAATATTATGGTACTTTTACTCGTCTTTCCCTGAGGAATTGACACAAGAACTGTTCATGTCTTATAGATTTATATTTACAGTTATATCTTCTAAACTTGAATCCCAATCCCCTCATTACAAGAGAAATTATAGTACAAGTATACAAGTAGTCATTCCAGCTCATGCGTGGAAAATACTGGAACAGAGTTTCATACAATTGCAGCGACTATTAGTTTTTAATTTTTTAGGAACTATCCCCTCAAAGCGTTTCCCCACACATTTGGAACTGTACATTGTTTAATAATTACTTTCTTACTTCGATGGGATTTGTAAGCCTTTTTGGATAGAAATTCAACTTTCAGTTCATAGAATTTAGTACTTCAATGCCTCAGATTCTATATTTCGCTCTTGTATTGAATCCACACCTTATTAGACAAATCCTGAAATTATATGCTTTAATACTGAAAGAAACAGAATAGATATCCCTGAAAAGTGGTGTCTCAAGCTTAGTATCACAAATAATTGGTTTGTGGAAAGAATTTTGTGGTGAAAATTGGAAAATGACGAATGATAGGATTATAAAATTCGACATCTTTCTCACATTTTCGAGTAAAATTCATAATCATCCGTATTCCGTCAGTTACTCCTAGAATGCACCTTCTTACGTATCTTTAGCATCACTCGACTTCAAACTTACCTTACTGACATACATTTGGGTCTTATCCTTGTCTTCAGCCATCATTCTTCCTCTCTGAAACCCAATGGATTTTGAAAAAAAAATCAACACATAGACACATTCCCAACAGATTGTGTACATGGCCAAAATATAGGAAAATGGAATTCATCCGAAGATAGGAAATGGAGTCCAACCAAAATGTATGTAAATGCGAACATATCTTTCGTGGAAATTCTTCATCCTAAACTAAGATTAGGCAATGAAATTCTTCGATATTTCTAAGTCTATAAGGTTTAATATTTTCATATTGCAAAAACATTGACAGAAGAATGTCAAATCACAGTAACTTGCAAAGTACCTTAAAATACCCGAAACGGGACATATCTCTTTTCGTCTCCAAACCTAATCCACCCGTTACTTTTCATCTACTTTATCAATCAGTCTCTTATTTCACAGCATCATCATAAAGGTAGGTTTTTATACCCCCATATATGTTTGCATTGTATTCATCATCATAAATATAACCGTTAACTTCAATCCTAACTCCCTAACATTCTATATTAATACACCATCATTTCAGTCGTCCTATGATTACTTTTCATAAAATCACTGTTAGAGAATGATATGCGTATATACGTTTAAAAAATCCATGTACTCACAGAGAAGATGGTTTGTACGTCAATAACTAATCCTAAAATTTTTTTTATTCATTGAAAGATTTCTACTTTTCATATGAAGTTTTAAAGGAACATGCATTACACAATAGTACACCAGGTGATATATATTATCTCTATATCCTTATAAACATGGCTAAATGGTTACTAAAACATACCGTTTTCATTGTT
Organism: Ladona fulva; assembly: GCA_000376725.2. NCBI lineage: Eukaryota > Metazoa > Arthropoda > Insecta > Odonata > Libellulidae > Ladona > Ladona fulva. The sequence goes on from KZ308128.1 coordinate 2,032,847, forward strand.
CTTGTGGAACTGCACACCGTTATGCTAATTCAATAGCATGTTCGGAATTTCATCAAATTCGAACATAAGGTTGTTTTGAAATACCAAAAGGTTCCTTGAAACCATTTTCCTCGAATTTTTACAAATTCTGCTCATATAAAACTTTAGCGTTTTATAACATTCAAGGATATTACTACAAAAAATAAGAAGATAGGAAAATCCCATTTGTGGACTAAAAGCTTGATTTAAATAGGATCGTGTGACGATGATTACTTAAAAACATGAATAATTTCAATTATACAATCTATATATAAAATTCAATAGTGTTTCAGCTTTGTGTTCCTGTCCGAAAAGTTTTATTCACAATTTTTGAAAAAAATGGTGAGATGTGATCATTACATACATATCAACGGCTGCGATATTTTAATAATAGTAACAGTGTATTCGTTATCATCTCAAATTATTAGCCACTACGTTTTCTCACTAATTCGCCAAATGGACGAATTATCTTACCTTTCGATCGAAATCAATCGGTCGACGATAAGGAATCGCCTAAAGCATCCATGGTTAGAAAAGTTTACAACAAAAAGGGATTTTAGACTACTACAATTTTCTTCTAGACAGCAAAATGAAATAAAATACTGGAACGGATTGTATACCCATTGTGTCTCAAGATACAGGAAAGTGTTCACCGTATAAGTCAATGGTATGTAGGGGATGGATCAGGTGGTTATCAGGAATCGGCAGGCTATATGAAGAGTTAAGTAACTTTAGAGTCCAAAACAGCTATTCTTTCTCGGTTCTCGACAGTTATTACATTTATTGTTTGAAATTGAGTTTAAGAGTTGAATTTTGCAACAGGAGCTTGGAAGTTACCAAAGTTGAGCTGCTGGTGAATTTCCATGCGTGTTACGTTTGCGGACCACAATTCCCCGCCTCTGAACTACGAGAGAAGTTACGTAATTGTTTTTAATACTCACTAAACATTAACAGTGCCTTTTTAAGCTAAGAACACCACTCTAAAGTTAGGTATAAACAATTACAGCCTTCTTTGAAATCGATAATTTGCAACGACGAATGATCGGTAAGTTAACTTCACCCTTTGGTTCATACTTTTGATTTTCCGTCGAATAATCTCCAGCTAAATATCTCTAAGGCACAAACGCTTTACATTCACAATTCATGGTAATATTTAAATAACACCACTCTCTAGCACAGCTAGGTTCACACTTAATGCATACGACAAATATGCTTGTGTTAGTGATAAGACACAACTGTTTATACCCAATTTCTTTCTTCTAAAGTTGCGCGCGCGTTATCGTTTCCCTTACTTCCGACACGTGTACAGTTCATTAGGCTCGACAACCTATGAAAGAAACTCAAAATGGCAACGATAAAACATAAAGAAAAGAGATTCGAATACTATGTCTATCATCCATGGACTCACACTTTCAATTGTACTTCATTACTTTTTAATAAAAAAATGCAGCATCGAAACGTTTGTCCATCAGATTAATAATACTGTACCATCACAAAAAGGATTAATCAAACAGGAAACGGATGTTAGTCGACTATTTCTGCGGAATACCCAATTCGTTACAAAAATAAAACTATGCTGTATTACAGCTTGGCGATGTGCGAACTAATTTCGCAATTTAGTAACTCATTTTTTTCAGGCAACAGTTTCACTGTTTTTGAAAGATAAGCAGTGGATAGAGGAAATTCTAGTCTTTTTACCTCGCTGTAGAGCCGATAAGGAGAATGAAAAATGCCTCGTAGGAGCATGGTAACTTGCATATTTTGAAAGGATAATACGCGAGGTTGGAAAAATTTAAAGATGGGAGATGAGAGGTCAATTTCTAAAAGAAATTGAAAGGGGCAAAAAATACTCGTATCTTGATCGTTATCTGCCTAGTAAACTATTGGAATGATACGGACTAAAGGACTAAAATAGTGATTTAATCAGCGGCCGAATTCATTGGTTATTTTTAATGCAATATTTTAGCATCGGAATTTTAACTTCCGTTGCGTTCTATTTTTGCATTCTAAGTCAAGGTTAGATTTCAAGAGAGAGAGGTTAATTACGTTTTTGATTTCGGGGAGGAAAAAAGTGTTGGGCTCGATTTGTGGGGCCGAAAAATCCTTTAGAAAAAATTACTTTGATTTGCACTCGAGTAATGCTGGTGAAGTGTATCACAGGTGGACGACGAGCAATGCATTTAAACAACTACATCCCGCGTTCAAATCGACATTCATGTGCGGGCAGCTGAAAAAAATAACTTGTCGGCGTGACTCCTGACATTTTAACAACATGGCAAAAATGGGGAGAAGGTTAGATTTTCTCCAACGCCTTTTCTCTTTTTCAAATCAGAGAACGTTTCTTACACGTAAAAGTATATAAATATAGAATACAGTTTTTCCCCTAAGCGCGCGTCGCGGTGTGATTTTCGTTATCTGGATTTATTCTACGTTAATTTGGCGCCCAACTGATAGATGTCGCTTCGGCCGTTCTTCCTCGCGCTTGGGAGGTCTTCTGAGAGAGAGCGTCGCACAGCTTTCCTTCCTCTTCTCTTTCCACGCTCTTTTTCCTTCTGCCCCTCAGTGCTTCACCCTTCCGTTGGTCACGGCAATCTCCAACACGACGACTTCCGGCTCCCTCTCCGTCATCTCTTGAAATCGCATGGGTATGACATGACCGTTGGCTTCCTGTTCGGTCCCAAGGTATGAAGGAGGGAAAAAGGAGAAGATTTTCTCAGAAAGATTCCCTTAAACGGTAATTCAATCACATTTCACTCTACGCGCAAGTGTGTTTAGTTTAATTTTCATCTGAACGGTGCTTGCAAACCGTAGGAAAGATGCTTATCTTTAGAAAGGACACCAAAATTTTTACATCCAGCGAATAGCTTTTTTACAAGAGATATTTTACGAGAAAATACGGAAGTTTTTCATGTTTTTACTCTGAAAATTGACCCAATTAAGGCAGAATATTTTTTTGGCAGTAAAATAAATTGATAAACAAAATTAAAATTATAATTTGTGGAAACTATAGTATTAAGGGAAGAAATACAAATTCTTTGCAACGAAAGACTGTTTTCTGAGAATATGTTTCAAATACCGACCGTTATAGCGATGATGTAAATGAAACATAATATTATTATTACTGACATATTCTTCGTGATCATATAACCATATATAATGGGTTAACTGTTTAGCATTCAGAATTCCAACTTTTATTTGGGTGCATTACATTTGTAGAGGATGAAATATTTTTTAAACACAAAAGAACAGAATCTTATCCTTTATTTGTTTAGTTCACCAGAACTACGTATTTTTTACCAGTAATACTGAATACGAATAATTTCACATGATTTTCGAGCAAAAATCAATAATCTTATTTTAAACTTTTGGAGTGGGTAGGCACCACTCGAAGTAAAACCTTTATGATTTTTAGCTTTAAGAAGGGGACATGCAATAAACATTTTGGGTAGACTTAGGTTCTGGGAATCAAAATCCGTAGCTTAAGAAAACTGTATCAAGAGACAATGCTCGAAATTAATGTTAAAAGGCAATATTCCGGCCATTTATTACAGAGAAAGATATTTATCATATCATAATTCACGTTGATCTATTTTTAATTATTACATTTATTTCTAGCACAAATTCGATATTGCACCTTATATTAAATTCGATCCGTCAAAAGCAAAAAATGATGTTAACTTAAAAACCATTTTTCCAAAAATCGAATGGCGAAATGTTAATTTATGAACATAGAGTGCATTTGCACTGGTATATGAATAAGTACGCGCAGGTACATCGCAAGCGAGTCTGTTTTCAAATGCACTCAATTACTCATGCATCAGTGTATGACGGTTACCCCTCGACTTAAGGAGGTTTTGTTTCGCTCTGGAAACGTCGGGAAAAAATGAACGGGTCCAACCACCAATAAAGTGAGAGACAAATTAAGGAGGAGAGTTCTCAAGCACATTTTCCCTTTCCTGTGGCACATTGCAATCCTTACCACATCCGGAACCTCTGCTTAAAAAAAAGAACGAATCAAACCGGATAAACTAATTGAGGCGGTACTTCTTTGCAAGAAGTCGGCGGGGAAAGAAGAGAATGAGTAAACGGAATACGAAGAGGAGACAGTGACAGAAGTACAACGTTCAAATCAAAAGGATTAGGTATTAAAAGTACAATATCAGGATGGCATGGCTAAAGAAGAAGGCTAAAATTGATGGAAAGGAAATGAAAGAGAGAGAGAGAGGAGTATCGAAGATAGGTTCGTAGAGCTTTACTACGCTGGAGACTGAACGGTTGGAAAATGGTGAAGAGGGTTAGTGAACAAAGGAAAAGTATAGTGAATAGAAATAGCTGAAGACAGGAAGGGGAAGAGAGAAGATAGATCAATGGAGGAAATTATTTTAAAATACGAAAATGAAGTTGTAGTATCACCAACTTGGACCATACCGAGAGGAAGGAGAAACGTTATGACATCTGTTAATGCTTATCTTAGGGATAAGTCAATCGTCAATTTTCATTGGGTAGCCAAGTACAAGTAAAATGCCCCTTCCTTATCCCTGAATTCAGTTTTAACTTCTTCGGAGTAGTAGACACGTATAAACTATCCTACCACTAGTGGAGGGAAGCTGATGAATGGCAGGAAACTACTTGGTAATTGACTTAATTGCGTCCTGCTTTATAGTATAAAGTATATATAATATATAATAGTTTTTTGTTCTCTAGAGCCGTTGTTTAATACATCGCATTAGGACTATAGCTTAATCCGAAGCTCTCAATTTTTTTTCCCTTTCACACCTCCTTCACATTCCACTTTGAAGCATGCGTTACAAAGTTTCTGTTTGAAAGCACACACAAATAAGTAGTAAATGTGCATACAATGAATGCTTTTCAATATATAGTATAGTAATATAGGAGTTTCCCTGCATGACCTTGAAGAGTGTTTTTTCCACGAATTTTATAAAGTTGAGTGAATTGGAATTAGGTCGGATATAGATTCTTTTCCTGAGAATTAGATTTTCTTTATTGGGCATCGATTTCCACACAGCTGGTATGTGCTGTGTGGAATTGTGCTGTGGAACTCTCCTTGATAAATGCCACTTCTTAACACATGATAGAGAACGATGTTTTTTTCATAAATTTTTTCTCAGTCTTGTTTATGGCTTTGATGTTAAAAAAGCTACTGAGGTATAAGTGATGATGAATAATAAAAGTATACGCTGAAAAGTATTACTCGTATTATTACACTTTACTTACGTGGACTTGTCCCGCTTATAGCACTCTGGCTCGGTGAAGAAAACTAGGGCAAACTACCTCACTCCTCATCTTGCCTGATAAACCTCATTCCCTCTCCTAGCTCTTTGTGACTAAAGGTAGAGGATTCCAACCAGCCTTCTGGTTAAATACTTTACAAACACACCACTTCTTAAATTGAATTTTAGTTTCGAAAATTTCTCGCCCACCAGAAACTGACTTATTAAGGTCTTTATTAAGGTGAGATTGAGACTAAAAAGTCTCTTCTTCCATCTAACCTGTCATCAATGTTATTATTAAAACGTGAATAAATTTGTAAATAGAAATAGAGAGAAAAACTTAAGAAGAATTTGAGGATGTAAAAAACCAAAGTGTTAACTTAGGAAAAAATCTCCACAGCAGGAAAACACACAGAGAAGTGGGGTGTGACTTCTCCGACGTGCAGATATTGCTATGATATTATTAGGTCTCGATCCTAGAATCTAAGCGCTGCTTCATTTCTGTGACAATTTCTACACTTCTCATTGGTTTTGAATAACTGTTAGAGCAGGTGGACGATTACTGCAGATAAGATTAAGAGAACGGAAAAGAAGAACTATGATGAGAAAAATGGCGATAGAAGAGTTGGGGAAAACGTATTGAAGACCGGATGAAGGTCTTGCAATGTAGAACAGAAGGGGGCGAAATATGGAATGAGGCAGTAAGGAGGAGAAGCACTGAAGCTTCGTGGAGGGAGTGAGAGAGGAAGAGAATATAGAAAAAGGAAGAGATTGGCGGGGAGGCATGAGAAGTTATCAGGGGTTGGAGGGATGCTTCCCGCCGCCCACCCAGGAAGGCATTATTGGTGGTGTACTTCTTCCCTTTCCCTTGCTCAGTCTCTGCTTATGCTCACCGGTTTGACCAGTCCGCGCTCGGCGTCGTCGGCACGCAACGACCCGGGTGCTCCGAAGTGCGTGGTGGAAGCAGGAGAGCCTCCAGGGGAAGCAGACGAACTCGACACCGCAAGCTCACGGCGAGACAGCTGCTCGACCACGGCGGCTGCGTAGCAATCTCCCAGCATATTGTTTGTGGTTCTTATTCGGTCCCTGCGTAAAAAAATGAAGAGCGTTATGCACGCCGTCCCTTATGTTTAATGGATAAAGTGGATTGTTATAAAGCTAATTGTGGGAGCGTTTGAGAGGCGGACGCGGGATTCCACCACTCTTTCACGTTACGTAAGTTGGTCACGGTGGTTTAGTTTCGCTGACCTGAGGTAAACGGGTGCCCGCAGCAACTCAACAGGAAAAAATGTTCGTCCCGTACTAATTGTATTGCACTTTTGACGCTAGCTAATTCTCGTAGTGAGTAGAATATACATTGATTCGAATCATCGAAGTATATTTGAAGCGAGCCTGTTTGTTTTCTTACGACTTTCTCATTTTTTATATACATGATTTCAAAAAACCTTACTTATTAATTTTTTAAATATAAATATTTTGGTAGCTATCAATGCTCAAAACTCGTGGTTACTTTAAGTATGTGAGTTGTTGTCGTACTACTATATCCCACCCTTTGAAATAACTGTTCCCATTTTACTTACATTATACATTTTTATGGGGAAATCTTGCATTTACTTATAATTCAGGATGTTTCAGCAATAGCTAAATACTTTTGTTTTAATAAGAATATTTTTTCTCAAAACTAGGAGTAAGTTTATAAGAATTTTGCTTTAATTTTACATGGATTTTATTTGCAGTTCAGCTTGAAATAAATATAATAGCGCAATTGAATGTTATTTTGAGATTTTTATGGATTAGAAATCGTGAATAAATTGTAGTGCACTTTAGTATTGCGCTACTTAGTAGAGTTCACAACAAAGCGAAGTTTGGCTGATAGCCGTGATTATACGTAAGTTTATTTTTCTTGAAAACAATATAATGTCTTAAGTTAAACAGCCAATAGTCAATTTCCAGCGACTCTTGTTTGCTGATGAACTCTGTGGTAATTACAGATGTAAAGATGCAATTCTTTTCTTATGACAAAAAATAAAAACGACTTTTCATTACTTAATTCATTTTCCTCTTTCGCTTCCTCTCTTTCGACCATATTCATTCTCAGATATCCTAGCATATATCATTTCATAATGTATCAAGATCTTATACCTAATAAAGTGAATGATATTTGCGAATTTATAGTTACATATTTCGATCAAATGAGATATCACATCAATTTAGCCTGCAGAATCATTTTTAATTACGAGTCCTTGATAAAATTTAATTGGGTTTCCTTCATTTTAAGTGGCAAATATCGAAGAGAAAAGTGATGACGGTGTTTTATTAAATATGGGAGGAATGTTTTATTTGATGGGAGGAAATTATAGACTCAAGAATTTCTCTTTCCACTATTGATTACTTCAATCAATGTGTACATTTTATATATTGGATATAGTATATATATTTATTTTATTATTAGTAGCTCATAACTAATAACCTAGAAGATTTAATAAGATGCCATGAAAGCTACGTTACCTAGAATTTCACTGGGAATATCTCCCTACAAGACCCTCCCTGCCTTTTCCAGATCGCATTTAAATATGTTAATGAAGTGTGGGAAATAAAGGCTACTCCTTTGATACTCACACAAACCAATCGATGGCGAAGAGAAGTGAAACATCTCTTACTGGAGCATCAATAGCTGTCAGCACGATCAGCATCAATACAAGAGCCGCACTTGGCACGCTGGCGGAAGCGATGCTGGCCGCTGTAGATGTGAGGCTGGGAGAAAATTAAGGAGTTTATTATAAATTAATTTTTATGGTCAGTCATCAGAAGAGTTTTAAGTACCCGTTAGTAGATTTCCATCTTTCAGTGCGTCGGCGGTTACAGAATGAATGAATATCTATGAATACTCATATTCTAGTAACTTAAGAGTAACATCTTATATCTTTAAATACTAGAAAAAACTCAAACACTCCTGCTGGTAAACATTTTAAATGTATATCATAATCAACTTAGAAAAAACTCTCTATGAATCGCTATCTCCCAACACGAAATGGTAATTATAATTTGTTATTGGGAGATTGGTAATTTGATTTAATTAAAGCAACTTGACAGAGTTGAATTTTTTGTAATATACATCTCCAATATTCTATTTTTAGTTGTTTTATTCTCTGACCTTTCTGTGTTACATAACATCCCTATTTGTCGTTACATACCATCCTTTAGCTCTACGGCTCACATTAGGGACCAGTAATTTTTAAATCTATTCCCTTTCCTGACATCACCCTATTCTCCAACATTCACTGAGTTAAAGTTCTACTTTTCGACTATTTGGATTTAACATTTCGCAACGTTACAACTTTCTAAACATTACTGAGGTTTATAAAAGTTTAAATTATGTAAGTTTTGGTGAACTAAGCTCTTTATCTGAAAGTTCAATCTCTATCACTGCGTAATGCTTAACCAGGATGGTACAATCATACTCAAGGAAGGTTTCATTGATTTTTTACACACCTCTTTTCTGTGAATGTATTTTTGATATTTCCTCTCCGTCTTACTCTCTCACTGCATTTTTAGTTTTTCACATCAATCTTCTCTATCTTTATTTACCCGTATTTTGAGTCTTTCTGCATCTGTTATTATTTTGATTTCTCATCCGTTCCACGGACTGCAGATGCGTAAGGCGGCAGGGTATCCGCCTCTGGCGTCTAACAAATGAGGCGCCAAAATTATTAAAAAATTATCGATTTAATACTTTACGTTTAGAAAAATAATGAAATCCAGAAAGGAAACGCTTATCACTCCCTTTTTAAAACTCTTCTAAGGAAATCAATTGAAATAGCTTGGAAATAGAAAATAAATCATGTTAAGTATAGGGACAAGCTCAGAAATGTCTTGGCTACACCCCTTTCGTACGTCCTACAGAAGTTTTATCGTTTACGTCTAAATTGATAGTCACCGGGAACCAGGCTGGCTTGCAACGATTTTACTGAATTTACCCAGCAATCATAACCTAAAACATACATCAGGCTAAATTCGCTCGTCAAAATATCATAAAATCTCATAATTTTATACATTTGAACAAATTTCTGACAAGGGTTTAATGGAAGATAGGACTCTCTAGCACCAATTTCGCCCAATAAAAAGACGTTTGTAATGTAAGGTAATAAAAAAAGTAATAATAACAACACAAATGAGGAAAAACACTCTTGTGTAATTCACAAAGTGTTTTTCTTTGTGTGTGTCGTCATGGAGAGGTTCCATCAAGTAACAACTGAATACATTAATTTTTTTAAATAAAAATTAGCTAGATGAATCTTTAGTTACGAATGGGTTACATATTGGTTGATACCTTGGGTTAAATAGGTATTTACTCAAAATAGGTTTGTGATAAATAAATTCTGGGGACATAGTGCAGGCAGATGTATAGTAAGCAATTTTAATTAATATAAGAAAACCAGACAAGTAATTGCTAGAACAGAAACATTTTTTTTAGATGGAGGTATCATAATTTTTAAGACTAATATTAGGGAGTTTTGTTTCTTTTCAATGAGGCAAATTGATGTTCTACCTATCCTGTGATATTTTATCTGATAAGGGACTCAAAAAGGGACAAGGTAAGGAAAACCGAAATCTGTTGAAGGGATTATATTGCCTAAACAGCATAACTTGAGCAGCATATCTCTTAATTTGTTGCATAAAGAATTAATCCCGGTGGGGGCCTACGTGCGAAATGACCTAAGCTGTCGAAGCACTTTTAACAATGCTACTAAGAATTAATCCCACCGGTGGAAAAAGTAGATCCATGATTCGAGGAGGCAATAACAGTTAGCAAGTAGTGAAGTCTTTATTAATTAGGTATACGTTGTAACTCACCATACAGTGGCTAGCTCCCCGAATCCTAGAGGAATGTCATTGATCTGGGCGATGAATATTGAGGCGACGGACACGAATAATGCCGTTCCATCCATGTTGACGGTGGCCCCAATCGGGAGGATGAACCTCGATATCCTCGGGTCTACCTTCACTTTCTCGTCCATGCACCGGAAGGTCACCGGCAGAGCTGCGGCTCTGGAGAATTCACAGTCAAAGAAAAACCAAATGTTTTATGGAGGCGTCCACGGCAAATCCTACGTAACAACAATCTGTCTTAACTCTAGATCGATGTGTATACGGGAGGAATTACTTTTGCTCACAGTGCTATATTTCACAATAATCCTAAATCCTACCTATCGTAGCATCTTATTTAATTTTCCGGAAGGGAAAGGAAAGGGAGAACTAGACATACACTATACATTTAGTATATAGATGAGTTAATAGGGTAAAACATCGAACGATTTCGCAGTATTTTTGAAAGAGACAGTTCCGCAGAAACATGAGAAAAGCTGGAAAAATAGATATTTCTCGAGCGTTTTGAGAGGATTTCGAATCGAAGACTATCGTGAAGACCATTCCTCTTCCTTCTTGCACCAAATCGCTGATCCTTGTAAAGACAGCTTAACTTTTCAGAGCTATGGCCCAAAAGACAACGATGTCAATGTTTAAATGACAGATCAGCATTGGGTAACAACGCTTGGAAGAAGCGCGTTGCATGATGGTTATGATGAACTCGTGCAGTAAGATGCTCGATTGTTTCGCCATCTGAATGCACCACAGGAATCACCTATCCATCAATAGACTAGTTTATTTAAATGCTTATGGGATGTATGTTTTTACTAATCGCTTTATACAGAGGAGACAGAAAGTTAACTTCGAAGAATGTTTTACAAACGAGTAGAACGAGATCAGACTGCGATCTGTGAACAAAACTGAATTTGACACTAGTGAGAACATTGAATGGCTCGATAGAGATTTTAAATTGATTCTTTTACGTAAAAATCGTGCTCAAACTGCCCTACTCAAATCATCGAAACAAAAGCAAATTATTTAATCTACACCAAATTCAAAACTACAACACGGATCATGAAATATTAGTAATGAGGAAACCGTATACTGATTTAAATAAGTTTATAAATGAAATAACCTTCCGATGAGTACCTGCAACAAGGATTATTATCAATAAATACCTTTTTATAGCAAGGCATTGTGTGCAGGAGCAAAATAAACCCTGGGATCTGGTAATTTAAGTGTCTCAATAGTAATTGACTCAGCTTAAATTTTATCACGGAAGAAATTAAAATATTAAATAGATAAAGAAGCGCCAGGATAGCGTAATAACAGGAAAATATTAATAATGAATATAATTGAGTCTTTGGTTGGGAAAGCCTTTCTTTTATGTCGTCCAAATATAAACGCTACCGCAGTAAAAGCAAAAGTATGGAATGAAGTTACATTTAAAGAAAGTTAGATCTGTTTCTTGTCAGGAACATGGTCCGAAGCATAGAATTTCTTCCAGAACAATTTCTGCGGTAGTTAATCGTATAAAACTGATTTTATTCATCCCGTTTTCCACTGCGTTCCATGCAAGAATGCTCTTTGTTTATTGCTCTAGAATGGCATCGCAATCAAATGTAACGGAAGATGAAATAGCCGACCCATAGATAGGTGAATGCTACTGTGAGTTATGATATGAAAATTCAGCTTCTGAAAAGAGTTATGTAGTGAAAATGGAAAATCAAACTCAACCTCGAATTTTCACCAGGGAGGTATTTGTGATATCATTGTAGTGTTGCTCGGATTAGGCTGAGAAAGTCTCCATTGATATGACACGTTTTCCCTTGATTTTCCCCTGAATGCGATAGTCACTTGTTACAAAAAAAGACAAACGCGGTAAAAATATTGCGTTTTTCATTCATTCTTTTCTTCTAGTTGAGTGAGATTTTTCACATTTTTCTCTAATATGCTCCAGTGTCAGTCCTGATTAGTATGCAACCTCACGTTTCCCAAAAAATTCACGAGTCATCTGAAAGTGAAAACAGCTCAACGGATGCTATGTCATAGTCGCACTTCAGCCCTATGGACCCCTCCCCACAAAAGAATCGTCGTCCACATCTTGAATGTGTGCGCGGCGGCCGTGGATTTTCGTGTGCGGGTGTTTGAGCGTAAATGTTCCCAGATTCGTGTGCTGTTGACAGGGGGTTTCAGTTAGCTCACCCTCTCGAACGCAAACGAGCCTTCTTTCATGGAACGCTGTGTATCTTGACTGGAAAATTGACTCTTTGAATGAATGCACGATTGTTTTTTTTTCGTTCTTACCGTACGATTTTCTCCATTGAGCCATTCTTTCATAAAGGACGGACAGGACGCTAGGGAAGAGTGGTGGATAAAGTAATGTACAGGGAGGGGAGTGCGTGTGGAGTTAGTGAATGGATCTGTGACCACATACCAGGAGTACACAAGCCCGCACCAATGCCTGAAAATCAGATTTACACTTGAACTCTTACTTACCGCTCAGACCACGCTCAATCCCGGAACCCTTTTAAAAAACCAACAAAGGGTTTTTTATTGTCATCTTGCTCGTCAAGGGTCACAGCATTCCTAGTAACATTTTGACTGTTTTTTCTACCTCCTGCAAGTTTTTCTCTAAAAATAACAAATCGTTCTCACTCTGCAAAGGTAAGGGAAAAACTTATTATTTCCATAACAAAACACTCAAAAATACAAATGGCAAAAAAGTACAGCCAATACACTAACTAAAGTATCTTCAGTAACTTCTTTCCATTACGTAATTGTAAATATTCAAGTATTTTTAAACATACATATTTTACATTCTTCTGAACATTTGCAAGAACTGCCTGTGTGGAGGAAGTATGAACAGATTATTCATGAAACGAAGACCATCTTCTTAAGGACTGAGAGGGGATACATCTTTCTCCTATGTTGATATATGATCGTTGATGTATGTTATGATCAAAGCACCATCATATCAGTTCATTACTTTGGTGGTTAAGAAGTTAGCGATGTTCAAGGCGATAGGTAGATCTCAGTAAGTTCTGAGTAAGATCTCAGTAAGTTTAAAGGCTAAGAACATGAACATACACATATTGAAATGTAAAATGAAGAAAAAGGATTCCATTAAAATCGGATGAAGCAGATGAAATTAAGGCAAAGCACTGAAACGAAATGTATGGTACATACATACAATTAAAGGTGTTTAGATGAAATATGTTTTAATTTTCTCATGAATGTATGGGTTTAATCTTCATGTAATCCCACACACCTGCAGAGATTACTTTCGTAGATGATGCAACCAAAAACATTCCTTAAAAGATAATACAATTGTATAAAATCAGACAAATAATTGATTTAATATAGCGTTACTTAAGTACTTTAAAAACTTTTTCTTTTGTGATGATGTCAGTCATTACAAATAAATCTCATAAAACGAGTGACTGTATAGTTTAATCATTCACATGCGAATGAAAAATTGACAATCACAACATATATTTACAGTATAAAATGATACAAATTATCCTCGTGATTAAGTGAAAATACGAACAAATATAGAAAAGGTGGGCGATGGCATCGGCAGGTTTTCATTTTCTGCTTCGGGCTTTCGAGCGGAAGTACGAAAAAAGAATTTTATCGTAAGAAATGCGGGAGAGAGGGATAAAAGGCAGGTTCCTTCTATGAGGTAGAATGTTACAATAAGAAGACATAGCCGCCCAGTTGCTACGAGTAATCAAAGACCTTCAGACGCACCAGAGGCGGATATAGAAATTTTCAAAGGAACTAAGACAATTTCTCCTATCTATCTCTTCTCGTACACTTCTTAAAGCAACGATCATCACAATAATCGAGGTGTCATAAAGCGTGAAAACCATGAAGCGTCAAACCATAACCTAAACATAAGGTCCTACCCATAAAGCGTCAAAAACGTAGACATATTTCGCTGAATGATATTAGTTTAGACCCTTCGTCATTTGTTATGTAAATCGCTGGTCTCACTGCACTCAATAGGGGTTGATCGTACACACCGTCCCCCTCTGCATCCGCCAATGAGATATACGATGGTACAGTAAGTACTTTTTGTTACAATATCAACCTTCTCAGGGGATTCGTGAACCAGATTTCTTATGGATGAAAATTGGTCTTGACATTGAAGACGTATTACCCAATTTTTGAAACCATCTAACTTAAGGAATGTCTGGAAGAGGGAACAAATCTTTCCTCCGCTTGCGCTTTATACGGTTTCAGGTGAGTGCTGGTGCACTGAGTGAAAATCGCAGTGGCTATAATTGACTGAGCACGAAAAGGGGCTTTTGGCAAGCTATTTTTAATTTTCGATTGAGCAGTTCTCGGTAGGGCCAATATATATGGTTTTACATTGACTTCTCAGGGATTAGAAACAAAATCCGTCAACCAAACAGCTAATTCTTAAGTTTTAAACATTTAGGGTCCCTTCTCACTAAGGTGAAATTTTTTTATGAGCTAAATAAAGATCACATTCACGAGAGCTTACAAAGCTCATTCATTGTTTGCCGGAAAACATACCTATATGCATAATATATTCATCAAACAATTATGCTTTAGTAAAATAACCCGGAAGGATTTTTAATCTATCTTAGCGTTTTTATGTGCTAACCACAAGATATTTTAAGTTTGTTTTCGTATTCATCATACAGTAAAGATATGACTTTAGTCTAACATCAGAGTTAGGAAACGTTGAACTTTTCCATTTTACCTATTTCTCGGATGACCTTCGTCCTAGTACAACGACTAAATCATTTTTTACATTTCTATCGTCAAGATTACCCGTTGAAATATTTGCTTCTAATAGGAAACGGTAGTGAAAATAGGAGTGGTCTCCCGTGTTTGTTTCGCTCGAAATGGCCCATTTTATTATCACTACTCGCGGACAGCAAAATATGACGGCCAGTGGACGGTTATAAAGCTCCACTGTGCGGGGATGCGAAATGTGTTCACGACCCGAGGAGCAGCACCTATTCAACTCAATACCCATTGCGCCCTTCCAAATGCCCACTCGTACTCTAAATATGGAACCCGCTCGGAATCGCGGAAGGTACGGCCGGTTCTTTCCCACTCGTTTAGATTCAACAAAACAGTTTCTTTCATGAGAGGGTCTTCTAAAAAATGCAGAAAATAAAAGCGACCACCATGACAACAGATAAAATTAACCGGCACTATTTGGAAAACATCCTCGTGGAAGAAAACCTGAATATCTTATTGTATTGGAGGTTGAGTACACAATGTGGAATGGATTACATTTTTTGTGTCAGTCGAAGTATGCTATAGATGTTTTCTTCTGAAATGTAGTTTCTGTAAATGGGAAATTTATGAGCCAGAGTTTACTTCTGTTGCCTACGCAAAAGTTTTATGGTGGATTCCCAAAATGGAGCAAAAGCTCCAACCCCATTTGTGCTGTCTATAAAAATTCCAAATTCCAGGCATTTAAAGATTGAGGAGGGACAAAAATATATTCGTATTATATCTTTTTCGAATAAGTTACATATTTCCTTGAGTTCAGGCAGACAAATTCGAAAACAGTCGCCCTGTATTAGAACCTTACTTGCACGTTTGAATTTCTGGTGACATTAAAGCCACTGAGGGATGAATGAACGATGAAATTATTTCGGATGCCAAAGTAATGGCATTTATTTTGGTCACATCTTATCGAATACCATGAAAAGTGTTATTCATGGGATCATCGTGCTCCACTTTCTTAGACTTTTTTCATTCTGGTACATCGAAGTAAGGGAAAACTACCTCATTCCTCATCTTGTTTAGTAAGCCTCACTCCAAAGTTTCTGGTAGCTTAAGGTGGAGTGGTTGAGGATTCAGCCTCTCTCCGGGCTCACAACTTTACGGACAGACACAGATATTCTTAAAATATTCATATTCCCTCGCGTACACACAACGTACGTTTAAATGACGTATTGCCACAGACCCTCTTACATGTTATTACTTAGTTGAGTACACGTATATCAGTATTACAGTCTTTGGTGGAATATACGTATGTGCCAATCAAGTCGTTACTTCGGATTGCGTCCTGACGTTAAATTCTCCGGTGGAATGAGTTGAGAAAATGTCATGAAGATCACCGTAGACCTAAAGCTGGGGATCCATCAATGGATTTTGAATTACTCAGAGTTCGATTCAACAACTTATGTGCATCGATTGGACTGGAGGTATAGGAGAGCTGAGACAAACCAAATCGGAGGCGACGAAAGTTAGGTTTCTTTCTGACTCAGCACAGACTAGTCTCTTGGGAAAGCGGGGCAAAGGTGAGCTACGGGAAAAAGAGAACGATTTGGGGGAAAAAGAAGAAGAGAGAGGAAAATGGACATAAAAGGAACACGGTGTTATCCATAGGACTCACGTTGACGCGGTGGCGAACGCAGTGATAGTCGCAGGAGCGAGACCACAGTAGAACTTGAACGGATTCCTTCGAATAAAGGCGAAATAAAGCAACTGCATGAAGATGAGCTGGTAGAGGAAGACTCCCAGGACGATTGTGAAGATGAACCAACCTAGCTGGCTCATCACTAGCCCAAGGTTGTCTACGGAGATTATCTTTCCGCAAATGACGCTGCTTATTCCGATGGGGGTGAGCCTGCGGACAGAAAGTAGAACAGTGAGTTGACCAAATTAATTAATCGAGATAGAATATGGATGGAATAAAGCTTTGGTAATGTATTTTAAAATCAAACGCTTCGCTTGGAAAGTTCGGAAATTGATATATTTATTCGTTACGTGGAAAATTTTATATTATTTTAAATTATGCGATGATAATTATGCAACGACGTTAAAGTAGCAATATTAAGTGAAATTTATTATTAAGAATTTAAAATTTAATAAATTAACTTAATAAATCATATTTAATTCTACGTTATGTTGTCATTTAATATGAATATTAATTTATAAGAACTCTACGATATTCTTGTACAACATAATTTGAAATTATGTTATACACTTAAGTATTATAATAATTTTATAATTTATATGTATAATAAAACTTTTTCCATTTACTCTTATAGGATTACTGAAACCCTCATTCTTTAATCATTGATTCTGATTAAATCATTTCGCCCCTAAACGAAGTATTTTATGTTTTGACTTGCGAACATAATTAACAGTTAAACATATTTCTAAGGTTAGTTTAGTCATTTTGTATGAATATATTTAGCATTCGTATTGCGTATTAAGATTTGCAAAACGTGAACGTAAGTTTTAAAACGAACGTCCTCTACTAGATTTTTCAAAATGAAAATGTCAATTTTATCGATGTGTTAAAGTAGAATCATGAATGTTAAATCGCAAAACGCTAAATTCATTCCATGTTATCACACAACCAACATATTATTCCATGCAAGTAGAAAAGGTTCTTTAAAAATATCCCTACAAGATGAAGACGTATCGATATCCGTATTTTGCCGAGGAAACAATAGGGTATCATTCAACAGTCAAATAACTTTTTTACTTATCACCGTTGATTGATAAGGGACAAATATATATATACGCATTCAACAATTGAATTGTTCGGATACTACTTCACAGGCACAGCTAATAATATAGCTATATTTAATAATCTAAGTCTTGAGCAAACAGAATTTGAACATTTTATCTCCCTTCCCAGAGTAACAGTGATCTTTGTATTTTTCGTTGATGAACGAATGATTCTATAAGGCATTCAGATTGGAATTTTAGATTTGAAATCCAAAACTTTTACTTAAGTCGCTGCCATAACAAAAGGAGCGAGTAAAACTTGGCACATTTTCAGGGACTTGACAGCTGGAATTCCTATTTATAAAATCATTTTCACCCCAACTCGTTTTGCTCTTTATTGTACTTAAATCACTCACCACATCACTCCGGTGACCATCCTCATGATGACTTCATCGATGGTGGTGAAGAATTCGATGACCACGCGTGCCTTCTTCCCCATTGTTCCGAGGATTGTCCCAAACACGAGACAGAAGAAAATTATGCCCAGGGTATTAGTTCCCTCTCTGTTTGAATAAAGGTACATTTCATTACAACATAATCGCAGCAGAAAACAGGTCATTACAATTTAAATAGCAAATATCAGAGAACTTGACGTCCTCTGAAAAGACAAACTTTGATCGCTGCGGAAAAACTTTGAGATCAATTTGTTGATTGTCAAAAACACATTTCTAAATAAAATTACATTGCATATTTTATCTGTATAATTGGGAAATCAGCGTACATACTTTCGGAACCGACATAACGGTGATAAATATGCACTTTACGAGTATTCTTTCAAAAAGATAATACAGAGTGATTAGTTTAATATGACACTACAATGTACACTAGAACTCCTTAAGATGCATGTTAGCTCATTGTTAAAGCGATTATGTTGCAAATTTCATTTCACTTAAACTAATTTGATCACAACTAATATTCCACGCAAGCAGCCGGTTTGCTGTGGTTGATTGATTATTGAAGGACTTAATGGATGACATGTTCCTAACCTCAAGAATGCTTTACCTGGAAAACGGATACGCGATATACCATTTCGTGAAACTCATAGATTCGTGTCAGTTTTTGTAGTTGAAGTCAGAATAAAGTTTTAGAGAAACTCACGGGGGCAGGCTTAGAGGTAGAGGAAAACGTTCATTATTCCCAAGAAAAATTATGCTTAATCGCAAAAGAAAATTTAGCTGTATCATAAAGCCAAATTAGTTGATTTCATGCGTTTTAGTGAAGGCAAGATTTACTTTATACTTTCTCATTGCAAAGCTTAAGATGTATATGGCAGATTGTCGCAACCTCTAACATTGTCAATGATTACTTAAAAGTTATTTCTGTTAAATAAACAAACAAGGATTGGATAAAAAGTAATGGTGACAATACTGCTAGGTTACGAAAGTGAATCACAGAGCCTCGATATTTCAGTAGCTGATCAGAAAATGCGAGACAATGTGCCCAAGGATAATGAATATTCTATTAGGTCAAAAATGGACTGACGTGAAGTAGAAGAGAAGTGCCCTAACAGATTTGTGACTCATTGATAATGCATAGTGTCGCACCTTTAAGATTTTGATAAATCTCCTGCTATAACAGTATCTGAAAAATCCGTCGCATTCACCCGATATCAGTCCGCGTGACATTTAGCCGAAATGAAGGAATAGTTCTCTCGCGGGATATATTGCGACGAAAGAGAGAGACATCGCTCGTGTTGTCGAGCTGTTACTTTTGGAGATAGCAGATAAGGATACGCTGATAATGCACGAAGCACTTCACAAGAGTGGCAGGTAATAGGCATGGGGAAATTGCAGTGAATACAACTATTGCTCTCGCTGACAATAATACCATATAAGAATTACAAAAGTGTTACCATTACTTTATATCTAACCCTTGTGAAATGAATAAATGGATAAAATAGTTAATTCAGTATAATTACCGCTTCAAGATAGATGTTTTTGGAAACCATAAGCGTTAGACAAAAGATCGCAAAGAATTACCCTCCCGTAATTCTATCAAGAGACGAAGTGTACTATTACTATCAATGATACTTCGTTCCCAAGACATTTTTTATTTTTTTATACTTTTCCTCTTTCAAAAATATTTTCCCCACGATTCGCTGTCAGTACCCATGTTTCCGAAATTTCCGTGCGCTGTTTAATTCTCAATTATTCTTTCGAATGTTTCCGCGACGTAGATCGGTTCATGTCTGCATGTTTTCTAGGGTTTCTCAACAAGTCAATATGGTGAGGCCCGAGAGAACATGTAGAGATTATTAATTGGTTAGTCTTCAATTGGAGTTAGTTTTTTTTCTGATAAATTGGTTAGTTTTTGATTGGAGTTAGTATCTTGGTTATTAACGTACTTCTGAACAATTTCTTTCACATTTTCTTTTTTAGGATTCTTTTTGCATCCTCTTTCGTTCGACTTACCTGTATTGTATCGAGCGTACCAATTCGATGTCTGGTTGTAAGACAGTTTCTATGTGGTGAGCATTTTTACTCTTACTAAGTTCAGCCTCGTCTTCCGATGTGACATTACTTATGATCACTTTCTTGGGTACGTAGACCGTATGGGCCTGCATTCGAAAATAATTGATTCGTATAACTTTTACAGAACATTTTATGCCTTCAGATAACTTAAATGATAGCCTTTGTCAACAAATTTATCTCTGAAAGCATAGGAGTCTCTTTTCTGAACGTAAAAGAATTTCGAGTGAAGTGACGTTAAAGACTTAATCTTTCTTTGCTTGTTGAATTGCTCTTTCCCGGCTGAGAATCAAGTGCTTTCAAAACTCATTTGTAGGCTTAGTATTGACGTATTGACATGACTCTCAGAGATGAGCATAATTTGTGATGTGTCCTGAAGAGAATAGGTAGTTTTATCCAATGAAGATGCTGGAACATCAAAGGCATATGTCTGACTTATTTTCAAATATTTTTCAAGTTAAAGGAATTTTATCCATGCCAACAGTAAGATTTTTTGCAATTTATACACTGAATTCCCATTTAAAAATGAAATTTCAAACGTTTGCAACAAACAGACTTTGAAAAAAGAAAGGCACACGTCTAATGATTTATCCAATTTTTCTCACCTGCTGGAATGCTGCCTGGAACAAGTTGTCTGGGAAGATATTCCTGTGAAAGTAATATATGAAGCAAGTATTTTATTTGTTAATATTCCAATTATTTCCACTTCCTTTGGAGCAGAGTGAAAATAAAAGGAAATGTATAAATGGACATCTTTCTCCTTTCAAACAATATAAAATCAAATGTATCTACGTTGGATGGTTTTCTAACAATTTAAGTGATATGCAAGCTTCCTCTAAAAATTGTTTATCGGCTTCCATTGCTGTTTTTATGGTATTTGATGATACGTAAACTCGATTCCAGTTAAAACTTGTTCATTTCATCGTTTTCGTTATTTGCGCTTAAAGGAACTAAAAATATACTTTATTGATATGTATTCAAACTCGAATCTTCAAGCGGTTATGCAGTATACATATATTTTGCCAGATTATCAATGCAAACTGCAAATATGAATTCCATTTGCATATCTGCTTAGCTGAGTTGAAATTAGAAATAAAGAGAAATGGTTGGATTTAATCTATTTTATGAATACGCATACCCTGGAAAATATTCACGTTTAAAAAGAAAATAATGAAAAATAGTTTTCTGGCCGGGAAGTGAAACATTTTGAAATTATGTTAGCATTTCAATTTATTATATATTTAATTATTATTTTAATTTGATTGTAAACTTTGCAGATTGAAATTAGCTTTTTCATTAAGTGAGTGTATCACTGGGTTCGTAAAATAAAATACTTAAGCAAAACCTTTCACTATGGCAAGTACGATGGACAATATACAATGAACGCGAACCATTAATTATCGTGTCTAAAATCATCCACAGGTATAGTTTTCTGAGATCACATGAGGTGATTAAAATGAGAAGCATTGTCGTTCCCCTTAAAATTTCTCTTTAAATTTAGAAATATTTCTTTTATCCAAAGATTCATATATTCTGAATTATATAGAGAATTAACTGGAGTGGTCAATGAAGATGGGTTTTTGATGGCAATGTTGCTGCTAGACACTCTTCTAAGTTGTATGACTATTCGCTGTTACTCATTTCATGTACTTCACAAACAGCAAAATAGAAACATCAATTTCTTTTCTTTTGTAGTTTTCCATCAATGTAAGTCAAATTACATCACAGAAATGATAAATTACAATCAGGAGGAATTTTTATGAATCTTACGGAATACTTGCATAGAATTTAGCTGGATATTTGATAGCAATAATACAGAATGCAAGAAAAT
This sequence comes from Ladona fulva, assembly GCA_000376725.2. Classification (NCBI taxonomy): domain Eukaryota; kingdom Metazoa; phylum Arthropoda; class Insecta; order Odonata; family Libellulidae; genus Ladona; species Ladona fulva. Next base: position 2,054,779 of record KZ308128.1, read on the forward strand.
TGATCAATTCAGGAACAGGATCAAGCATGATGAGCAATTTGGCGAAAACTCAGCACAAATTCAAAAGTTCTTTGAAAATTAGATCATGTAGATAACCAGACGAAAATTAGCAACAAGATAGGCAAAGTGGCTGAAGTGCTCATAGATTTGTAGCATGAAAAAGACAAGGTAGCTCTTACAATATAGCTCTTAATACAATATAGCTCTTATTGACAAAAAATTCATCTTTATATAGTGATATATAGAAACATGAATACATGTAGAGCATCCTTCACTTACCTTGTCTGCAATATCTCCAAACCTACGTTATACCCAATTACTTAGGTTTATTGGAATTCCTAACGTATTTTAGATGTTTTGGATACAATTGATTTATTTCTTATCCCAGTTTTATGAATCCGCGCCCATAAAAGTCTAATATAATCTGAATAATCTGAAGAAGACTTTTTAGAATATTAAAAATTTTCTGAGACATTACGTGAAATCTATCTACACGTAAGACGAATGAATATTTATGTCACAACTTTCCAAGAACTCAAATCATTTTCTTGCCCGCTGTCTATTTGACTGCTATTTCAAGTAATTCATTCATCCCTTGCTCTGCGGGAGTGTTTAAGAGATTTCGATATGTTGGTTATGACACTTGCAAAATTTGGAAGCATAATTTCCTAATATACCAGATACATAAATCCTAATAATATAATTTCAATATGTATCGATTTTTTCGATTTCTCACCTCAATCTAAAGTACTTAAGAGGATACATACATTACCAGTATTTATTGATTTTATTTCAAAGTTTACAGGTCAGATGGATGAGAACTCAATATTATCAATCTAGTTTGTTCATCATTCAGTGCTAAAGTGTAGGATAGGTAAATCCGAATCCATGTCATTTATTAAATCTCATGTCCATCTTTAATTTATAAACGTATATATGTGCCTTACAATTTCTTATCGTCCCAAAGTAAAGCTAAAGAGCTTAAACACCCGCCGATTCGTCTTGTAATGTATCCTTCTTTCATCTACATGTAAGAGAAGAGAGAGAAACATGTTATAGACGTTCAATTGATAGTATTATTCGCTATTTTCTTGGCATATATCTTGAAGAAAAGCACTTGTTGACTACCGTGTACTATTTCAAGCACAGCAAAACCCTTTTTTACTGATATGAGAAGTATGTTTTCTCGGTCAACCGTTTAATCGGAGAAAAATAGCCGACTCCAAATTTGCTTAGGTATAAATTGTTTTTAAGTGATCGATTATTGTTTCTTATGTTTGCTATGAACATCTTGCATTTATACTTCACATTCTATATCTCTAAAGGATAATCTTTATTTAAATTTCAATGTTTTTGCATTTATAAACGTAGTTTTGAAAAACTAGAACAAGCCCCGGAAATACGAGTGCCCCCGGTTCCTCTCACTACGATAATTTGGCAAGCACCGATTATGCTCTTTTACAAAAATGATTCCCTGTTATTCTTCATCAAACCTAGCTCTACATTGTCATAATCATACTCGTATCATTCCTTCCTTTACGAATAGCTCTATCATGCGGAATGAAGGGGATTTAGATTCAACGGCCGATGGACTCATCTCCTCCAGCCTCTCCTTCCTCTTCCCTAAAACCTATCAAACTCCTTGTAGATATCATCGTCTAAGCTCTTGGGATGGCAGCTTGTACTTCCTTTATTCCCAGCTCACCTTCCCAAGTCGAGGAAACCGTCAAGGATGTTGACCTCCCTGTCTTCTGTACCGTGTCCCAGTGCCTCTCTGGTTCCAGGGTCTCCCGGGTGGATTATAAGCACCAGGATGATCCCCAGCACGGAGTTGAAGAGGGAAGTGGCGAGGAAGTAGACCATCGTCCTCAGCGCTATTTTCCCGTTCATTCGGGCGTTCAGACTTGCCGAACCTGCGAGATGTCCCAAATTCAAAGGATTTTATTTTTTCGTTGTCAACATTTCAATGTGAGAGGGATTCCGATAAAGTACCGAAAATGATCATGTAAGATATCTCCAATGAAAGACCAAAAATCTTTAACTTTATCTATTGAGATAGAACCATAATAGTAGCGGATCCGTAGGACAGAGCTACTCAACGCTACTATCTAACTAGATATGCACCCAGAGGTGGGGAACCTGCGGTATCAATTTCGATCTCGTTTATCACGCGTAGTGGATTTGAAATGAACTAACAACGGGGACAAAATCCGTAATAAATAAATAAAGTGATACAACGGTTCAGAATTTCTGCCGTGGGGATGTGTCCATCCTCTTTATGATTTCTTAGAGCAAGCAGTCAGTCTATTTTATGACAAATATTCAAAACTAAAAGCTAATAGCGAAGTATTTTTTTAGTTTCTGGATATTTTTATAACTTAAAATGATTAACTTTGAATGGTTTATTGAAGTAGTTCAAAGGAACATAAATGTTGTTACTTTCGGATGAATACAACGATAAATAATCCCTATTCGCCATGATTGTTCTTAATTTGTTTAAGATTCACATTGCTTGATATAAGTAATTTCATTAGAGTATTTGATAACTTAGAAGATATTACATGTAGGTGGAGAGTTTTAACAATTTTTTCTTTGAGCACAATTGTCATTACAACTCAAGTGGTAGGGGTCTACGAATTCATTTTGAAAATGGACTGCTCAGAAAGAAAACCAATGTGATATATAAACCCATTTACCCGAAGTATTTACTGCAATTTTGGTGTTTATTTTTCAACTTACCCATTAAAGTCTCTGAATCGGTGGTAATGAGAGAATGAAAGTGACCATAAAACTATTTCGAATGCAAAGCTAGTCATTTTTGAAGCGATTCACTTTTAGAATGACTATTACCTAATGAGTGACTATTACCATGCACTAAGAAGCCACGAGAAATTATCCTACTTCCTCAATTATTACCAAGTTGAATTTAAATTTCCGATTCAAAGTTAAACTGCCAAATGGCGTTTTTACGACGTGGCTATTTCCAGGTTAAAATCGTGTCGTAAAACTGCTGAATTTAGATTATAATATACCACTTTGGAGAACAGTTTGTTTCAGCATACCATCCGATTTTTTTTCAACTCCAATGAAGGGTGCGTAATATCTGAGGGAAACTTTTCATGTGAGTTTTAATCATCGTGAAACCATCATTATCAAAATATTAGTTTTGGATATAAGACAATGTATTTCAATTGCATCATTATCTTTATGAAAGGGTACCAAAATAAAGATGCTCTAGGAAAGTTGCTCTCCTTGTCCAATAGGTTTGAAAAATAACAGTAATAGCAAGAGCATGTTGGGATACATTTTCTGGAGTCTGAAATACATTTAAGTATATCAATAAATGGATATCGTATCATAGTATTATCTAAACCAATACATACGAATCATATCAGATACATATATGCATATAGTATATCTTGAGGAAAATACTTAAAGATTCACATTCTCTGCAAGTAAACGAGTATACTTTGTAGCCTACTATTTAATTATCTTCTGGATACGGTTCCTACTTTCCAAAATTAGATTGCTATATGAGAATTCGAACGGAAAACCGCAACGTTAAGTTATTCAATCGAACGTTTCCTTATATTTAAAAGTCCGCTTCATCCAAAATCTTATTTACTGTAGTGCGAACGCAGCCAAAGCAATATCTTTCCGTCAATTATTTTAATCAGGGCTCTAAACCAAATTGAATGCTTTCACAGTCGTTCTAGGTAAAAAAAGTTTCGAAGAGCTAAGAATAATTCTTGAGACGCTGCTATTACGTGACGGAATCCAGAGGGTTTTATAACATCTCCATTTAATTATATTTTTACATCCGATGCCTTCTCGTTATAGCTCCCACGAAACCATCTCAATGGGGAGCTGCTTCGTAAGAGAAAAGCTGGATCGATGCCACAGTCCATTCTGAATTTCATAGCGAAAGGAAAATCCCACCCTATCATTCTGCCACCCATAAATATTCCACGAAATCCTCTCGGCAAAAATAACATGTCAACATTGCAGACAATGCGCTTAATTTTGTGGGCAGTTCCATTCAGTGGTGAGGGCGAGAGGGAGAAAAGGTCAAATTCAACCGAAGAGTGACTAAACTTGATAGGGAAGGAAAAAATGCTGTTTCCTCGAAGCTCAGACGTTAGATCGTCGTTATTTACCTCTACATTTTCAATAGAAGAGGTTGTACGAATGAGTGAGCAACCAAGTTTAAGCAATTTTTTAACGCATGGTATACTTTCTTGACGAGAGAGAAAGAGCCAAAAGAGGGAAAGTCTGACTTAAGTAGTACTGGACCCATATCTCCCAATTGCCAGACTCGTCCTCTAATCCAGGATATTTCAACCTTTACGTTCCACAGGGCCACAAATATCCTATTTCAGTTTCACGAACTAAAATTTCATTGTGATTTATCACTTTACGGTAGTGTTTTGTTATAGTAACACCGATTTCCTTCCTGTTCTCGAGTTAGAGCAAAATATTCCATGTTTTCACCTCAGTAATCGATCACAGATGGAAAGACGATTATGAAATGCAAAGAAATATATGACACCTCGAAAGGATCGCACAGAATCAATGAAAGGACCACATGTGGCTCACAGCAGATGGAGGTTCCTGCTCTAATTGAGCAGTAGAACAAGAGGCTCCCGGATGGCCAAGTGGGTAGCGCGATCGCCTTTGATGCAAGCGGTCCCAGGCTCGATTCTCGGTGGAGACCCATAAATGCGAAATTACCTCAGTTGTCGAAGCACTTTTAAAAATACTACCACGCAACAGAACAAACCTCCCTCCGAATATGTAGCATTTGACGTCTCCTTCGATTCTCTCACAAAGCAAATGAAAAACCACCGAAGAATAGGTAACTGTTTACATTCGAGGGGAAGAAAAATTTTAATTGATCGCAAGGAGATGCTCTTAGAAATGATGCTTCTGCACCGTTTGTAATTCAAACGCCCAAATAGATCAGGCTTAAAACAACTGGAGGCATTGATGATGTGTTAAGTGAGATAATTTAGGAGATTCAGCCTTGATTTATACTGATTAATTTTTATTTTGAGTCTTTTTGAGGTGACCATTCGTAAAGTTATTGCGTCTTCTGCGTTGTTGGAACTTGAATCCTCTCATTAAATATTCAACGCACAAATACGCATAAATACTGCAAAAATTAAAGGTTTAAGCAACGCATAGTTTAAGGCCAATTAAGACACATTTAACGGCATTTCACGAATTTCCGCTGAGTTACGTTCGGAGCCATTTAGAGATATTTGGAAGAATTAAACAATAAACATCAGAAACATAATTCGTATATTCCATTTCTGATTTGTTTTAAAGGCGTTCTACGATGTTAGGCCAGAACAACTGAAGGATTGCTTAATATTTTACGTACTAAAGCTGATGTTTTGATAGTTTGCGGGAAATGATTCTGTTGCTTATATATTCACCTTTGTGGTATCAATGGAAATGTGGGACATCAAATAAGATGATTGATCAGTTTCAATACTCCAATGAAAGAATTTATTTTAAATTCGATTCGTTTCCAAAAATTGCATTTTGCAAACACTAATAAATCTGCTATGATATTATACACATTTTAACAAATCTTCTGCTGTTTTAAACTCTGTATTCTACTTTTTGGATGAAGAAAACCTTTTACTTTTAAATCCATCTAATTATTTTTACTTATGATTTTTCTCTTTTTGCGATAAAATTCAAAATTCCTTCACATATCACAGTTTTATGTATTATTTAACACTATTTCATGTGTTCTATTACTTGTTCTTAAACAAAAAGGAGTAAGAATTTAGGATGGTGTTTGTGAATGTGAACGATGAGTAACCATTGTTGCTTAATCATGGCTTGGTAGATTAGTTGATCAAAGCATCCGTCCGAAAAGTGGAAGACTCTGGATTCATATACCGGTCCTGTCCGGACTTTTTTCATGCCCATTTTCACTGGAATTTTTATGAAATTGGACGAGTATCATAAGTTACAAATTCTTATTTTCGAGTGTGTCAGTTACCTGCGATGAGGCTTGCGATGATCAAAGGAAGTATCATAAGCTTCAGGATCCTCATGAACAGCTCTCCTGGATACGATATCAACATAACAGTGTCTGGTGGTAAAGCTAGAGGACGTAATCCAAAACCTGAAACAAGAGAAATTACAGTGAATTCTTGTCCAAAGTTTTTAATTTGTGAACATTCAGCACACAATCATTTTTTTACAACTATGCTTACATTGCGAAAAAAGAAAATTTTCATCTCATAATACACTACACTCATTGCAAAAAGCACCACAATGTAAGATTTGAAGTGTTGGATTATCTGGACGATCAAACATTCTTATTTCATATATTCGGGATAATCTCACTGAATCCATAACCGTTGACACAAGTATATGATACTTTTTTGTAGTCAGCATTCATCGTTTCTTGACTTAATGATACTATAGTATGGTTTCAACATCCATAAACAAAAAGGGGGTTGCTACACCTGAGGGGGCTTCTGAAGCGGTTGGTGGATTGATATTTATGTACTTTCATCAAAATCATATCTCCCTGAAGTTCTGAGGCTCGATTTAGCGGGTATAAGGCCCCCAAAAATATTTTCTCGATCAACATGTGTGTTATTCTGATTGATTTTTCACTCTCTCAAAACTCGGGTCAGGTCCTTCTGTTTACAAAATCGCGACATAGAACTTTTGTGGAAACGCAGATATGCATCTTTTACACTTAGATTCAGATGTTGCGCGATTTGTGCTAGACAGTTTAAAATGGAAAAAAAATCCGTTTGAATCATTCACATTATACTAAGATAAATAACAAAAATCTTAAAGGAAAGAGTACTTCGTAATTTCCACAGCTGATCTTTATTGACAAGTTTGGTGAAAGATTTGACTTATTCAGGTGAACTTAATCTTTAACTGAAGATGTCAACTCGTTGACGAAGCTGGCCAATAAAAATTTGCCGTGGAAATTACGCAGTGTTCTTTCATTCAAGATGTGTGTTCAATTTCACAAATTCATGCTTGAACATATTAATTTTAAATAACAAACAGTTCTTGGAAATAAAGTATGTTCAGTTATTGAACATTACGTCCGATAAATAATAGAATCTAATAATTCGACCTCGACTTTGTAGGTCTACTCCATTTTGTGTTTTCTTTTGTAAAAGGGATATGTGAAAAGATATAAGGATGGGTCAGAAGCGAAAAAATGCGAGCAATGAACGTATGGAGTGGTATTATGAATTTCAGAGGTAGCTGAGGTACTAATCCTAAAAGAGAATTCTGTGAGAATATGCATCTATGTAAAAATGTATTCTGGAATATTTCGGGATTACCCAAGCGTACCAATGATGTTCTTTGTCGGAAGATACTTCGGATTATTTTCGTAACCAGATTTACATTCTGAGATTAAAGCACGGTCTACAACTTCATCTTCCGAATCAGCTTTTGAATCTGGGTCAACCGCAAAGAGAGATAATGCAAAGAAAACAGGCAATCGCCCTTTGATGCACCGAAAAATAACCTACGCTCCACTGTTTTGCCATAAAATATGAAACGTTTCGAACAGATGCTCATTTTGCTTCTACTGCATGCGGAACACAAAGTTGGAAAGTAGATCATCGGAAACGAGCTCCATGGAAATTCGATTCATTCTCGAATCGATATTCTCAAAGGATAAAATTAAAATATTGGGAGCGCGAAAAAAACGTGACGAATTTAGGTCGTCTCCCGGCGGTGCAATGACATCCGGGAGAGCTTAGTTTAACAGTACTCGCAGAATTTTCCTTTGCTGAACCGCTGCGATAGCAAATTCTTCAAAATAAAAAGAATCGTTACCTTCTGTCAATACATGTCATGAAATAGGTCACTAGCTTCAATTTTTCAGTCACCTTTATGAAACTGTAAAAAATCTTGTCTATCTAAATCGTGCCTTCACATTGTAAGTGCTACCAGATCTTGATTACTGAAATTTTGTTGTTACTTTGGTACAGGATAGAGAAAAATGAATCTTTCATTTAATTTTGTCTCTGTCTTGTTGATGTCTGTGATGATGTGAAAACTACTGAGGTATGAGTGATGCTGATATTGGAATTGATTGAGGTCTCTATGGAATGCTACGAAAAGATTAGGAATGAGGTAGTTTTCCCTGTGTTTTATACTGAATCCGAATACAATAAGTGAAGAGAAGCATGTACATAAGCATGTATTGATAGTATTGGTAGTAACCAAAGTGAATATTTAGCATCATCCATACCTCAGTAGTTGTTAAAGATTACCCTGCCATTTTTTTGCGTTGCTAATATGATCCATGAAATAGGATGGGAATCGTAAGAAGAAAAGAGGTTAAATTTCAGGGAAAATTTCTTTTTTAAATCAGAAATTATTCGTTCTCGGGGGGATGTTAAATGTTATACATCCACTCTGTACGTATACCGATCAGAAAAATTAGGGGAAAAGATGCCAGAACTGGACACTTCAAAGATGAATTTCCTCTGCGAAAATACTCGTCAGTGATAGATTAGAGAAATGGACTTGTGGCGCACGCACCCTCTGCCACACTCCGAAAGGGTATACGAGTAGATGTAGATGAAAAGTAAGTTGTAATATTGGAGCATAACAGGAGTTAACTCTAGAGACTACTGGATAGTTACATTGGTGGGCGAAAACAATAGCAATGGACGAACACACACACTCATTCCCTAACAGAAAAAACCGTCTAGCCGGGACTCGAAATCGGGACCTTGAGGCTAGAGCAGCTAGCACTCTAACCAGCCCGCCATCGCTGCCGGTGACAAGTCCATAACTATAAAAAAATCCATTACTATACTTCCTCTAGCATAGTTTTAATTATAATAAATCTGGACCGAAAATACATTTACGAAAGTTCCACTTTTTGAATAAATTGTTCCCCTCTATGCTCGTGAAGTGTAATGCGGCACTTCCAGAAATTGCGGTCTTAATATTTCTCGATTTTCTTGCTAAGAGTGGAAAGAAGGAAGGAGGAAAAGGCAAAGAAAAGTTAAAGGAGATGAGGCAAGAACTTCGATCCGTGGAAAAAACAGCAGCTCAGGCCATTTTCTCCTTGATATTTTTTTTGTGAAGCGGAATCATGGAGATTATTTATTTTTCAGAACTACACTCAAAACGTCCAAAGACGAAAGGACTAGCGAAAAACATTTCTCTTAAAGCGCTCCATATCTTTGCCAGGGATTGATTTTCCTCCTCGCACAGCCTCTTCCTTCTCATTTTCTCCGAATGACCTATTATACCCCTTAAGCATTCTTTCCTTAGTTCTCCAAATTCCTCGCATTTATTACGGATAAAAATTCGAAAATAGTAGAAGTTTAAGTATTCAGCAGCATTGAGAATGAGAAGAATTTGCTATTCCTCAATTCCTATTGTATTAAAGTCAGAATGATAAAGGTGCCTGAATATTCGCAGCAAAAGAATCTGCGCGTCATTGTTGATTCCAAGCTTTTCTTTTCTGAACATATTTGAAAATAAAAATTCACTCATTGTCCCTCTTAGGCTTCCTTATCGTTTTACTGACATCACTGACCTTTTGGCTATTTCCTTATAATTTTCCTCCTTCATCCCTCCAGTTCTATTCTCCTGCTCTCCTATCTGTTCCATGTCCTCTGTAACTCTGTTTCCTCCTCAGTTAGAATAACAAACCTTTTCTCAGAATTATGAAAACAAGAGTTTCTTCTCCCCGCCAAGCTTCCAATATTACTATACTATCCTCTATTTCCTTGGAATCTCTTTCTGCCAAGAGAACAAAACATGACTTATCCTTCTTATATTCACTGCTAAATTTCCTTTCTGACTGTCCTCCCTTTGCAATACTTCTCTTCTCAGAATTGGTAATCGTATTAGAATAATAATCCCTCAGGATATAGATTTACTAACTGCTCTTTTTCATTCAGGAATCGTTTTAATTTCTGAGCTTCAGATTATTTTCTGACGGTCCTGAACATTCTGGTTGTCGATTTAAGGGTAGATGTGCATTGTTCACGAGCATTGTAAGTGTAAGATGAGAATCAATGCATACGTTAAGCGCAGATTGCATTGTTTCAATGAAACCTAAGAGGGTCAAATTATAGACTGATGTGATAATTTCATTTTTGTTTTCGCAAGCCTCAGATTATCCCGGTTCAGAATGGACAGGTTTTATTGACACTTCCAGACTCGTCTCCGTTCACTTTTTCCGTCGTTCGTCACTCCCATTTCCTTCCTCCAATTCGCCACGTCCTCTCAGAATCATCCCCTTCGATATCCGTTCCAGATGATGGGTTCCATCAATATCAATCAATTTTCCTACTCTTCGTCCTTGACTCACCCTCTTTCCCTCTCTCCAACTCCCTAAAACAAGCGAAATCTTTTAACTTCAGTTTTTCGAGGGGAGAAACGGAATTTACCTTATACCTCGCAGCCTGATGCTCCGGCGAAAGTATTCTTACCTTTTTTGACGCGAATTGAGAGAAACGCAAACATTTATTTGTAGCAATTTATAAGAGTGAATTCATGCAGATGGGCTCTTCTCTTGTCTGAGATTTCAATTCTTTTTATTTTATGTAGAGAATGGAATAGTGGTTCTGAAGAGGAAGGAAAGTTGCAATAAAAGGTTTTTCTTCGTTATTCTATTTTTTGGGCACTGCGAGGGTCTTCTACCGAATTTTCCGATTATTTGTAAACCGAACGAGGAAATCGTTGAGTAAATGCGAACCAAAATGGAAACGCCGTGAGGCGTTATTAAGTTAATCACTACGGGAGTCGTTCTCATGCAATTTTTGTTTGAAACAGCTGGCACATGTCGTAATAAACCCCCTACGTGTTCAATGCTCAATCCAAACTTGAAGTCGGTTGATATTGATCTACAAGTTGGGTATAATAAAAAAATGCGACACAAAAATACCTCTAAATTAATCCCTTTAAATAATAATTAAAATTTTTTACAGTTATTGGCGCTCCTATTTGACAGGTTTCAAAATCATTTGCGTCCCCGCATTACACCTCATTAAAGTATGATGCAAAGATATGTGCCTCCAGCACCGAGTTCTCGAGGGATTAATTAAGGAAATAAAGAAGCCTATAATAGGTAAGATAAAGTTGAATTACAGTTTAAATTCAGCAATGACGCGTCATAACGCTCTGTAGCTGCACCATTCAAATGATAAAATTATTATATCATTTTCTTCACGTTTATTTCTATATTTTTTTTTTTTATTTATTATTACTTTCCTTCTTTGTCATTTTTATTCACGTCATTGTAATCTTGAACTGGATGCATGATCAGGTGGTGGTGTAATAGTATACAAAAGTATCATAACATCCATTAAATAAATGTCATAATTCTTACCCATTTTAAATTGAAATTATGGAAATTCTACGTAAGGTAAAACCTCCAAGACCTGAAATATATCTAAAAGTAGAAAACTGAGCTTACATATAGAACTATAGGTAAAATATCAGTAAATTTATTACTTTGAATTCCGGTCTTCTATCGCTAAAATTAGCCTCCATTACTTCTTATTAAGGGCCTGTCTTCCCGAGCTACATTTGTCAAATCGAGACGCTCAGCTAACAATATTATGAAGACGACGATTTTGTAGGCGATCCTCGGATTACGGCTAACTGAAAACATATCAAGTCAACCACGTAACGTATTATTTAACCCCGAGTCATTTTCCTCCGTTCTCCATTTTACATTTAACGGCTCGCGTCCGCTGAGCACGGGCAGTGTATTTCGTGTCCCGGGCGCGTTATTAAAGAAGGGTCCCGTCATGCGCCGATGCAACAGCCGCACGTGCTCCGCGGAGATAGGACATTCTTTCATTTGCATGGCGAAAAGTGAAAATCCTTGGAGAGTCACTCCATTCTCCCTCCTCGGCGCTTTCCCTTCAGCACTTGCCAGACTTCCATTCTCTCACGTCAATCCTAATAGCGCCTCGCTGAAGGGACGCCGATTTCCTTTCTCAGTCCTTTCGGTTCTTCCATTTCTTCCACTCGATAGAGGTTCCATCCTCGAATATTCCAATATATAGATTTATGCCATCCGACGATTGGCCGCCAGAGTGATACCTTTATACCCTGATATGATACCCTGTATATCGCCGGACAATATGATGTCTTACTTTTTCAGGAAAATGTCTGAGTCTTGACTCACGTAAAGAAGGAAATAGGTCATTCAATTTCTCCTTAAACATACTGATATCGAAAATAAGATTACATGACTAAGGTACAAGAATAAAGATTTCGTGCTTTTTCCGCAGTTTATTTACGATTGTGTAAGCAATGTACAATGGAGAATTCTTCTGTTCGATTCTTGAATACGATGTATTTTTACAAAACTACGTCTTTCTGTGAGAATTATAATAAGATTACATGTATACTTAGTGGCAATCTAGACAGACCGTAATACCTCCCGGTATTGAAGGAAAAAAATTCGCCTATGAGCGAAATGTTAAGGCACTTCACTATACTACTACTTCCTTCAAAATCTCCTCCCTCTACGACCCAGTATGAATGCACATTTTTTCATTACTTTGTAACTTTTCCTTCCCCTTCTCCTTAGTTTATTATATAAGCAGTTCACTTAGAGCTTCTATACCAGATGACGTGTGAAACACCGAAACTATGGTCGCTAGAGTAAATTAATTTTAAAACAGTATATATTTCTTTTTGTAAACTACGAGAACTACGTTGTCCCGTAATGCTTATGTGTGCGTTCATTTTTCACTTTTAACATTCAATAGATTTTTCGCATTACATTAAATCGCGAAAATCTTCCAATAATTGGTTTCTTTTCTTCTTCTGAGCTGTCCTATATTCAATGTCGCTTCGTTCATGAGGCCTTTCAAAAGAAACGCACATTAACACATCCCTTCCCTCGCCAGCTGAATTTATTTCTTTTAGAATAATAAGCTAAAATCGTTGACCACGCTCGGTCAATTCCGTCCTTTTTGAACAATCCTTCAGGAGTAATTAGTTTCAATACGAAGTTAGTTGTGAGTCTATCACGTCATTTAAAAGACCTCAGCAAAAGAAGCCCTAGGTACTACATCTATTCCTTAAAGGAAAGAAATCCGCTTCTGAGCGATCTACTTGGTTACATCAATATGGTGAAGAAACCTAGAGAGAGTTTATAGAATCAACCGCGGAGAATCATTTCTCGTTTCCCGTACCTGATAATGAGACTACGCGTCGAAACCTACTAGGTCATAGGTCCTTGTACCTAAACCTAGAAGGTCGTATGTATTGAATCCTATGGTAACGTATATAAGTCGTTCTTATTCCTATTTCATCATAATTTAAGGTGATTTTGTAACACAAAGGATATCCTTTATTTGTTTCATAACATTGTAAGATATCCCATTTTACTTTGACTCGTTTGGCTAATGCAGTTTTTAACAAAATCATATACTAAGCTTCCGATATTGCTGAAATAACATCCCGTTTTTAAAGCGGAACAGCTCCGATTTCGAACCTATCATCTGAATGATTTCGTCGTCGTCAAATTTTGTATTATATTCCGTTTTAATTCCTTTACATCTCCCTATTTTAGAGAAACGTGCGTAATATTGTATTTTTATCGAGCATTTTCGAATCTAAAAAAGTGATTTAACGCTTATATTTCACTGATAAGAAAATATTAATACCGTTGAAATAGATATTATTCCATTTTTCGTCCTGTCTTTCTGATGGGAAATGTAATGTATAATATTTATTTTTTAATAATAATATTAATAGCATTGTTCAAGTACTTCAACAGCTAAGGCCATTTTGCACGTAGGACCCCTACTGGGAATCGAATCCGGGACCGCTTTTGCCGAATTCGAACACGTTGCCCACTTGGCAATCCGAGAGCCCTTTTTATGTAATTTAACTGTTTTATGCGTTTCCCTTTTCTTTCTGTGGGTAAACATTTCTTTTATGAATAAATACTTTAATTGTAACTGAATTTGACTTCCTTTACCTTTTTGACGGAGGAAAGAGTTGGAATACTAAGAATGAGGCCACCCGTTAAGAGCTAAACCAGTTATTTGTATATTTCTTATCACCAATGGTCAATCTGTATTGCAATAAACGCATTGAATAAAATTAACCGCATTACTAAGTTAAAACAAAACTGCACTATCATACGTTAGCCTAGCGATGTTTTTATAAGAAATTCCATTGTATCCTGTGGGATACAAGTCGCATCTAATAATGTACCAATTAAATTTTTCAGGTTTCCACAAACACGTTTACCAAAAATTGAGTTTTTAGTCCTGAGGCATTAAAAATACAAATTTATGAGTAACACACTGTGCAGCTCCTAAAAAGAATGAGTTAAGGTTTAACAATGATAGATAACTATACAACACATCCAGTTCTTTCGCTGCCCATATAATAATATTTGGCGTTTAGTCCTTAGAAAAAGAACTGTCTAAAGCACGAGATATTCAAAGAACTCAGTTCGAAGTGTTTGTTTACAAACAAACTTATTTATTTTGACGACGCAAACGACCTTTCGTCGTTAACTCTCTGATATATCCCGAAGATTTTTCGTTCAGCTTCAAAAACCAGTGACGTTCTAAAGGAGAAGTATCACACAGTTAGCACATGAACGAAAATATATAGAATAGAAGTAAGGGATATTTTGTCAATAGAGTCTGATTCCACAATTGCCGGACAAATGACTAGCGTTGTACTAATGAAGCGGAAGGAATCATATTCTGAATGAGCTACGAGAGAGAAAATTAGACAGGTACACAAACTTTCTAATTTTCATCTTTTGTTCAGCGGTGAACGACAATTGGTAAAGATGTGTATGTGCTTGGAGAGGTTTTTTTATGTCCGTACTCAACATTCAAACCATTCCTCGATGGCGTCCACGGGCCATTAATTGCTTCCTCAATAAAAATTTAGACGGTGGACATCACGATCATGCACGATCGAGGTTGGAATAGCTAATATTCAATTTCAAGTCCGAACATTGGTCTGCAGTGAAGGATCGTGCCTGTAATGACCATTTCGCTATTGTAAAAATTCCAAGCATGTCACTTTCACGATGACAAATGGCTTTCCTCAACGCCTCTGTCAGCGTCCACATGCTGTCAAAAGTAAAAATTCTAAAAACGATTCTGGAATGGGGCCATGTGCTCAGTTACCATCGTCGTCACTTCTTAGTCCGTCGATGCTTCGACGCGGCAGTAGTTTGCAATAAAATTATTATTACGTAATATTTAGAAAAAAAGGAATCTAGAAATAGTTGAACGATAGAATAGGTCTTCGCAAATAAAAGGTCGTCGAAAACCGTCTCAGTCGCAAAGTAAAAACTTCGACCCTGCCAGGATTCGAACCTGGAATCTTCTGATCCGTAGTCAGACGCGTTATCCGTTGCGCCACAGGGCCTTGACTAAGCATTCGCAATTGTAAAATCCTTGTCTAAAGTAATAGTTTGCGTTTTAGAAAGACTGCGTATTTAAAACACGATATCGATGTAAATATCTTTTAAGAAGTTAAAATCTTTTCACACATCATAAAAGGCCTTGCTAGATTTTTTCCTTTGCATCTTTAAGTTGTATTAAGAATCACGCTAAATTTTCATATCGTTAACCGAAAGTATAAATCAAGTCATACTTATGTACATTATTCTTCAATATTTCGATAGATCCATTCCCTAAAATTTCTTGTTTTTTGCCTCAGTTTTATTTCTTAATTCAAAACCCGTTCTCTCACTCAATCTCCAGTTCTTTCTACAAATTTTTGCTATCAAACATTCCTGCCTTCCTTCTCATGTATACAGTATTTCAATGTATGTTCTTCTTCTGATAGTCGTTCAGATTGAATATTCGCCATCTTCACACAAATAGTCCAAAAATTCATTATTAAAGAGACATAAGATTGATTATTTATTGACATACATGATTTTAGAGGAAGTCTATGACCTAATCAACTTATATGGTTTTTCTGTCTTTCTATTACGGTGCCTTATTGACGAGCTGATGAAGCCTTCAATCCTTCCCACGTTCTTCTCGTGAAGACGTGCCGATTTTCGCGCGGAATCCTCAACCAAAAATCTGCCTTCCATTCATCCCAGTCGGTTTCACCCTCTAATTTTCTCTTGGGGCAGAGCTAATCACATCTTCAAGCAGTCTTTCGAGACTGACTAACTCCTTTCTTTTCAAATGAAGTCCATTCTGAATCGAGGCCTTCTCAGAGGGTCACGCTTAAGGATTCCAATACCACGACTCTAGTTTACATTTGCATGTAAATGCGGTGTAGCCATCTAAATGGTTTGCGGCGAGGAGTGTGAAACCTGAGGTTTCTAACCAACTCGCTAATTCATTCTCAAACCCGTTCCAGTCCTTGATCGATGCAGAAATTTCCCACGTGGAGAATATATTCCTCTCTCTTTGTGTAAATGGGCGGCACATATTCATATACGTCCGTCAGCTAACTCCCGAGTTTCCACTCAATAGAAGCCACACGTCCTTGCAGGCAGTCATCATTTTTCCTTTTACTTTATTCACAATGGACTTAATATTAAACAATAATTTCGTCGGATTCAAACTTACGAAAGTTAATTTTCTCAGGAATTAATTGTCACGCGCTAACGCGTATATTACGGAATTGCGACTGACACCATGAAAAATATGCATTGAATATACGCATATTTTGGGAAAAATAATTTCCATTAACAAAAATTATTAGCCTGAGTATGTCAATGCATTAGAATCTTGTGGAATCTTATATAGAATCTTTTGGAAAATACAAAGTTTTCTTGCTTCTTCGTAACTCTTGAAGATTTTACGAATGAATTCATTATAACATTACAAAATTTCCACATGAGTACGACCTTTTGAAGCGACTGTTATTAATTCCGCTTTACATCCCGTTTTATTATTGCAGTATTTGGAGCCTCCTTTTGGGGCTCACTTGCGAAGTGATTTTTGCTGTCTGTAGAACTCTGTAAGTACTCTTAAAATTAATACTGCTGCTGTAAAATGTTCGAAATTTTATCATTTAAAATCTAAAAGATGAGCCCAATCAGGAAAAATGTAGATGTTCCCGTGAACGCAAATCAAATACAAAAATTATGGATGAATTAACCAAGAATGTCATATTGAATAACAAAATCCACTACTTTGGCCTCAACTTTGTGGTAAATATTCATGATGAAAAGAATAAGAAACAATAACGTGTAACGTGTATAAGTGTTTCTTATTCTTTTCGTCATATTGAATCTAATTTTATCTCTACATATCACAATGTAAACAAAATCATCTCAGCTTATCTTCATTATATGGCGGTTGAAAGATTGATCATAACATTTGTAATGATACCGGGGAGATAACGCTCACAATTTGCATCTTATCCAAAGTCTTGTGGATATTCGATCAAATGAAGTGATGTTATGAGGTAGGAAAGTACAGATAAAGCCAACTTACTATGTTGGCCAACTTACTATGTCTATGACAACTAATCCATGTTTCTAATGATTAAAATCACCAGGCCATGTGGCGACTGTTCATCATTATGTAAGTAGAAATAATTCTGTCCTAAATTATTTTAATCCATCGAAGAGAATCAATTTCCTTGGAATTGCTTCGTATTCTGTTTTCGTAGATGATCATAACTCAACATTTTAGTTCTTAAAAATACAAGAGCGGATAATGTATGACCTATGGACCACATGTTGCCAATTATTTTGCAACCTACGAAGTTTTTAAAATCCAAATCTGCAAACAAGCCAAAGGATAAAGGATTTTCGTAGCTGCCTTGCTCATGTTAAATCGGATGAATTTCTTGCATGAGATGAAACGCTTGGAACGTGCAGCATGAAAATTGGCGAATATTAAAGAAAATAAGAAAAAATTGCGGCCCGTGGAAATACCAACAACTCCCACTGCGGCCTGCCTAGTAATGATTTTACCCAGCCCGGGGGTGGTATTATACAGCATCTCCTACTAAAAATCATCAGAAGGAGTAAACTTATCCAGAAACTTGAAAAACACGCTCTCGAGAATCGTTTTGCGAACAATTTCGCGTTCCAGCGTAACTCGGTCAAAAAGGCCGTGGGCGTTCTCTTACGTCACAGCACAGCGAGCGACCTCTTTTTGCCACTTTGAGAAAGTATGTTTCGCGAAATTGAGGTACGGAAGATGGAGGAACGCGTCGCGAAGAATCCCCGGGAGAGAATGGGTGCGGAGTTTGGCGTGAAGAGAGAATAAAAAGCCCTAACCCTAAGCCTGTATCCACCGCCCTAAATACTTTGACGACCCTTCACCCTCCGGCTCACGTCTCTTTAAAGCGAAGATTCAAAATAGAGTGGGAGAGACGCGCGGAGGAGTGATGCAGGGTTTTTATGCTCCGTTTTATCTGGTCTCCCTTCCAAATCTCTCCCATACACTCTACGTTCCGTTGAGTGATGTATTTGGTCCAGGGAGCACTGCTGCGGTTGGATGCGGAGTCACTGTCTTGCCGCTGTTTGGATGATATTTGTGTTTTTGCTGGTACTATTACCGCATCCTTCTACGCTCCGGTCTGTCCTCTTGAATGTGGGCTCAAAACATATGGTGAATATTTCTTGAAGTTGTCGTCCATGTGTAGAGCGATTACGAAATATTCGGCCTATATAAAAAACATACGTTTTCAATCAGAAAAGTTTGCTCCGAAGAGTGGGGAAATGATTTCCTTGCACTGCCGATGGAAAATGTTTTCTAATATATATCTCCTCGAAATAGAAATGGGTAGCCTAGACTGTCTCATAATTCTAGCTCTTTCTCATTGTTTTTTTGTAAAATTCTGCATTATTTTACATATCCGTGCTTCCACACCATGCCATGCTTCCATTTTACACACCAGTGCTTTAAATCAGGGGTAGGCAACCTTTTGCTGTGTGCCGACTTAAGGTTTCAAATCATTCAAAGTGCCAACAACATACGCATTTTTACACAAATCAAGGCCAATATACTTGTTCTACAACATGTTTTATAATCGATGTGTAAAACATGGAGCTTCTGCGTGCCATTGGAAATTGGTTGGTGTGCTAAGTGTGGCACGCGTGCCGTAGGTTGCCGACCCCTGCTTTAAATATTAGCTTCAATTCTCTTTTAAATATGTAAATGATAGGTATTTCATATTTTTAGCATTAGAATTCTCTTTACGCTCTAATATACTGCAAGAAGTCTGTTTCTTAATAGTTATTTCACTCATGTTATTTCAACTCGAATAATTACCAGCGTTGCCACCTGGCCAAATGGCAAAATTGCAATGCAGATCTCGATAAATAAATTACCTGTGATTTTGATTACGTAATTTCTTAAATGTGCATCTCCTGTGTTATCTATCGGTAACTATGAAGTACATACATACCTAATCCGAGTTACAGCAACATAGTCTTAAATCGATACAAAGGGAGTTTTGCGACGAATCCAATCGAAGAATCTCTCTTACGCGGATATATCCAAAGACCTGCGAATTTTTTTAGGTTGTGAAACATCTGACTCCCATATACTGCGCCGAAATTCCAGTAAAAGCAGACGCTATAAAGTAGAAGCGTGTCTGATAGCGTGGGCGTGGACGGAAGAATCGATATTTTTGTGTGAAATTAATTTGAATACGCATCTGTTAGCCGTTTGATGCTCCGATCCGCCAAGCTTTTTAAATTTACACATTCGATCTTCTACCTCAGCCTTTCTTTTGGCACGTAACTACTCCCACAATTTTCTCCCGCCCTTGCTTTCCGGTCGATGCCTTCGCTTCCGGCACACCGGTCCATTTAGCTTCCAAAGCGTCTTCCCGTACGTCATCTAAACCGAAGCACCTCCTTATCCCACGTCTTTTAACTTTTTTAGGACCCTTAAGCGATTGATGCTACGTTTGAAGCATTTCAGCCTGTCTGGGGGTATCTGTGAGAGGTGACTCTAGAAAGTATTCAAGCAGCAGTACGTTTGGAGTTGAGGTAATAGTGGATTTGAATGGTAAGAGTTTGGATAAGAGACTAGATTTCAGAATAGAATAGAATACGTCTTTAAATATCTCGAGATTGAGACTAAAAATCTCCTCTTACATCTAACCCTTTGCCATTTTAAAAGTGGATAAAAAAATAGCAATAAAAATTGAAAAGGAAGAAACTTCAGAGTGGATTGAAAAAAGTCCCGTATGTACTTAGGAAAATATATTCACTGCAGGAAAAAACCCGCAGGAAGAGGGGTGTGAAAAATCTGCAGATAGTGATAGCTAAATTCTAAATTAAAAATTCAAAGTAAATTGTTTTCTGTAACCTGAAATGAAAAAATTAACAATAAAAGGAAAAAAGCGTACAATCGCGTGGCGAAGTTTCCTCACCAGAAGACACTGACAACAAGCATTGAAAAATTAAATAGGAACAATAAAAACATAGAAACTAAAAATATAAAATACAAATTTAATAAAAAAGCTACAGACATGAGATCACCGAATATGGATCGTAAATTGCATAAAAATATATATCGATACGCGATAACAATAAATTAAAGAGGTAATTCTACTCTTGGTGTTTCCACCCCCGCAACACGCCGGAAGGCGGCTTGCAGGGTATTTATGTAGATGTAGAAAAAGACAAAAGTACTACCGTAATAATTAAAT
Organism: Ladona fulva; assembly: GCA_000376725.2. Classification (NCBI taxonomy): domain Eukaryota; kingdom Metazoa; phylum Arthropoda; class Insecta; order Odonata; family Libellulidae; genus Ladona; species Ladona fulva. The sequence continues at coordinate 2,075,398 of KZ308128.1, forward strand.
TAAAAACACATACTAATTAAAATAAAAATCACAGTAAGAGTTTATCAGAGGAAGGAGTATTCCCTTTTCGGAATACTGTACGTGTCCTTAGCGGGTGCCCACCCGAATTTGAGCGTCGCGTGTTGCATTTACATTAATGACCCTTAAAAATTGTACCCATGAGAAGGATTTTTATGCCTAAATTATCTTAAGTCATTTATATTTTGTTTCACTGATGTCGCAAGTGAGTTTGACATAGAAAAATTACAGGGGTCTGTTTGTGTGGAAAGAAGTGAGGGAAGGGCCAAAATAAGTATCAGAAAAGGAGGCATATGGCCTGCGTAAGGAGGCTGCAGGTTCCCCACTCCTAGACTAAGACGTTTACATCACAGAACTCAGACTCAATGTAACATTCAGGTTTGAGCTGGTTGAAATAAATTCACTTCCAAAAGAATTTTGAGTCCATCTCTTATGGATGTATGAATCTTTCTGAAGTAACCAAAATATCTTCACACTTAAGAAGTAGATATCTTTTGTAGTTCTCGGTCAGCATCTAATGGTACACCGTATACGTGTATCAATACGTTGTTAGCGCTGTATATTGTGTGGGCATGTATGAGCTGTAGACCAGCAAATCCATCAATTTTATTGTAATCTAGGTTCGAATTATTCCCAACGTAAAAAGTTATTTCAAAGGATCGTCCATCTAATACGTGATTCAATCACCAATTCTTCCGCTGTAGTAAGACGCATACCTGAAATTCAAAGACGGAATAATGTTTAAATTACAGAATTCATATTATGTATACAGAAAGATACAGAAAATTGAGAAGAAAAAGGGTGATGTGTAAAACGGAGATGAATGGATAACTCTCCTAACGTTTAAATTTATGTAACGAGTGTAAATCTTGAAAAAACTCCTTATTTGAATGTATAAAACACAGAATTGGTTGATTTCGTCGCTTTGCCGCTTAATGGAAGATACCACCTCTTCAGTGATACTCTATCGTTGTTTCACAGCTAAAATCAAAGTTTCTCCAAGATCTTGTCGCTTTTTAGGAAATACTAGAGTGATTAAATATTCACAAACAGGCAAATGTTTTATTCAATCAGAAAATTTCTAAATAGTCTTCTCTACTTTTGAAGATACCAGAAATAAACCTACAAAGCGAAGTATTCTATCTCTGAAAATAAAAATTACCAGCAAAAATCTCATCGACCATTTGAACTCAATCCTCCCCAACAAAGGCTCTTTGAAACTTTATCTCATGTTTTAAGACATCTTTCCCACCTTTTAGTGCATTATAAATCCTGATTTGCTTTTTCATCTTAACTGCTGTCCATTAATCTTTATTTGTGTAGATAGGTTCTTCTCTGCTCCATCCTTTGAATTTTTAAAGCAGTTTATTTTTAATTTGCGTCCCACTTTACCCTCTCTCGAAGGCGTCTGACTTCCTCTCTCATCTTCCTTTTACCATTCATTTTGTTTTCTTTTAATGCGCTTTAATATTTCATTTGTTTCTTTCTCACTTTGCATAGCCTCTTCTTTCATAGTAGTAGTATTGTTAAAAGGGCTTCGACATCTTAGGTCATTTCGCACATAGGCTCCCACCGGGAATCGAACACGGGACCGCTTCCACCGAAGTCGAACGCGTTGCCCACTTGGCTATCCGGGAACCGTCTCTTCTTACATTTTCGTCTTCAAACCTTACCCATATAATGATAGTTTATTCGAGTCCGTCTTAGTTAGTTAGGGAATTAGTTATAACGTATGAAACGCGAGAGTATTCAAACCACCATCATTGCCATCTAATAATGATACTTAAAGCGATTATAGATTTGTAAACTCTAAGTACTTAAAGGAATTTATTCTTTTTCTTTAAAAGTACTAAGTGAAATCTGGTGGAATTTCATTTTAAAAAACGAAGAAAAAATCAAAGATTTACTTTCCACAGAATTCTGTGGAAAGGAAATTTTTTCTCCTTCTTTTTTCTTTGTTGCACCTTTCTTTGTTGTACTTTCTTTTTTATTTTATTAGAATATTTAAACTAAGAACTAACTTTTCCTCCGACCCAATCCAACCATAGAATAGACCCTTTTGAACATATGCTATATTCATGGCATCATCAGCTATAAATCTTCTTATAGTTTAATGTCAATAAAGCCATATTATATATGTGAAAAACTAAATATTTCACAAGTATTAGCAGTATTTTAATCCCTCAAATATTCGTGGCGGCGAAACTGTGGCTCGAAAAGTACCTCGCGGCAAAGTGGAGGCGATGAAACGTCCCATTCCCATCGGTTCGTACCACTGATTCGTTCCATCGCCATAGTTATTAATTCTGATCTGCTGATCTCCCTCATATAGATACTCACTTCCTTTTATTTAATCATATTGGCATCTTCCAATAACTGCTCGAGATATCTCACTCTGGCTCATCTTCGGTAAGTCTTCCCATGTATTTTCCTTGCGTGTTAATATTCAAGATAAATTTCAAAAATATAAGTTTCAAGTGCCAGTTTCTTCCTGTAAATCTACAGTATCTTTGATGCATTCAACGTTCTACTCACAATAAGACTTCTCCGTTAGCTGTTCTTTCCGCCTATCATAATGCCCTCCTTCTGCAGCCATACATTCTTTCTTTGCTATGTCGTTATTTTTGTTTCATAAAGATTAATCAGTGTTTGATTAGATTCATAATATTAGAAGAAAAGGGTGAAGAATATATGGAAAAATCTGATACCATCTTCTAACTTAAATGTAATCCAGTCCAGTACCTCCAGCTTATTTTCTTTACCGAAATTCTCTTCTAAGCTATAAATCTTATATTTATCTCTCCTCAAATCCCCTTTTTGAAGCGTTTCCTCCCTTTCTTAGTTTCATACGACTTATTTTCGTTTGAACCCTCCTCTCACTTTCTTCTTGGCATCCTTTTCCCTTCTTCCACTGCCACCATCTCTTACATATGAGGTTACATTCTATTAGACTGCCTCCGAAGAAGAGGTGGACCGAAGAGGAAATCTGCGGAATAAATCATTCAGACGCAGAGCACGTTAACAGGTGTAAATCTGGAGGAAGTTTAGGGATCAAATCCTCTACGGTCTAAAATAGCCGGCGGATTCATCTTAATATGCGGAAGTCTTTGCCAAAGCGTTTTGGAGGATAGCGTCAGAAAGTAAATACGAATAAATCAGAAGGACAATAGACCGAAGAAGGCGAAAAAAAGGATTATATTCTATCTAAAAATGGTAAATAAATAGTCTAAGGAGATTGTTTATGTCGGTTAAAATTCCACCTTTCTTCAGTTAATAACTCCAATGTGTATTCTAGGATCATTTATGGATGACTTGGAGGGGAGGCGTTTCAAGATGAAATACTAAGGATACGTAGATAAAGCAAATGAACGAAGTAGCTGTGATATAGATGAATTTAAATTGTTAAAGTGTTTGTAAAATGTTAGCACTTCATGAAACACTGGTTTATGTTTTATTTGGAAACAATTATTAGGAATAAAATGAATTTCCAATAACTTCAATTTATCTCTCAGAAGCTTAGTGCCTTGTTGCAAAGTGATGTATCAAAACAGTTGGCAAAATAATTTCTGTGATTATCGCTTTATGTAATTATCATTTTTGTCATTGTGACTTATAGGAGGCGTTTAAGGAAAAAGAGGCGATGACTAAGAAAATTCATCTCCTCTGGGTTCTTTGCTAGAGCTCATTCGACAAATTCATATTGATAAATTATCAATGCCCAATTAAAATTAATTTAATTGGGAAGTTTAACCATTCATTGACTTCTGTCCACAAATGTATTGACTTGTGTCCATGCGTTGGCTGGTTACAGCAAGTAAATTTCTGAGAAACCGGGTTCCGGTTCCGTCAGGCATTTTTCATGTCCGCTTCTCCCCTTGGAATTTTCCTAGGTGCACGCCATATCGTGCCAAGTTACCAAAACTCTTTTCCTTGTGTAGTAAATTTCTTTTTATGACTACAAAATAACCCTTAGTCAAAATAAAACAAAAATTGTTTTGGCAATTTCAAAATAGAATCAATCAGTTTCAGCTAGCAGCTGATTTCGCCAAAATAATGTTAATAGTAGTACTTTACTTGACGCATGAACGGTTTTTATCTGCTTTTAAAAGAAAAGTATGTAATTCATTGATAAAATTCATTGATGAAATTCATTGATGAAATTCATTGATGAAATTAGTTCAATTTCAGATATAATTTAATGGTCAGAATTTTATACGAATGCTTTCTCATTCAACAACAACTTGCCCAAAATATTTTCCAAGAGAAGTAATGTTCGAATAATCACCTGCGTGTGTGTTATTTACGTTCAATTGGCATTCAACAAAAATAATTTTCATCTATTTTTAAACTTATTTGTTGGCCAATCTTCAGTGATATGCAATGCCAAGCTGTATGTTGGTAAATAAACAAGATCTTGACGAATAACCTATTTGCGACGAATTATATTTATACAACTGCTTACACATTTTTTAGTAGTCGTTGCTTTGTATGAGAAATTAAGCAATGAAACATTACGAAATACTCCGCTGGTAAAACTAGAGATTTACACCAAGCGAATGCCATTTTGATTACGAGAATGTGGGAGAGGGAAATATTCCTTTTTAAATCGTACAATAGTTGAATGGAATAGTTTGCCCATTTTGTTTGTTTTTGAACCTTTTCCTGAGAACCAAAGGAAGTTTTTGAAAAGAATAGGTAGAAAGTGAGCTGCGCAGACTAAGTACAGGTGGAGTAGGGGATTGCCTGGTAGGGTGAGATACGCTGGGGACTTGTCCACGTGACCACTACGGTAGGCGTGAAGGCCTACCAGGAACCCCGAAAGTGGTCTTGTACGTTGGGAATGGGAAGGGCATGATTAAGAACATTGGTTGGTGTTATATATTATATTGTTTGTAATTGAATTTTAATGCTTGTAATTGGTTTAATTGTGTTATTGTGGATTTTATATTTGTTGTATGTTATTTTATTTGTGCTGTATACGTTGCCACCGGACGTCAAGTCCAATTGTAACTTTTAAATAATAAATAATAATGTGGTAATGAAAGTAATCCCCGTTTTATGATGATTATTTCTTAATGGAAAGTTGATACAGACATGAACTCTTCCATCGAAATCATGGAGGGTGACTTAATCTAGATGATACTTCTTAGCGAGTCGGATTAGACCTTGTTACCTAATCATATATCCTCATAGCTTTTACCCCTGTGAAGTTTAGAAATGAATGCCAAAATTTATACGGGGAGCTGGCAAGGTGAACTTGATTTCTTTCAACTTGGTCCTCTATCTAGAATCAATCTTAAAGGCTGATGTAGACATGAGTGAGCTCTCATTTGTAAAGATATTCTGTAAGGAGTTTTCCACAGGAGAACGACTCACGTAAAATCATTTACATATTCGCAGACGGAGGCTCAGTTCTCGTTCTGCTTGTATCGATTCACCAGTGATCATGTTATTCGCATAAGATGGCGTCTTGGGATATTCATCCTCCTCTAAAAGGGTCATTACGGGCACCGTATTACACGCCAGTTAATGCATTATCCTCGGGAAATGGGATATAAAATGCGCTGCACCCTCTCGATACGGTTACCGTAATAGACCCGCGAAATATGACACATCCATTGCGCAAGATCTTAAACATTTTAGCGAGATGAATTGGGATCCTAAGATCTCTCCGGATTATTGAACTAGCTGATTAAAATTGCACAGACGAGATTAAATTATTCTGTGGAGATACATTTGGATCCCGTTACGTAACCAATTCGTGTTACTATAGAGTCTCGATTATCCAAGTTATTGAGGACCGGTGCCACTACGGTTAGCAGAAATATCGGACAATACGTAATGGTCGTCTTGAGTAAAAGAATTAGGAAATAAACACGCTCTTTGCCGTAGTACGACGTGTATTTACCGTTTAAAAGTCACTTCGATGTACGCACAATCTTTTTTAATAAAATATGTATCTTTTTCTTCATAATATGATTCGTCAATCGTCCAGAGACAGTTCTCAATTATTTTCTCCGATTAATACCAGATTATTACGCCGACGTTCGCTTGTCTACGCCGAAATAATAAGGTGCAGTTACAGCAAAAGTAATTTGAGCGGCGTGACGGTACATATGTAAGAGAAAAAGGTAAAGCACAAAAATATGTACTCCGGATACTACGGAGCTTCGATTAATTGGGAATCGGATAATCGAAACTATTGTATATGGTTTCGAATGATGGGCTAGTCTGGAAAAGCACGATTAAACCCAATGCATTTCGAAAGGTGATACGAGGTGCAAATGTGGCGTAAAAGGAGAAACAACAGTAATAACGGGGTGGCGGATAAGAGAGACTGTAAGAACAGTCTGAATAGAATGTTTTACTTATGTTGCTTTGGAAATGTTGGTAAAATGGATGGAAGTAAAGTGGCAAAGAAGGAGTACAATGGGAAAATGATGTATGCTAGTGGGAGAAGAAGATCGAGCAGAAGCTGGATAAATATGGTGAGTAAGATCAATAAGAGAAGAGGTGTACATCTCTTAAGGAATGAAAGGGAATGTAGAAAAAGATAAATGGATATCTAATTCCATAGCGAAATATTTATTCAAAGATAGGAACTATCGAAAAGTTTCGTGAATAAATGATTAGGATCCTCACCTCTCATGGAAAGAGCAAATAAAAATAATCTCAAAATGGTATATTATTGAAAATATATAACCAAATTTTCAGGTAAAGTATTAAACCAAACTATTTGGTGATAAGCGGTTGTGATTTCGATTCTTGATGTGCACCCAAATTTTTGTAGATCTCTGTGAATTTAATCGTACGTAGATTTAGTAGTACCGCTATGCTGGATAATGTTTGTATTTTCCATTTGCTTTTTTCCCCTTTTAAATACGTTCAAAACAATTTCCACTATCGTAAGATAAATATTCTCTGATAAATTTATCATGTTGTTTGCACAGTACGGTGAAATGTTACGCTTGTGGAGTGCTGAATTATTTGCTTAACTTGCGATCCTTATCAGCAGTAAATGTTACAGAGGAATATTTCAAGCAGGAAATACAGTGCTGAGACGGGTAAATTTCGCTCGGTAATAATACGGCATCATTCGCCAGGCTATAACGGCAATATAATGCACTATTGACCTCAGAATTTCTTGTTAGCATGATCACTTCATTTTTACGACGTCGATTACCGTTCCAAGGTATGAATGTCAAATGCTTAATAAATAAGGCATAAATTACATTAATTTATGAGTTGGTGATCAAAAGATATTATTCGTAAATCAGAGAAAAAGGAAATTCATTCTCATCATAAAATTCCATTCGTTTTCAAAGTTTCAGAAGATGTTACATTCTTTGTATACCTCTTGCTCCAGTTTTGCTGGATAAATAAACATTTTTTATTTAAAAAAGTAAAACATTTCATTTTCACAATCTAAATCACTACTGATTAGCTGCAGCTGTAGACTGGTGTATCGAAAGATTTCCATGCAATCTTTTTGAATAGATTATTAGTTTTTCAATAAATAAGGATTGTACGCGATTATACGAACATTTCTAAAAAATTCCATTTCATTCAGATTCCACAATTATATGCTATACTTAAATCAAAGGCAGTGTTTATTTGACAGGTGACTTTTTGAAAGAACATAGCGCTTTTATGAAGAAGTTAATTAATTTTAACAAAATTTTTGAAAAAGAGTTAAATGTAGAGTATAAAACAATATAAAGCATAGCTACTTATAAATATGTAGAAATATACTCAGTACATTTTGATTAACTGTTATCTATTCCATGAATACATTTGCTTGCTATCGCGAATACGAGAAATATGCTGTACAACTAGATTAAAGTTTAATGGACAAATCATTTGCTGATTTATACTCAGTCTCCGGAAAATCAATATCTATATCACTTCGAAATTGACATAATAAACTTCGTGCTGAATTCCCAGGCAATTTCCCTTCGGGAGTTTGAAATGCTAGCAGAGAACACTGGGCACGAAAGAGTACCAAAGCTCGAAAGATGGCAAGAAAATAGAGATGAAGGAGAACAATGGCAAATCGAGGAAATAATGGGAAAAGAATGCGCATTGGCAGGGAAGGCTGAATGAACAAAGATGTAAAATTTCAAACTCGAGAGGATCATTAAGAAAAATTCAAGAGTTTCAGCTGAAAAGTCTATGGGACGGAGAGGAAGAGAGAGGTAGCTTATGCATAAAACAAAAGGTTGGCGTTGGAGGAAGAGTTATTCGCAACCATCCGCCCACGTCCTCTCTCTCGCAAATATCTCTATATGCTCTTTACTTCGCGTAACTGCGCCTTTGTTTCCAAGCTTAATGTAACTCGAAGCTCTCATTTTAGGAAAATGTTAGTCGCAAATAAATTCTGTGCCTTTTCGGTCCTCAATCTTTAAAACGGTTATTTAGGACCATCTTTCGTTAGACACTATGCTAGAATTTTATTCTTAAGAAATACACTTTCACAGTACACAGCAGCCACTATTAGAGTAGTGGTTTCGGCGATTTACGTCAGTTCAAAAATGAATTCATCAGACGATGAAATTTTGCGTAGCTGCATGAACGTCGAGTTGGAAGAAATGTTGAGTATATTTTCAGAGAAATTTTTTCACAATTTTCAGGCGAACGACAATTTCTGATCTGAGTTTGTTTAGTATACTATTTCAATTCACTTACTTAAAATTTTTATTTTTATTGTACATGAATCAATCATTAGAGCATAACAATGTCTAGTCCAATATATCCATCATGAATATAATCATGGCTTTTCGGTGGGCAAAATGATCTCCAAGACACCCCTTCCACTCGTACTTGTTTCCTTTGACTGAAAGAAATTGTTTCCAGAGAAAGTGAAATCCTAAGACATGGGTAGAAATTCTGATAACAATGTTTATAAATGTGGACTCGCACAATTTTTATGTAATATCGGAGAGAAGTAGGGAAAATATCCGACATTATTCTCAGAGTTTTCTTTGCCAATTTATATTCGCTAGAATATAAAGGACCCGCTTAATTTGTCGTTATGTAAATGCATTTCTCATCTACCATATTTCTGATTCGTTGCTATTGTGAATCAGGCGTGATGTATTTAAGAACGTATCCTTTAGAAACTTTTCCGATCGAATCGTGAGACCGCCGTGGCGTCGGAATGGTTAGTGTGCTAGCGCCCCAAGCCCAATGTCCTGGGTTCGAGTCCCAGCTAATCGAATTTGTTGTGTGTCAGATTTTAATTAATAAATAATTGTGGTTGGCGGAAGGAAGGGCACCCAGCCTTAACAATCAGCGCACCAAAATTAAGTTCATCATCACCACCAACCATCAGCCGACCGTATAAGTGATGGGAATAAGGTTAAGAAGAGGAAAGGAAGGTCGACCGAATTGTGAGAAGGAAACCGAAATTGATCAGTATTTCGTAATGAATGAGAAGACATTGATGGAAAATGTAGCGCATTTCGCTCAGCACTCGAGCTCCTCAAGAAGAATGGGTTAAGATATTGTTTTATGTAAGACGATTGCTCGGAAGTTAATTGAGTTTATGAGAAAAGGGGGAGATAGTATTGCGCACCAAGGAAAGGACGAATGGGATTAAAGGGAAAGGCTTTGCAGAAGGTTATGTTGTATGCAGTCTAAAAATGCCATTTAAAAGCGTTGGTAGGATTTACAGAGAAGTACCGAGAGACTAGAATTCAGTTAGAGATGCATAACTAGATTACAGATAAATACATTGAAGGTAAAGAACAAAAAGAAGCGTAGCTGCGAAAAGATTCTTCGTTGAAGATTTCTTTGTTTATTTGATCAATTGTTACAGAAAGATAGGCATGGATTGAGTAAGCGACTTAAATGCATCGATCATGACGCTTTATAATACGATTAGAAATATCTTTTGCTTCTGCAAATATCCTCTAACATTTCCAACATTATTTTTAGTGTGTATTTTGCACGTTTTTATACATGTATATCTTCAAATTAAATTAGAACTATAATGGTTAATTAATATACTTTTTTTCTCAACTTTTATTTTTTGTTCATAAGATATAATTATTATTATTACCACCATCATGTACTACTTTTCTACTCTATACGCGGTGTATTGTATTATAATAGCATGAATGAGGAAATACGTAGGAAGTTATCTCATGAAACCAATTCGAAAGAAAAGTTGATGTTATTTTTTAAAAGGTTATGGAAAAATGGAAATTTCTGACCTACATCTATTCATAGAAAAATACGCTTCTTATTTGAGGAACTATAGAATTTCTTTTAAACTTATGCAAACATGAAACTGTTCCATGATTTTTTTGGAAGTAATTTTTATATATTATTATGTTGGTTGATTCACTCCACTTCGCAGTTACAAAGAAAAACATATAAGTTTCCGTCTTGCACATGATAGTTTAAAATATTACGCTATACTTCACTGAAAATTGCTTTCACTCAGACCAAGAGAAGTTTCTCATAATAGTAAAACTTAAATCGAGAACCATGAGGATTTTTTTGAACTCGAAGTAAGATTAATCCCATTGTCTTTATAAGGTAAATGATACCTATGTATTTAATATAAATGGCACGTACTTATCTATGTATACGTTTTGGTAAGTTCCAGATACATCAGTAGGTATAAAGATATCTGCGATTCAGATAGAATAATGTAATGTGATTTATTGAGACTTATTTTTTTATTAGAGGTTGTATGGAAAATTGTTTGATTGCTTTACTTTTTATTCCTTACTGATTACATACTTGATGTTTCCACGTTTCCTCCAAACAAATCATTTTCAATAGTAATAATAGTAAAATTCAGAAATTCTCCTATAAGATAGGAATGAATATTGGGAACACCCGTATGTCCAAAAATAACCTTTCGTGAGTTCGGAATGCAATCTTTTCCTCAATCTCATGCGGAATTTTATAGTTTTGGAGACCTATGTTTGGAAGTTCGGAAATATTTCTTAGTCATGAAATCCCATGAAGAGAATGGAAAGTCAATAATATCCTCACGATCGCTACACTAATTACAATTTCAAATGTCTGAATGGAAAGGTCCAATCAATAGGTAACATAAGTAATGCCGAAAAGAAACCCATAAAGAAGTTTTTACGGAGCAGAGTGGAAAACCTTTGGAATGAATCGTCGGGACATAGGGCGCGGAAAATGTTTTGTGAAAAAATAATCCTTTAAACCTTTTATTGCGCAGTTATTTCGAAGATTTACGTCCCGTAACCATGACAAATGACTTGCGTTCTTCATTCTCAGTTGTTCTCTTCTGCTCCTAAGTAAAGGAAGGAATAACTTTATATTTGAAGTTACGCTTTGCTTATCATAATTTAAAGATATCACTCAAAAGGTCAAAATTGCGTACAGACGATGGTAGAAGTTGAAATGTGCTCCCTTGCAGCCGTGCGTTGCTATCTAACGAGTTCCTATAGCCGCGAAGAAAAAGCAATTACGAATGGTTATTCAATCTCAAGGATGTCGATGGATAAATAAGGAGGTACATCTGAATGGAATCGTTGGGATGATCACAGCACGTGATACGACTGGGGAAAGGAATCAAGATCCGAAAAAATGGAGTAAGATGCCAGGGACCGATTTCAAGGACCATTTAATGAAAGGAAGTTTCAGTAAAGCATGCATGACATGGGGGGGGGGGGGGGGACGAAAAGAGCCAGGGAGGCAGAAATCAGAGGGGGGTATACAGGAGGGACGAATGAGGCGTCCGAAAGCAAAAATACCCTCAGATTGAATAAATGGAGTGGACTTGGGAATGGAGAAAATTCAGCTCAGTTTCCTCGGTGAATGGGCGGAAAATTATTTCTCAAAGGTTTTTCATCCTTTTCTCGGTTAGAGAGGCGGAAATGATGCTCGGAAAACTGAGCAATACAGAAGTTGGCTGTTGACAGACGACCTCGTTAGCTGAGTGTCTCTATTAAAGAGAGTTGCAAACGAGGCGCTTCGCTGACTTGTTAGGGATGCAATCTAGATTTATTTGGATCCGCTTTGAGAATGTTTCTGGTCGCCGAGGTGATGAGGAGCTCAAGTGCCGTTGTAGAGATTAACTAGGAATTGCACCCTCACTAGATGGAAATTTCCAGCGCGATTTTGCCTAACTTATAGTGATTATTATTGCGGCTTGTTTGCGATGAAGTATAATATTCTTTTTCGGCTGTATATCGAATACCATGATAATGACTCTTTGTGGGGGAATTTGGTGATTATTAAAGTTAAATATGCTGAAATATGTATCAGGGTTTGCTCTTTGGTTTGGGTCGAATTGAATAATGCTGATCGGCGCGTGGGATTTTCCTCGATTGGTCAAATAACGTGCGTGATTGCATCGAATTTTAATGCTGCCTTTTCCGATATTTGAGTTTGCATATCTCTGCGTCCCAAATATGAATCGATATTAACGATTCATGTCAATCGGTTATGGATTGGTAAATCATAAGATACCCATGATTTTATTTCTTAGAAAATGATATCCCTCTGTTAAGGAATTGATTCAAAACGTAGAGAATTATAGATGTTATAGTGTTTAAACGCGAGACAGTGATAAGTTGATTTCATAATCTTCCAGTCGTAAACATAAATGCAGGGTCTGGAAGAAAGATCTAAGCCCATAAGAACTTTTGCTAATGCGCCATATTTTAGTTAAAATCTTTTGTATATGATATTATTAACGTTTTAATGATTAGAACCCATACCTGTCAAAAAGACGCAGATTTTTCCCTAGAATAGAAGTAAGGAAACTGTGGAGGAAAAGTTTAAAAGCTAGAGCAGATAATGAGGCTGATCATATCTTAAATGAACGAATTATTTCATGTCATTTCATGCCCAAAACTTATACGTAGAAACCAGACGAGAGGTTTATTTTTAGCCTAAAATAAAAGAATACAAGACGGGCTGTCTACAGTATGAAAACCTCAGAGCATATGTCAAATATTTAGTAGAGAAATTATTTCATAAATAGCCTTTTTTACCTTAGTGAATGCAAATCATAAACAGTTATAACACAAAACAAACAGACTTTGTACCATATTTGCAATAAAGACTTCTCCGGCCTAGGGAAATAAATTTGGCATATTTGCAAACATTTTATGTATTTTTAAGGAGGAAGGAAAAACTAAGTTTCCTTATTTTTTCAAATTGATTGGTCTTGAAAGCATCATCAACATGGTCGTGACAAATATTTGAAATATTATTGCATAAAATAGGGATGAAAGCATCGCCTCAAATATACCATTGGATTATTAAAAGATATTTAAAAAATATTTTCCATTACTGATTATTATTAACAGGAAGATTCGTAAACTCGCAGTACGCAAAAGATTGATATGGAATAGCCGAAAATTAAAACCAATATCAAGCGTGACATACAGAGACATATCCAAATAGAAAAATACTAAAAACAAAATTTTGACATGCATGGTTACAAGATCTTCCCAGTTAGGCAGCTAGGAGAAGATTCCCTTACTGATATCAAAAACCAATAAATGACCAGTTGAAAGCTGCCATTACAAGCCATGCTCAGAACCTATTCCAGGGATCCCCGCCCCACAAAACATACAAACAAATCGTGCGGGGGTGGTATACGTGCCCCAAACATGCAAAAGCTATCACTCACCGAAGATCACTCCCAAGAAGACCCCGGAGAGGGTGACGATGAACAGTGCATTTTCGGCCATCCATCTCTTCGCCCTCCTCATCCTTGCTTGCAGCGAGTTGTCACTCCCGCCGCCTCCACCGCCGCCTCCGTCTGCCGGACTACCTTCGCCCATCCTCGAGAAGATGTGCCCTGGAAGGTGGAGGGATTTCGCCATGAAGGCTGTTACGGCAACCACGGCCTTGTCCGAAAAGAGAAACGTCTTGACGGCGGTGGGTTTTCAGCGGGGGCGAAACTAAAAATCTCTCGTCCCTCCCGCGATTTCGCCCCCACCCACCCTTTCTGCTGCCCCCTATGATACGTCTGAGGCCTCCGGAGAAAACAGGACTCCCGCCAGCAGGACTTAATATACCTTCCGGTGTCGGAGGATACGCCTACAGTGGTGCAATTTCCAACCCTCTGGTATACTCTGGGAATTATATAAATAAAGTTTTCCCTCTCCTCGATCCCTTTCAGAAATAAGCTCTTCCGGTTAGAGGTACTGAGCTTTTTGGTTCGCGCGTTCTCACCCTCAAGCCAGAGGGGCGGGAGACGAAAAAATTGCCGCTTTTCTTTCGGTGCAAAAGAACGAGCGAATTAGCACGTTCCCCTTTTCTACATGTCAGAGACCGAGACACGGGGATAGACGAGAGAAGTTTCCCTAAAACGATGATACCCTCACAACGTCTCTCTTCTCTGCCGGCTCTATAACCTCTCCCTCACTGCCGCGGCAATATTGATCTGCAGCTCGCCCGCCTTTGCTCTGTCCTACCCCTCTTTCGCCTCCACCACGGACACTCCTCCACCACCTCCTCCTCCATTACCTCCGACACACGCCGCCATCGTCTCACTCCACGCTTTCGGCCCGGAGGTGCCCATTGCGAACCCAGGTGGGACCCACCCAGTTCAGGATAAACCTACCCGGTCCGAGTTACACCACCGTTCCCTCATCAGAAATTCCTACCCACTTCACCGTTCCTTTATTCAGTCCTCCCAAAATCCCAAATCCACCATTCTTTGTCCAAACCCGGTAAACCACCGTTTCCATATCCAACCTCCCCACTCATCCCATTGTTCTGTCACCGTCGGAATTTTTCTTCCCCATTATGCCCTCACCCCCATCTCCTTGCCTGTCTCCCCGATTGAATCCCCACTCCCCCACCCCTCGGCGTGGCTTAAAATGGGTAGAGGGGGGAGTTAAAAAGCCCTCACTCCCCCCAAATATCCTCCCACTCACCCCTTCTCCATGGCGGCGCCTGCGTCCTCAGAGGAAATACCTACACCGCGACCCACCGCAACCTGCTACGATGGAGGGACCTTCCGGATATTGCCCTTTAATTTCCCGATGTCCTCTTCTGGTCGCGTCCCTTTACTAAAATCATTCACCCTTATTCGCCATTCTCTCTCCCCAGTAGCTGTCCGTTTGACTCCCGACTCTGATTCACATAACTTGATCGATAGGGACATTCGACGTGGCTCTTGTTTCCCCCGAGGCGCCTTGCTTGGCTGTTTTGCTTTCGTTCGGTCATGCAAACCCGGACGGGGATGTAATACTGGGATCATCGACATCCTTATCGAGGAATATTTCCCCACCGAACCTGATTTAGCTAACGCTTAGAGATTTTGGAGGGCGATTTGGAGGGAGACATTTTCAAGTTAGAAGATCGTTTGTCGAATTCTACGTCGAATCGATATAATATATGAGAATGGAAGCCACTCTTGTTCTCATTCTATCGTGAGGAGAAACCTTCCATCGCCGACTTAGTCCGGGACGCTCCGATTTGGGACCTTTTGTAACACTAGTTTTGGAATAAATAGTCGGCCAAATAATTTGCAAGAAGTACATTCATGACAGTTTTGATTTCACGTTCTTTTCCTGACGAATTGGAGGTAGCAACAAATGGATTTCTTTGCAAATTTACTAAAATTTCCCCACAGCACGTTCTAGTATAAATTGAATTTTTGGCGATGCATAGCCATTACTTGATCCTAGGGGAGAACTGCTACGTATCGTCAAATAATTTTCTTAAACTAGATCGCCGCTACGAGAATCACGCCGATCGTAAGAATTGCCAAAACTTATTCAAAATCCCCCATTCAAAGTTTGTAGAAACCATATTTGTTCATTCTTTAGGATAGAAATCAGTTTAATTAAGAAAATCTTAATTCGGTTTTATATTCACAGATTAAATAAAAACCACAAGAAAATATCAAAAGTAAGACTTGGGTCCGCATAAACCTGTCAGTTTAAAAACTTTAAGTCAGTCAATATATTTCAGGTAGGTCAGTGAGACATTACGTAGTTCCGCTTTTTTCTGCAAATGAACTTATGTCCATTTTCCAACACATTGAAGCCTTCACCACAGTTCCACATATTGAAGCCTTCACCGATTTAGAGGTTCAATTTTGCCTAGGTAGCTCTTTAGCATTTTAAGGTCATTTTGATAATTCACTCAAAGTGTTCCTATGAACATAGAAGCAATGTAGCCGGCATTAATGGGATAAAGGAAACCCATACATTTATTTAAAAAATTATGAACGATTTCTAGAACTAACTATTACTCGCAACTACCTACATTAGCATCTTGTAGAATTTTCTAACACTTTTCGTATCTATGAAGTCAGATATATATTTTGAAATTTAACTATATCGCACAAAATGTAAAATACATTTTCACAGATAGGCTGGATATATATAATAGGCTGGTTTCACAGATAGCTGGATAAACAGGTATTAAAAGGAAATATTAGGAAAAAAGACTTATGATCTCTATTTTGTGCGACGTAGTAAAAGTTTACAATTTATTCCTGTGTTAAACTTTGCCAAAAAGTAAACCCTGAAATAGTAGGTTTATGGAGTCATTAGTTTGAAATTCTTACTAAGGAAGAGTTATAAGCGCTGGGTAAGCTCGTTTCAGCTCCCTTATCCTTTCTTTACAGCATATCTCAAACGTTTTTTAGGATCTTTAAGATATTGCAGGATGGAAGAGATGACTCTTACTCGCTTTATTGCTGCCAGTATTCCTTATCTCTCTCTTTGACAACTAATTTACCTTGAAATGCAGTCGTGTGTGGTTATTTCTCTCTGAAATAATTATGCTAGGTATATTATTAATTTATTTAAAATGGTAACAATATGTAGCAGAAGAATATACTATAACTTCTAGGATTTCTGCAACCGAATAATGATGTAACGGTTTGCTTTTATGGGTTTGAGGAAAATGTGTCCTTTATCCACTTTTTTCAGTCTTATTCATGGCTGACATAATGTGGAAGATACTGAGATACGTGTGATGTTGAGTACTGGCATTTGTTTTGGCTACACCTTTTTGAATGCTCAAAAGGTTTTACTTATGGGGTAATTATATTTCGCTTACGTGGATATTTTATGCTCATACCATTATGGATCAATGGGCAAAACAAGGACAAACTACCCCACTTCTCTTCTTGCATCTTCTTCTTCTTACGAAGCTTTTGGCTTCTGATAGTGTAGGGGTTGTGGATCCCTGCAGCCTTCGGGCTGATGGCTATGCAGACAGAAGGAACTGTTGACATCATACTTCGACTTACGAATATGTTCTCAATCCTTGCAACCAACAGCTCAGAGTGTCGTTCTCCCCCTTCCTGTTCAAATCCCTTTCGTTACTGCATTTTCTTCCGCAAATGTAGGTTACGAGATTTGGTCATTCCCCTGAAATCCTTCATGTATTAGGGTAAGGGTTTGTTAGTTAAAGGTTTCCAAACAATCCGCGTCTATGATCGAGATAACGATATGTTTACATTCTTAATGCTTATATTTTATCAACCGGAGAGAACTCCCCAAATCAATCTCCGAGCAAACGTTTTATATTCATGAATCATTCTTTTCGCTCAAAATCAAAATTTCCCCGTTTGTTTTGGCATCTTCCAACTCTCCCCTTTCCACTCTCACCGCTTTTTACGTCGCCGAGAATGAATATAGCTATCGCTCCGAATAACTTCATCTTTCATCTCCTTTATGCCCATTGGAGGGGAAGAAGTATGGCGAGAATGCGACTCATAATTTCTTCCATCGTTTCACTTGTGCAAAGATTTGAAGGGTACGGAAAAGAGTTTCCATCGCTGCGCTTTGGAGAGTGGATTTCTATCAACTCATGCAAAAGAGTTTCGTTTACGCTGTAATCCAAGAGTCGAATTTAATTTCAAGATTTCTGAATTTCCAAATTATGGAAGTGCTTTCTGGATGTATAATAATTTACCCCCATTGCCATGATGAGGCCATTAATGGAATTATTTCGAATCAATCAATTTATTGTTGCCTACATGGTGGGATTCAAATTTCCGACCACATGCGACCTATTATTACGTTCGAGGTGCTTTTCTAATTTTTTGTAACGGACAAGGGTTTCGTAATCATCTTGTTTCTCAGTCTCGCCTATTACAACTAATGATAATAAAATAGAAAATATTCCATTTCAATTTACTCGGTGAATAAAGTTGTTTGTTTTCATGATCAATTCCGATGTTGATACACACTAATGCTTGTATGAAGTAGGTCACTCAAGGGCGGCCTAATGGTTTCATATGCGGGCTAATGGTACATATGTACATACGGCCTTCCGATGGGAATAAGAGGTTCCCCAAAGCTATTCTACTTAATTCATTTTTTTATGACGGACAACATTCGTTAAATTTCCTCATCTCCCACCGGTAGGAATGGACGAAGAATCTTTGCTTGCATCTCATGCCATTCCATAATCGAACGCTTTCCCAAATAGAATAATTCATGGTTTTGCCACCAAAGCATTCATTGGCGTACAGAAACTTTACTCTCTGATCTTTGTTCTTTAATCAGTTTTATTACGTATAATCAATTACCTCAGCATTTACTTTGTGGAAATAAACGGAACTATGTATATGGAAATTAGCTATTAAATTTTACTAGCATGTTTTGCCTTACATTTGTTTCGCTTCCCTTATTTTATTCTCTAAGAGGATGCTCATGCTCAGGAAATACTATAAATATATTCCTTGATTTCGAAATCGGAAGAACATATGGTAACAAATTTATTACTTCTCTATTATAAATAAAAAATAATTGACTTTATGGTATTCCCTGAGAACATTTGGGCTGTTTTGGAACTAGATAGCTTAAAATGTTCTATCATGACGTTCAGCGTATTCCATAAAAGTCCCTTATGAGGGGATTATCCCTTATGATGAGGATTTTTGAAAGTTTTCTTTATTATTGATGAAATGGAATAAATGGAGGAGACGGACGTAATCATTGAAGCCTTCGTCAAAAGTCACCATTCTCTTTAACAGAAAGGCTTGTATGATAACTTTAAGTAACCAGGCCAAAAAGCGACTAATCGCTATTACAGCTGTCTCTTATTTATTGCGCTAATGACAGGTTTACAGCTAGCTATTTTGTTGAGTAAGCCCCAACAGAAGTGGGGGCTTATTCAACACAAATTGAACTTCAGAAATAAAGCCCAGAAAGTTGTTATTTGAGCAATCTAGGAGTCCCGTAAATGGGGCATGATGAAAAATACGACTTCGTAATTGGACATTTTCATCTCCGCATAGGTTCACCGCCTGCTAACTCTAATATTGTCCCTCGAAATTTCTGAGAGATTGTCCTTATTAGCTCTGGAATACGAAATTTTCGTCCGTGATTGTTCATAGCGATCGTGATGAAGGATTCGCATGAAGCGAAATGGATTCATCTCGCCCTGAAATTGAAGTGTACTGCGATGCTCTCGCTCGGAAAATTAATCTTGAGGTTCGCAGTCGATGGAAACCACTCTCTTGTGCCCGTAAACGAAGATGCATTCCAAAAACTAATGGGAAATCTGGCATATTGGCTCTTAACATCTTGGGGTTCTGTAATCAACACTCTTCAAAGGACCTCTCCTCGAGTAGCTTACTGAGGTACCTAGAGTCATGTTGGACACTAAAATTTATTCTTTTGACAGAGGTGTGCACCGTTTGATTTTCGCGAAAATTGAACTAACCAACTTTTTCGTCGAACCGCTGTGAATGCATTTAAATTTTTTAAATGAAAGAAAATGAAGTCTTGCGTAGATTATTCGCAAAGGTATAAAACTAATTTACAGCGATACCTCGGATAACGAGTAACCCTGCTAGCGAATTTTTCGGCTAACAAAGATTTTTTCGCTGTTTTTTGAACTCGACTAACGAATATGGATTCGGCTAACGAATGTTTTAGTGGATGTGCGAGCTAACATGAAGCAGCGAATATGAACGGTCAAGCCATTCTATTATCTGCACGTGTGGCAAAGAAATGAGCTGACCACATCACATAGTGGACACCAACCAACCCAAATGGGTTGTTCAAGAGAGCGAGAATTGAAACGCCTGATTACTCCACTTTTGAGCTAACGAAGATTTCGGCCAACAAATGTGATTCCGGGACGAATCATCTTCGTTAGCCAAAGTATCCGTTTATGTAAAACATTACAGAATCAATACAACGCACACGAAGGTCTTCATGTAAATTTAGAAAACGAATTTCTCGACCAATTATTTTTATGTATTATGTTAGTTATTGGGATCAATAACAAAATTCATAATAAGTTCTCCCTTTGGTAGCATCAGTTCGTGTAATATTTCAGAGGAAGTTGTTATGAAAATTAGTAATGAAAGTTGTTACTTAAGAGAAAATCGTTGGACTCAAGTTATTTAAGATAAAACGTGATGGTATAGAAAACGAAACTACTCACATCACGCGTCATTACAGTATGAATATTTGTAGAGAAAATGAATACAGTCCAGGGAGATCTGGTGGAACTTCTTAACGATGAGAGTATTTGTAGAGAATTCAGCCCGGGTGCCAGTTTGAACATCATCCCTTCCAACATTAACAAGCGGCGATAGCTTCAAGAGGGAATGAGGCTTACTTGGTAAGATTAGAGGTGAAGTAGTTTGCCGTCGTTTTCTTCACTGACTCGGAAACAATGACCCTAAGAATAACACTCTTAGCAGTTTTCAATGAGCGACCAAAATGAACGTTTTCGATTATTTAGCACCACTCCGACTCAGTGGCTTTCATATTATTATACCCGTGAACAGGACTTGGACAAAGTGGTATGGAAGTGACATTTTTCTCTATCTTGAACCAAAACACAACAGAAATTATCAGATTTACCAAGATATTAAGGGTCTATCTATCTATATGGTAACAGGAACCATTGTGGGAATAAAGATTACCACTTATTTATTTAAAACTGTCTGGATTCCTGATCTAATGGGAGGATTTTCAATTGAATGCTTTAAATCTTAGTCACAAATGTTTCCTGTTGAGCACGCCATACTCAAAATGTAAACTGATGTTTTTCCACGGGGTTGACCAACCTCTTCAGTCAGTGGCCGCAATGGAAATTTCGCCTAACCCACGGGCCACTGCTGACCCCCTTTAAATTAGACTTCCATTCTATCCCAAGAGTACGTATTTCGAATTATCACATTAATATTTTTGTGCAGATTTGAGCGCCGATAACCCTATACATGTAAGCAAATACATCGTTAGATAATTAGATTGAGCGCGTAAACAGATTGCGAATCCACTGTACACAAATCAAATTCTTTGTTAGTAAAAATAAGGATAGTTTTACCGAATGATAGTATCAGGTGTTTTAGTGTACGAGGAAAAGTGAGTGAGATCTAAATTAATCAGAAAAATTTAGTGAGATTGGCGGGCTGGTTTAAAACCTTCAGGATTGAGTCCCGTGGACAGCATTTTGAACAACCTTGTTCTACAAATCAGTCGAGGGGAAGAATACTCTAACTTGGCAGTTAGTTAACGTGAAAAGAGGTAGGTAATTTATTTTACGGAAATAATTACAGAGGAAACCTTGTTATCAAGATATTCTTTCGACAGCTCGACAAGTAGTATTCTTACTAGTAGTTTTTCTTACTATACTAACCGTCTTCTTTACAGGAATACATATTTCTTTTTATGTATTCTTCAAGTATACCTATTTGTAAGCCTATGGCTACATACACGTGTGTACCCTACTGGCCTCTTTTTTGCGAGTGATTGGAGGATGAAGCACTTTACCTTTTTTCTTAATCCGTCACAATCGCATGACGTCCATGGGGATGCAGTGGCGGATTTAGAAACTTGGCAAAGGTGGGATTAAAAGACAATTTCCTTATGAGCTCATCTCCAATTAACCTTCCAAATGCCATTTTACCCTTATAAATATAGTAGATTTATAGTAATCGTGGAAAATATTCACAATCTGATTCAAATGCCTAATCAGATCCTAAACAAATTGCTAGGACTACAAAGTCAAGAAGGCGGAGGGGCGATCGCACCCTTCGCCCCCCCCCCCCTTGATGTGCCAATGAATTTTTTCACAGCCATAAAAGGAAGAAAATTGTCTGTTTAAACAAGAGAATAGCTCATAGCTCATTCTGATAGAAAGGATTATTTGGTAATCTATAAACTATTATCTATTCCACAAAATTTATTAATTTTATTTACACCCTAAAATGTATAGCTCAACAATTAGATCTTTTTCGCGTGCCCTGTTGCGAAATATGCTGATTGCTAAGCTGAACAAGATTGAGAAGAATTTCTTACGCAAAATACTCTGTCATTTAACGTTTATAAGCCTTTTCTATATACACTTGCTAATTATTCGGGAAGCGAGGTTACCAAGCCCCTCAAAGCTTCACTATTAATCGATCACTGTGCTTCGGCAGTATTCGGAGCATAACTCCAGCCATTCCGGAAACATACGACACCGCAATAATGGCATCAGATATGATAAACAATTGCCTTTGGTATTGATCGAATCTTAAAGATGACGGCGATGCTTGAAAGGTCGGAGAACTCGAATGATCCCATCCTCTGCTTGTTGACTTTTTATCTGATAGAATCTTCGAGCACTTTTTAACGAGCCCCTGTCATGGATGGAAACTTTGTCGTCGGAGTGTCAGTACTTAAACCACGATCCTATCCTTACTGCACTTGAAAATGGCCACTAGAAAATGTCTAAATATACGTTTATTCCTACAAGTGTCACAGACCATTAACTGCATGACGGCACGATCGACCGTATCAGGTGTTAATCACACAACTTCGACGTGAGATAATGTTTCTCTTACTGCATAAGAACTTGAAGGGTATTAGCATGACAAAATACGAATGAGCTTCATTTAGAAAAAAGATTCGATTGATATTTGATGTAGATAGAAGACGTGGCTCTGGAGACATTCAGATCTCCGCCATCGTTTACACTCTGACCCATTTTTCTGAAAATACAGGTCGGTTATATTTCTATAACCCCTTAGCGTTTTCTTTGCATTATATTATTTATA